>CM055748.1:4483887-4723887 GCA_029465975.1 Dallia pectoralis | reverse complement strand
ACCGGTGATGTCACAACTTTTAAAGCGAGTCGAGTCACGCTACAGACGGGGTGCATTTTAATATTAACCCATTCTCTTTGACTAATCTACAGAAACTAGTCCACTAGATTTACTGTGGTAAAAAGCAGGCAAATGAAATGAATCGATGAGTGACTGTAATTGAAGCTTGTCGTCATTGACATATAACTGTGTCTGCTTGCCCGTCAATGACCATTTTCAAATCTGGTAAGAAGGTAGTTGAATTGCCCTGACTCATAAAGGCAGTTATTATTGTACTGCATAAACAGGTGAACCAGCAATAAAAAGTCCCATTCGCTAATACAGTTCTACTACAATCTGCACGCTGTTGTGGTTTAAATACATGCTGGGTCGACAACGCTCGGCTATTTATAGCATGTTGGAATTATACAGTGTGGTGAAATCACATAATTGAGTATGTCAGCCTGCTTATCCTGTCACTGTTCCTAAACATACCATCGTGGGTTGAAGTGAAAAACGTGGGTGTCGTGTTTTATCAGGCGACAGGTGTACGTTCCATCGGGGCTCCGCTGGGAACGTTCTCATGGCAACCGGAGAGCGTGCGTCACTTTGATAGCCCCCAACGTTACACGGGGCTACAGATTGTGTCACATAGACAGCCCTCTGGCTGGCACTATGTCTCTGTTACCCCAAAGCAGCCAAGCCTTCACTCCTTCTGTTCCAGTCTACTTTCCTCACGTCTTAACCCGAGTCGTCGTTAGTCTGTGACTATACCTGAGCTCTTTGACCCGTTGGTGTTCCTCCTAACACAGTGTTCCTCCTAACACTGTGGTGACGTTGTGTGTGTGTCTGTCTGTGTGTCTGTCTGTGTGTGTGTGTGTGTGTTGTAGAGTCGTAAGTTGGAATCCGACACGGGGAGTCAGACAGAGGAGCACAGCCTGAACAAGGAAGCCAGGAAGTGGGCGACCAGAATTGCCCGGGAACACAAGAACATCATCCACTACAAGAGAGTAAGTCTACCTGCACACACACACACACACGCGCAAACACAAACACAACCCCCCCACGCACACACACACAACCCCCCCACGCACACACACACAACCCCCCCACGCACACACAGTAGTTATTACTATGTTTTCCCTGCTTATCTATTATTTAATTATAATTTTATTTGTGTGTGTGTGTGTGTGTGTGTGTGTTTGTGTGTGTTCTATTAGAGCTTGGAGGAGTGTGAGACACTGGGAGCTCCTCCCTCAGAGCAGGGCCGGCTTGATCTGGAACTGAAGATAGACGAAACCAAAGAAAACATCCGCAAGGCTGAGGTTTGTTGTGTCTGTGTTTCTGATGTACAGCTATATACTAAAGATGAAATAACACGGACAAGAATGTCCCAAAAGCTCTGGCTAAATCAGAAAACTGTGACCAATAGCCCCTTGTTACGGCTAGGTTTAGGCATAAATGTTTGGTTGTTGAGGTTATGGGTTAGGGTTAAGATTAGTAGCACAAGTAGGACATTTTTAATGGAAACCTTGGTTTCCTCACTTAGATGCAGCTAAGCCTGTTAATTCCCACCTCTCACTGTCTGTCTCCGTCTTAATGGACCTGTCTGCATTGATTGTCTCTGAGACAGCCGGTCTGTCCCACTGTGGAGCACATCCATCTATCTACTCTCCAATCTATTTCCCCTGTCTACAACCCCCTGCTGGCTAATGGTGTCACAGCACCCACCGGATAATGATAATGCACTCCAGTATGGACACCTCTCCTCTCTCCCCACCTCTCCTCTCTCCTTCTCTCCCCACCTCTCCTCTCCTCTTTCCTTATCTCCCCACCTCTACTCTTTCCTTATCTCCCCACCTCTCCTCTCTCCTTATCTCCCCACCTCTCCTCTTTCCTTATCTCCCCACCTCTCCTCTCTCCTTCTCTCCCCACCTCTCCTCTCTCCTTCTCTCCCCACCTCTCCTCTCTCCTCTCTCCCCACCTCTCCTCTCTCCTTCTCTCCCCACCTCTCCTCTTTCCTTATCTCCCCACCTCTCCTCTCTCCTTCTCTCCCCACCTCTCCTCTCTCCTTCTCTCCCCACCTCTCCTCTTTCCTTATCTCCCCACCTCTCCTCTCTCCTTATCTCCCCACCTCTCCTCTCTCCTTCTCTCCCCACCTCTCCTCTTTCCTTCTCTCCCCACCTCTCCTCTCTCCTTCTCTCCCCACCTCTCCTCTCTCCCCACCTCCCCTCTCTCCTCTCTCCTTATCTCCCCACCTCTCCTCTCTCCTTATCTCCCCACCTCTCCTCTTTCCTTATCTCCCCACCTCTCCTCTCTCCTTATCTCCCCACCTCTCCTCTTTCCTTATCTCCCCACCTCTCCTCTCTCCTTATCTCCCCACCTCCCCTCTCTCCTTATCTCCCCACCTCCCCTCTCTCCTTAACGCCCCACCTCTCCTCTCTCCTTCTCTCCCCACCTCCCCTCTCTCCTCTCTCCTTATCTCCCCACCTCTCCTCTCTCCTTCTCTCCCCACCTCTCCTTCTCTCCCCACCTCTCCTCTCCCCACCTCTCCTCTCCCCACCTCTCCTCTCTCCTTATCTCCCCACCTCCCCTCTCTCCTTATCTCCCCTCTCTCCCCGTCTCCCTCTCCTTCCCTCATCTGCCATTATCATCCGGTGTCTGTTGAATGTTTGATGAGTCCATTTGGGTCCATTTGATGAGCCGCAGAGCCAAGCAGAACCAATATGCTGTGCAGTGGGCGGGGTTCTGAGCAGGAAGCAGTGGCGATGAGTGTACTTTACATTCATAATTAACTGCACTTTCAGTTTCTGGAAATGATCAGAGATTGAAGAGCTTATATTTCCATGGAATTGTATCACAGCCAGTTTTAGTGCATACTTAATTTTAGTTTGTTTTAGTTCATACATAGATAAATTCCTGTCTTGGCCTTCTAAGACTATATTTTTCTTGTAAAATCCCTCAAGCAAAGCGAAGTAGACACTTTTAATTTCGATTGTATGTTATTTCTCGTCTTACGAATATTAAGCCCATTTTTCTCTTCAGAGTTTTGGAATGTTAAATTTGCAAATACGGTCTTATTGCAAGGATTTTGCTTCAGGTTCAGGAGTGTTCGGTCTAAAGAATCAGAAATATCCGTTACTGCAAGCGCTCAATACGCACATTAATGGCGAATGAATACGAACAATAGAAAACAATACTGGAATATGTAAAATGTAAATATATAAGTGTGTGAAAATGTCTCGTTAGAGGTGTAACTGTCGAGTTATAGTTATAGTTTAGAGGGAATATGTGAAGAGCAGGAGATAGACAGTTTGTTTCTGGGGGCATGTTCCTGATACCTACGGCTGTGGGGAAGGAACTGTTCTTGTGGCGAGAGGTATTGGTCTTGATAGACCTCAGCCTTCTTCCGGACGGGGAAGTAATGGATTTATAATAAACGGTTAAAATAATTGTAACCAAAAATAGACTTTGCTGCCTTGATTTTTAAATGGTAATCAATTGAGTTATATAGCCTAAACAAAACAGTGATTATTAGCTCTGATTATTACACTGCTGGCTCGAGAAGGAAGTATTTGGTCCATAAGAGCACGTTCCCTGCCCTACAAACTGTTGAAATGTATGTTCTGGTGGTAACACTGGTTCTGTATGAGACTCCACCCCGCAGTTCTGGGTTTATAACGAGTCTCTGCTCGTTATGTCCAAACTTCACCCATCTCACTGTGATTCCAATAGAAATATTCATAAAACAAGACAACGAGAGTGTACTCAACCTGAAAAAAATGCCTGTAACATTGTTGTCTTCCGCACTTGGAGAACCTCTGATTTACATTGTTCGTTGGTCTCTTTAGTTGTTGCTATATTTGAGACGGTACTGTAACATACCGGTAGTTGTTATTTGATGAGTTAAAAGTCATTGAAATCTTGTTCTATATGTCTTGTTTGTCATGAGTCTCTCTCTTTCTCTCCCTCTAGACAGTAAAACTGAAGGCGGAGGCTCGTCTGGACCTGCTGAGACAGGTGGGCGTTGCCGTGGACACCTGGCTGAAGAGTGCCATGAACCAGGTGATGGAAGAGCTAGAGAATGAGCGCTGGGCAAACTACACTACCCACGATCCCTCACTCTCGGTGAGACACCAGCCCTCACTCGCTCGCTCTCACTAGACCACGTTCCCTTACTTTAGAGGAAACTACTCTACCCACAATCCCTCACTTCACTAGACTTCCTGCAACACCGCTGTCCCACCACCTTCCATCACCTCAGACCATGTGGCTGTTCAACACGATGGCTGCCGAGGCGTTCACGCACACACACACACACATACATGCACCATGTGTTTAACGGTCCAATACACAGTTGGATTGTGAAATGTTCTTTTTTTTGTGGAGATGCGCTTCCGCATTAACACTACAGTTCCTTGTCCTTGGCTTCTATTTCTTTCAAATTGATATCGCCATCAGGCCGGCAGATCGTGAAATCCGACACCCAGGCAATCTGTGGATGTTCTAGGCGTGCACATACATCAACGTGCACCCACTTTGCTACATTTGCTACTTGGTGAAGGCGGAGGAAACCATTGACTTGGTCAAACGCACATCCTCTCCATCGATATCATTTGGCTTCTATCGCAGTAATAATGCATATTGTTTCATCACCCTACATTGAAACTTGGATATGATATTATATAAAGACTGCTAACTTGAAGCGGCCTCCACTCGTCATTATGTCCCACGCGACACTGCAGCAGGGGAGGGGGGGCAGAGAGAAGGTGCGAAAGGAACAGTGTGAGAGTGATAATGGGTGAAATTGGAACCGGTTGAGCGAGGACGATGAGATACTGAGCTGTGCGAGACAGAAAGGGAGAGTGGCCCCTGTGTTCTTATTCACAGCAGTCACGTTTAGCCGCGTGACGCCAAGTCTTTCCGCCAGGGTAACCGCCAGGGTAATGGCTCGACCTGAAATAAGCGCAGCGCACTCCTCTCACGAGAATCGCTCAGGTCTGTGGAGATCGGACACTGGCAGGAAGTGTCTGCTTGACAACACAGCAGTGTAGGGGCTTATTCAAAGCGCATTTCTTTTCGCTCACTATTCCAATTCAGCCCCTAGCTAAGTTTGCCGATCCAGATAGGGAGGTAGCCATTTTCTCTGCTTAGAAGATTACATCTGGTCGATCACACACTCAAAGATGTTCTTTTCAGCTCTGAGGTGTATTGCTTATTGTGTCAACAATGATGTGATGACTCATCTCCTTATTGGCCAACAACATGTCAGGAACACAGACAGACCCAATACACCGACCCATAATCCCATAAGCCTCCCGGATCACCTGATCCCTCTGTGCCAATCAGCATCCCAGGGAACAGGTAGAGGGCGTGTCTCTCTCTCCTTTTAAAAGGGGACCTTCCACCGGAGAGTCGCGCAGAACCACATGTGGACCTAGCTCGTTGCAATGTGCGTGTGCGCGTGTGTGTGTGTGTAGGGCCCGGTTGACTTGGAGCGGTCGGAGGGTGACGAGGGCGAGGACAACATGGAGGTGTTTGATGACAGCAGCTCCAGCCCTTCTGGGACTCTTAGGAACTACCCACTTACCTGCAAGGTTATCTACTCATACAAGGTAACACACACACACACACTCTGTACACACACATTTACAATCTCAATCCTCCCGGCGGGTGCACAAACATTTGTTATTCAGAATCCTTTCTACTCGAATCCTTAGCTACAAACATATATTAACTAAGCTCATACATACCCTAAAGCCAATTGTAAATGTTCGGCCCATGCGAAACACCTCAGTTTGGAATAGCCCTTCCCCACAAGGTCATGTACTTGTTTTTCTCTACCTGTATGGATTTATCAGCCCACACTAGGTCACTGAAACACAACGCTGTTGTCGTAGCGATGCCATATCATATTTGCACAAATAGTTTTCCTAACCAGATTATGAAAGGCAGGTGAAGGATCTGAACAAGGGCTGTAGGCGTCCAAATACCCTGGACTAGAGAACCCCACCCATCTGAACACTGGCACACATGGAACACTAGAACCAGGAAATATAAGTCGATCGTTTTGTACATAGTTCATGCCCTGCTTTTAACCTCTCCTCTTACCGCTCTGTCTCGCTTTTTCTCTGTCGCTCGCTCTGTCATTCTGTCCGTCCCTGTGTTCCTGTGTTCTCTCTCTCTCTCTGTTTTCCTCTCCCCGTCTGTCTTTCTGTGTCCAGGCATCACAGCCAGATGAGTTGACCATAGATGAGCACGAGATGTTGGAGGTCATAGAGGACGGAGATATGGAGGACTGGGTTAAGGTAAACGACAATCCGCAAACAGCCCCGGCTGGCACAGTTCTGTTTCTTCGGTCGACCGCCGAGCGCCGTGATTGGTCGGACACAGCCTAACGCCCATGAAATGTCATTGGTCGTTTCAGGCGAGGAATAAGACGGGGCTAATCGGCTACGTTCCCGAAAAGTACCTTCAGTTTCCCACGTCCAACAGCCTACTAAGCATGCTCCAGTCTCTGGCCGCTCTGGACACGCGCTCGCACACCTCGTCCAACTCCACGGAGCTGGAGACACAACAGACCGCGGTCAACGGAGACGCCAGCTGTAAGACACGTTTATAAAAAAATACCCCGGTCTTAATTCGGCATGTTAGTTCACTTTATTCACCTTAAACCTCGCGCAATGGCTCGACATCCAATGAGTGAAACACGATTTCCCTCAGTGAGTTTCGTGCGGGCACTGTACGACTACGAGGGCCAGGCGGACGAGGAGCTGTCCTTCCCCGAGGGGGCTGTCATCCGCCTGCTCAACAGAGACACCCAGACGGACGACGGCTTCTGGGAGGGAGAGTTCAACGGTCGGGTGGGCGTCTTCCCCTCTGTGCTAGTCGAGGACCTGACGGAGAACGGAGGCCTCTCTCTGGTACTGACAAACACACACTGACACGCAACACACACACACACAGGTGTATATTTGGATGCGTGCGGAATGTAATCTAGTAATATAAGACCCCGTGATAGGCTAGCCTTCACTCTGGAATGTGCTGAAAGCAAGCAGCCTCAAACTACACATTTTTTTAGATACGGTACTATGGGCCAGGTCTGTTTGTCTGTTTGGTCTAGGCGTCTGATTGGTGATTGGGTTAGGAGTGGTTATATCCGTCCTGTAATTTGCACTAGCTGTTTACAGTAGATAAGTGATTAGAAGTGCTCCAGCTCTCTGAGAACAACACGTGTGTTATCTGGGTTTGGGCTACTTGCTGAGAGGTCTATATCCGGCTGGCGATTTCTGTTTTTCTGAATAAGCCACGACAGCCCGTCAGATGTTTGATCCTTGACAACCTTTGATGCCGGACTAATTTCCCTTCTCACACCTCCTGCCATTTCCTCTCTCTCTCTCTCTCTCTCTCTCTGTCCACCGTCTCCTTCCCATCCAGATCTCTCCGTCGCCACGGCTGCCGTCTGCCCTCCCCCCCCTCCCCCTGTATGACCAGCCCTGCAGCCCCTACCCGACCCCGGACACGCCCACCCCGCCTCCCCTGCCTCGGTCGCCGTCGGTCAACGGGGAACACAAGCCGCCACCTGCGACCCTCAAGGGCCTCGTTCACAGTAAGAGAGAGACTAATAGTTTCACGTGAAATCTGGAATAGTCGAGCGGGCACAATTAAAACGTCGATTCTCTCCTCGCCGTCATAGATCATAGTTCCGCTCTGAGTCCAGAGTCTCACGGGTTTCCCCAGCCCCTCAGGATAACCCCCGACGGAGGACCCAGCAAGCTTCGACCAGTAAGTCACCTCCGAAAACCTTATTACAACCTTTTAACAACCTTATTACAACCTTATAACAACCCGTCATCGGGAGACAACAGAACACAGACCGGTGTTTAATGGCCAACCTGTCCTCATGTAGGTCCGCGCGGCTCCCCCGCCTCCCAAACAGAAACCCCGCAAGCCGGCTGAGAAGACCGAGGAGGTGGAGATCACACTTGTGTGACACGGACTGATCAGCGCCGCCCTGCTGGCCCGGAGGACGGAAAACCGAGCTCTGTCTGTAACCCCTGGAGCTGTAAACCCTGCAGTCCCGTTCTCCTCGTCTTCCTCCCAGCAATGGACTGTTTGTTGCCTAGACTTTGCCCTCAACTGGCGGCCATTTTCAACAAAAGGAATTCAGAAGTGCGGGGGGGGGTGGCGATCGAGAGTTGTGTGGAATATGCGAGCTGGGTTTGTCCTGTTCTTCCCGTATATAACACTATCATACGTATTTAATGTGTATTAGTACAGTACATTACTGTAGTCATAGGAATGTTCCGGATTACGTGCAACGTTTCATATTAGCCATCCCCCGCTGAATGGAGTATCTATTTGATATGTACTATTTTATCCATATCGCAATCGGAAAAGGGCATCTTATATATTGAGCTAAATCAGATGGTGAGACGGAGAGGGGTCGAGGGATCGAGAGGAGGGGAGAGGGTCGAGGGGGGCTGGATCCCACCTAAAGAATCTCCTCTTCAACACCTCCCTTGTGTCTCTTTCTCCAATGGTTGTTCTGTCTGTGCAGTTTAAGGGTCAGTGGTAACCACATGTACACACACACACACACACAACAAAACACACACACAGGTCTTCTCAGTTTCAACCTCTGGTCAGCAGTATGTGTACCAGATATTTTTTGTCCTCATAAGGAAGCGCTGCGCATTGAAGACTAAAACTGTTCTAAAAGCTGCTCAGAGGGGAATCTTCCTGTTCTAGGTGCTGAGGCGTTTTCGCTTCGAGGCAGTACCTGGGGTTTCGTGATTCTGGTAATACCTGATCGCGCTCTCTCATTATCACTCTTACTTTGTCCTGTGTTGTCTGTGCTGGTGGAGAGTTTGGGTTGATAAGAGTGGCCTGTTTCAGTAAGGACAGACCCAGAGGTCGACTGTAGAACAGCAAGTGGAATGGTAAGCAATCAAGGGCAGAAATGGAGGCAATAGAACAGGAGGAGTTGCTTTCTGCCATTTTTTTCGGGGGTGTACGTTCCCTTTTTGAGACGTTAGTATTTCAACCTGAACGTGAGCTTTTCCGTGTGGTGACTTTTCCTCCGCGTCTTACCCAGTGAGCACCTCCGAACGAACAATCAACACAAACAATTGAGTCCACAAGCGACATATTATCAACCACCTTTCCGCCGACGAGGGATTGGAAAAGGTCTCGTCTGAAACGTTCTCAGTTTGACCAGTTGAACTTGGCATGTGATGTCATGTGGATTTTGAAAGCACTTCAAACTGACTTCAAACTCAGCAATGGGCTTGCACATTACAAACTCGTCACTGATTAACCTAATGTCGTGAAACAATGCAGGTAGAAGATTGAACTTTATTGAGACTCTCTGTACCTTACAACCCAACCTAACGGGGCGTCGTAGCACTTTTATTCTCTTTTCATTTATTTTGATTCTCTTGTTCGTATTTCTGTTGTTGTTCAGTGTTGTTCTCGTTCTGGCCGCACCTCGCCAAACCTTGACCCTGTAACGTGCTTTACAGAAGACGGGGAACCATTTCTTCCAGAGCTTGAGTTGCTGCAGAATGGTGTTATAAAAAAGAGAAAATGTGATGTGTTGAGTAATGCTTTGAGTTAGGAAACGGTATTCAGGAAAATCACTTGAACGCTGAGAGAAAGTAGATTTGTTTGTTTTAAGTGGCTTGTGAGTTTGGATTGGTTATATTGCAAGGGGAGAGATGATGTGATCCTATCTGGGCTTGGGTCTGCTCTAGACCACGCCCACTTGTCTCTTCGATCTCTCTTTAGAATGTTTATCAACGGCAAGTTCTCACCCACAGAAACCAACACTTTTATTACACCGTTTATGCTGTTCCGTTTATTCTGTCTGGCCAAATAACAACTTTCTAATTTCCCCCCACGAAAGTCCTGTGTCCCCGGATTTTTATGTTATTTTGGTATTTTTTTACGAACACATTTTGTTTTGATTTGGGTATGTTTTGAGCTGCTAAATCAGTTACAAAAACAGGACTTCTCACTTCTGCCATGGTGACATTGAGAAACGTCATAAAATTATTTCTGCATATTATTATTGGCTGTAAAAAGTTTTTATTTATTGTGTACAAATGTTAAATAAAAAAAATGATGGAAAAGATGTTTCTTTATCTTTTGTGGTTGTGGCTGAAGAATTTATGTCTGTAAGTATTGGAACTGAAAGGTAAAACAATGCTGTTTTTGCTGTACATTCAAGGCATATGGAAATACGATTAAAATATGAATATGATTAAGTACAGAATGGCACCTTTTACTTATGTTTCCACACATTTTGGGATTTAAAGGTAGGGCCAGAAAAAATCCACTGTTAATCCCCATAAGGTCACTAGCAATGTAATAATGGTGTGTGTGTGTGTGTGTGTGTGTGTGTGTGTGTGTGTGTACGTGCGTGCGTGCGTGTGTGTGCGTGCGTGCGTGCGTGCATTCCAGTTAACTAACAGGAACAGACAATATCCTGACAGGAACTGCCAGGGGGAGGAGAGGAGTTTGGGACTGGGGTCGTCTTAGAAAAATAGTTCATGAAGGACTTATCCTGCCGTCCTGGTTCCTTTGTGCGTCCGACTAATTATTGTGATGTGTAGATGCCATTTCTGCATGATTTATTTACTGCCTCCAAGAGACTCATGGAAGACCCCTTTACAGCCTCATGCAAGTCCTGTGTCAAAGTTTACCTGTGCTCCAATCCAGAAGGTAGCTGCAACTGTGTGTGTGTGTGTGTGTGTGTGTGTGTGTGTGTTGTATGACACGACACTGCTTGGAGGTGTAATAGTAGCCTAACCTGTGTGTTTTTTGTGAAATGCATTCATGCTTTCTCTGTGTGTTCTGTTCTAGACTCGGTTCTGGAGCGGAAGAATCTGAGAGAAATTGTGTTTCCCAGGGTGAGGGAGCACTGTCGACACTCACACGGGCTGGACTTCAGGGTGAGAGTTTACCTCTCTTCTGATGTTGGCATGAATCTTTTATAAAAGTCAGGGTATTTAGCTTGCCCTTTACAATGGCAGTCAGTATTCGACTCGGTACTCTCTTAAAGTTAAATGCTACCAACGGGGCATGAGAAGCATCTACAATAGCCTGTTGATCAGCAGTTCAACTCAACACATTCAACTTTTCTATCTGTGGGCAAACATATGAAAGAGAGACACAGGATTTTCTCACAATGGTGCCCTGACAGGGGGACAATAGAGGAAGGTCTTGCTATTGATCAGATGAACAGGTGTTAAACGACTGCTTGTGTAAAGAGTTTGTCTACTTTCAAAATATATTTGACCTGTTTGACTAGTGCTTTTGTGTTTGCTGAATAAAGATGCGATTTAGATAAACATTTTCCTAAAACGGTGTGAACAAGGCTACTTTTGATAAGCATTTCTATGTTGAGCAGGCTATTGTAGGAAAGTTGTTTTACATGCTTCATTCGTTATAATCAATGGTTATAAACATTGCAGATTTGACAATCAATCCATTGTGACGCAATTTGTGAAGACCCCATGCGAAGACTATGTGTTCAACTAAATCCGAAATGACCTAAGAAGCAGTTGTTTTCAACCTGGAAACAGGTTGAATCGCTACCTAACGTCGGCTTTCAGATTAACAAACTTTCACTGGGACCTGAAAAAGCGGTGTAGGTGGGATTTTATGTGATGTTATTGTTTGTTGTGTGCTAAGGTGATAGACCCGTATGAGAACAGTGACCCCAGAACCTGGCCTGACCAGCGGACCAGACATAACCTAGTACAGGAGTGTCGAGAAGTCTCTGCCGGACCCTACCTAGTGGTAAATCACCTTCCCCTTGACCTAAATAGACCTCTACCTACAACAAACATGTTTTCAGTTGCTATAACCATGTCACATATCCACCATGCAGTTATTAACTCCTGTCCTTTACCTCCCATCCTGCGGGTGGCGCTGCAGGCCCTGGTGGGGAAGGAGTACGGTGCCGTGTGTTTGCCCGCTCAGGTAGAGGAGGCAGAGTTCCACACGCTGCTTGAGGGGTGCCAGGCTGCGGGCATCAGTACGTTGGCAGTGCAGAGGTCTTACCTGAGGGATGAGAACGCCGTTCCCCCCTCGTTCTGTTTGCAGCAACTGTCTCACGGTAACACACAGTTGCACCCTGAAAAACAGGTGAGGGAAAATCCTCAGTCATACACACAGACGCCCCGAAGCAACTGTTCTGTTTGATTCAGCAGTGTGTCAGAACAAGGTCCGGAACCGGATTTTGATCCGTATATTAGATCATTCCAAAAAGCCAACAAAGCCATGTCACAGATGAGTGTAATAAGTTAGGGCACTATACAAATGCATTGTCACAGATGAGTGTAATAAGTTAAGGCACTATACAAATGCATTGTCACAGATGTGTGTAATAATTTAGGGCACTATACAAATGCATTATCACAGATGAGTGTAATATGTTAAGACACTATACAAATGCATTATCACAGATGAGTGTAATACGTTTGGGCACTATACAAATGCATTGTCACAGATGAGTGTAATAAGAGAGTCTAGCTCAGTAACCCATAGTTTTAATTTGACATTATCTTAAGGACTTATTCCTACATTGTGTTTGTTTTAATTGACTGAGATGATTAATGTTATGTCACTGTATATTTGTCCTCAATTGTTGACAATGATTAATTTTCTCAGACAGATGAGAAGACAAGAGAACCAAATGTAATTGAGGAAAATGAGATAAGGAAGGTGTTGCAGGCTGCAGTAAGTCAGTGTGTTCAGGGGGGTCTTCTAATACCAGAGAGAGCCCAGAAGTACTTCAGATCAGGTGAGATGTGTCTCTATTTCCAGCTCTCTTTTTCTGTGTGTTTGTGTGTGTGTCTTCGAGCCGCGAGACTCCTTTGAGAAGTCCTTATATGAATATTTACACAAAGACAGTTCGGATGTGAGATTTTTAGGATTAGTCATGTGTGGAGTTAGTCTGTGTTAACGGATATGCCTGTTTGCTCAACAGTGACCTCTTGTGGACGTGCGTCACACCCACAGGCACTTAACAAGTGGAGAGGTGCCATTTTTCAGTACTGTGTGCCTGCGGTGTGTTGACACCTTATGCCGAGCGGTTAATTAAAGGCAGTGCGGTCTTTTCATTATATTAAATTGGCCTGGCCTATGACAATTATGAGCAGGAGCATGTTTAAGTTAGCTTCGCTTTACCAAAGCATCATGTAGTGGGCAACATTGACTTTGTGTGTGTGTTCAGTGCGTGTCCCATTGCTATTTGCATTGTGTTGTGTGTATTTGTGTAACTGTATGTTGTCCCGCACATTTTTTTCGCCTTATCTTGGCCAGTTTGCCGTTGCAAATGAGAATTGGTTCTCAATCGGCCTACCTGGTTAAATAAAGGTTAAATAATTAAAAAGATCTGGGGAATTTGGAGGACATGCCAATGCCTTGAACTCTTCATCATGTTCCTCAAACCATTCCCGCACAATGTGCGCAGTGTGGCAGGGCGTATTATCCTGCTGACCTTGTGACAAATGTAACCATAACCATCATTTAAATGTGTTGTGAATTGCGCACAGTAGTTGTTCTGTCGGCTCAGGATTTTGTTGTCCTTGCGCATGGATGAGCTGTGGGCACCCAACACCCTGTTGCCAATTTGTGGTTTGTCTCTCTTCGGTCCGGTGTCGGTATGTAGAAAGCGAGCAAGTTCATTTATATAGCACAATTCAAACATAGAAGCAATTCAATCTCCCGTATTTTTCATATGTATGAGCCATGGGGTAGGGTGGCAAGACGGAAGCCTTTCTAATGAAGAAAAACCTCCAAGCCCGGCTGAAGTTTGCAAAGGTCTCCTAAAAGCATGTGGGAAAATGTGTTATGGTCTGATGAAACCAAGGTTGAACTTTTTGGCCATAACTCCAAAAGATATGATTGGCGCAAAAACAAGACTGCACATCACCCAATGAACACCATACCCACAGTGAAGCATAGTGGTGGCAGCAACATGCTTTGGGGATGTTTTTCTTCACAGTTCCAAATACCAGGCAATTTTGGCACAAAACCTTCAGAATTCATTTAGAAATCTGAAGATAAAGAGGAAGTTCACCTTTCAGCATGACAACGACCCAAAGCCCAAATCCACAAAAGCATGGCTTCAGAAGAAGATTAGCATTTTGGAATGGCCCAGCAAGAGCCCTGAACTGAATCCAATTAAACATCTGTGGAGGGCTGTGCACAGGAGATGTCCTTGCAATCTGACAGATTTGGAGCGGTTTTGCAAACAACAGTGGGCAAATATTGCCATGTCAAGATGTGCCATGCTAATAGACTCCTACCCAAAAAAATCTGAGTGCTGTAATAAATTCAAAAGGTGCTTCAACAAAGTATTAGTTTAAGGGCGTGCACACTTATGCAACCAGATTATTGTATGTTTTTTATTTTTCCCCCTCAAAGACTGCAGGCACCCAAGACCGTTGTATTCACAATTCAAAAGAGTGAAAAAGAAAAATGACTTATTTGCAATCCTGCAAAACAGGAAATACTTTTTAGCCTAGATCAAAAACCACAGTTCTGCGTTGAATCACCCACAACACAGTACATAAGAAAACCTTAAATGATGAAATATTGTGCAATGTTAATGGCATGGACTGCAACGTTTAAAAGGAGGTTTTTGAAGAATGAAAGTAAATATAAAATGAGCTACACCCAGAGGAAAAGCTATGCCTGGGTCTTATGAAACCCTGGAACAGATTGGTACTTTGAAGCATGATTTATTACAGAACTATATATGCCAAAAACCCACCAGGAGGTGTTGTTAAGTAATTTGGCATTTAGGCCTGCACTAAATTTGCTTGAAAAAAACAGAACATGTTTGAATATTACTGTTTATCAAAAGAACCTAAATCCAATTTACTGGGCTTTTGCAACTTTACAAAAACAATGTACGTATATTACAGTATGTTGTCAACGTTGTTGAAAGTGGTTGAAAGTTGATATAATATCATTCAGCAATATTCAAATATGCATCCGCCAACTTTTGGTGCGTGAAGATAGAAAATGTATGTAATATATTTTATTAATGTTGAAAATATATGTAAAAAAATATATGATTTCTCGTGTCATTTTATTAATGTTAAAAATATATATATTTTTTTAAATATGATTTCTCATGTGATTTTGATGCAGCCTTTGAAATAATGTGGACACGTCTGTCATCTAAGAGTCATCCGCGGTCAGTTCACGACCTGCACCTCAACGCCAGAGGAATTGTCTGCTTGTTGCTGCTTTCGTCTGATGTGAACTGCTCCTATTAACACCAGAAGAGGCAGGGTCACACAGAGAACAATACGACTGATGGCGTTGTGGACAGTGTACCCGGTCTCTGGGGGAGTGCTATAGTGGCTGAAAGATTCAGGACTTTGAACTGCGAAGGTGGAAGTGAATGATGATCTGAAGTCAATGAAGGTCTTCACCTCTCCTTTGTCAGTCAGCTGGCATCTCCACTTCCTGTTGTTGTCCTCTTCTTGCAGTGTGACTATTAGAGTGACGTCACAGTGCGATGTCCCAGAGAACTGGTACCTTTCTCCCTGCAAGGTAGCGCCCGTTTCATCAACCCAGCTCACTATAACCCCAGTGTGTGCCAAAGACTGACATGCCAAAGCACTGAAGAACTGCAGGGAGCAGTTTAAGGTGAGAGTGTTGTAGGGCTTAAGATCGGTGGCCAGTGTGGACGAGGAGATGAAGACCACAGACAGAAGAACATGTGCAACCTTGCCCGTGTCCTCTTGTTCGTCGGAACAGTGTTGTTTACAGGTGTAGAATCCCGCATCCTCGGCTGTGATTCTTTTTACTTCAAGAGAGCAGTCAGACATCACCCTCATTCTCTCAGCTTTCTCAGCCATGATCTTCCCCCCGGTGACAACATGAAGTGGAGGTCCAAGTCTCTCAAAGCTCCATGAGGTTGAAGAGCAGTTTGGGTCAGCCATAGACTTGCAAGGCAGAATGACATCATCATCCACTCTAGAGTACAGTCGAATTCCCTCGAGACCTGGATCAACAAAACAAAAAAATATTTTAATGCATCAATAAGTGGAGCATAAAATCCTATTATTACTTGTTTGGTAAAATAAATTAATTGCTACCATCTACTCCACTGGTAACATGACCGTAACGTGTACATGGGAGGCAGGACACAAACGCAGGGTGAACGAGGGAGCCATAATAAAAAAAGAACAAAAACAAAATCATACATGAACTTAAACTAGAAAACAGACAACAGTCACGTTAACTACTTAATTGGTGTCTTTTTATGTATTTTATACTTGGGGTGCTGTTGGGAAACTTAAATTGAAGTAGAAGTGACATTAAAAAGTCTTACGGCTTACTAGCTGAAACTTGCACGTGTACACCTGTGAAATATCACTCTATGTGAATAATTTAATTACATCATTTTCTATCTGTTTATTACCACTTTTACAACAACCATATTACCACATGAAGTGATGCAGTAGTTATAACTGTGTCATTTACATTATAATTAAATGTTCTGCGTATCTAAATGACATAAGCCGCGGTCACAATAACTCACACTCAGTGCACACGAAGACAACCAGCAAATGTTTGTTAGGTTACAGCATGTTTCAGTCCACAAACAAAGTAGCCCAGGATATTGGGCTAGATGACAGAAACACATGCATCTGAAGGAAGGTCTGAATGTAAGAAGTGGCATTGCTCTTTATCGAGGTCAAAACTGTACAGTGGGCATATAATTGAGGTGGTGTGGTCAAAAATGGAGAACAGAGAACTACCCACTCTCTTTGAGTGAAAGGAAGTATTCTGAGCTGAACAGCAACACAGTTAAGTTGAATACTTGTTGCTGATTGGCTAGAATGCACTTTATTCACTGTATATGGGGCAGTTGGATGTCTTCTTTTTATCCCAGTATATCCCAAAAATAAGTAAACATATTCTAGCAAAAATTACATGTTTTCGTTTGTTTGTACGTGACAGTTAGTGATTTTATGCTTATTGTTTTGCATGTTACAGAGGCAACTCGGTTAATTATTCGATAACTTATAAAGACTTATAAAAAATATTGTGTGTATTAAGCAAAACAGAAGAAAGCATTATTAATAATAAAACATTCAATTATAAACACATGTCACGTCATTTCTACTTGTAATAGTTTCCTATGTTTTTGGTAATGTTCTTGTCAGTCCTATCTCACACGTGGGACAATTGTATCAATTATATTTACATACATTTTAAAATATCATCATAAAATAATTTAAATTGTTTCAATCCATCATGCCGTCTTAATATGTTCTTTACATGCCATCTTTATATGTTCTTTAAGATATATGCCGCCATTTTGTTATTTTTATGCCGTCTTTATGTTCTTTATACGCCATCTTCATATGTTCTTTATATGCTGTCATTATGTTTTCTCTAAGTTATATGCTGTCTATGTTCTTTATACGCCATCTTCATATGTTCTTTATATGCTGTCATTATGTTTTCTCTAAGTTATATGCTGTCTTTATGTTCTTTATACGCCATCTTCATATGTTCTTTATATGCCGTCATTATGTTTTCTCTTAAGTTATATGATGTCTTTATGTTCTTTATATGCCATCTTTATATGTCCTATTTATGAGACCTGCACAAACATTTCCAGGAATTTTTTTAACATTGCAGCTTGGAGCACAAATAAGTGATGTATGAGGTTAGTACAGTCATGACTGTGTAAATTACATGCTAATCGTCACACCTTAATACTAATTGCTGCCCAGTATTTTCAATTACATTACAAGCCCCTTAGTTCCTATAAGATGCAGTGTCCTACCAGACAGGAGTAGAGCAGTGTTCATCATGAGTAGCTCCATCAGAAATCTAGGTTTGACCACAGCCATGACCTCTCTTGCTGTGCAGTTTTGTGTGTCACAGTAGAGCCTCTCACACCAGACCCTTATATCTTCTGCAGGTAAGCATGTGACTTCCTCTTTAGCCTGATTACTGACTGAAAGAAAGCTGCATTGACCAAAACACCACAGAAGAAAAATCATTGCAGCTACAGTATCTTTCTGGCCACAGTTCTAACTGGCCAACCTACATTCTGTAGAGTTGCACGTAGTTCTCACAGTATGTAATGAAAATTCGTTTTTATTTTTCCCCCTCAAATATTTTAGTTTGTTTTTCAATTGAATTGTTCACGTTATGGGTCACATTTAAGGTGGAAAAGGTTCTGACATGATTTATCTTTATCAAAAATGTTCCAGGGCATCAACAAGCCTAAACTTGACAGAGTGGCAGTTACAGACATTAGCAGAACATGTAGAATAGTTTAGAAGAGATTATCCTCCATTCAATTTGGATTTCCAAAAAGTGTTTTGTGTTTCATTGTCCTAAGAATATTTGTAGAGACCAGTAGTTGTAAAAATACATCCAAATACTACATCTCGGATTCATATAAAAAAAATCATTGACTTTTCCACTTTACTATTAAAACAAAGGGCGTCATTTAATAATGACTGACTAGTACTGAATTTGTTTTTACTGTTTCACAGAAAATGTCACACAACTAACCCCCTACCTCCCCTACCTGAAAGCCAAATGTAATTGATACCCATCAGCCTGGCCTTTATGGTCGACGGGTTGAGTTGAAAACTATGAGAGCAAGATTCCCTGCTCTGATGAGACCATGTCAGGATTCTTACTGTGAATACACCCGGTTTACAATTTTGACACCAGTCTTAAACCAGTCTATTTCACCAGCTCTCGACACAGACCTGCGATTTGCTCTGGAGAACCGTCCTAGACATGACATCGACAAACGCTGCCTCGTCTACATCAACAGAATCTCCAGTGGGCAGGGCCAATTTGAGGTCACAGACCAATCCCCTCTAAAGATCTCCCCACACCCTCATTCACCAGCCAAGGTAGATACTGTAGCTTGAAAATGGCCTCACCCATAAATATTAACGTATCACAAAACTTACTGGCTTTGGATCAAAACCAACTTCTTTTCCTTTATCCACCTCAGGCTTTGTCTAACGACAGTTTCCTGTCCCAGCTCTGTGACGACTTCTTGCCGAGTCTAGTCACTTCCTGTCGGCTCCAGGTGTACACAACAATTTCAGAATGCGAACCCCACAGCGGTTACACGCCCGCCAGAAGGAGGAGCTACGCGGAAGGTCTCTGCCAACAGCTTTACTCTGACGTCATGGCTCTGATTGACAGCTCTCTTATCTCAGGATCAGCGTCGTCCCCTTGTGCCCATGACGTTTCAGAAGGAGCGCAGGCAGAGCAGAAGGAACTGTGCTCAATCTATTCCCGTCTCTACGAGGTCAGTCGCAATGAAGAGGGGGTGGTCAAGGCTTACCTGGAGCAGAAGGACACACAGTGTCCGCTAGTGATCAGGGGAGGACCGTGCACTGGGAAAACTGTGCTACTGGCCCACTGCGCAGAGCAGGTACACCAAGCAGTGACTCAGAGTTTGTCAAGATATCTACTACGCCCTATCTAAATAAACAGGAATAGCCATGGATAATGTATAATTGTAACGAAATGAATCGGTGGCACTGCATCAAATGGCTGATTGGCTTGTAATTGTTCCTATCTTCTGCAGGTGAAGCGCTGGCTGAGCGACGTGGATCCTGTGCTGATCATCCACTTCTCCTCCCTGTCTGTGAACTCCTCCCCCAGGTGGCGTCTCTCCAGGCTCTGCCACCTAATAGCCCACGAGTACAACCATAGCCCATACCCTGAACCTAACACCAGCCTCTCCCAGCTCAGAGAGTATCTTTCCTCCCTCCTCTTCTTCTGCCCCACCCCCAATCGACCCCTGGTCTTTATCCTCGATGGCTTAGAGCAAGGATCCACCGTTTCTGGCTCTCGAATAATCCAGTGTCTCCCTTCCCCCGTTCCTCCTAACGTCAAACTGATTCTCTCCGTCTCTCCCACCCAACTCGACACCATCGATGTCCTTAAATGCCATTACCCACAATCCTCCACTGCTGATATCCCGGGGAGCCGTGTGTTTGTGGACCTGGGGCCGGTGGAGAGGAGGTGCTGTGTGAGAATGTTGGCCTCACTCCTGGAGCAGTCCGGGAGAAAAGTGACATCAGGACAGCAGAGGATGCTGAATCTAGCCCTGAGCTCCTGCCCTTTGACCCTCTATGCCCGCCTCCTGCATACACACGCCTTGCTGTGGACCTCAGGTACTACACACACTCAAATGCATGCCGGTGCACCCACACAGACACACATCAAGACTTGTATTGAACCCGCTTATGTAACTTTCTTTCCCTGCCTTCCTGTATCCCAGGATCAGAGATCACTGAAACAACCCTCCCAGTTGGTGTCCACCCCAGCATAATGATGTTTCTGGGTCACCTGGAGAAGAAACATGGTTTGGTTCTGGTGTCCCGGGCCCTGAGCTACCTGACCATCTCCAAGACAGGACTCACAGAGACCGAGCTCTCAGACCTCCTGTCCAGTGATAATAAGGTGTTGGCTGGGTACATCCCAGCCGGGGGGCCCTGTCCCTTTAGGGTTAGGGTACCGGAGGTGGATATGGAGAGGCTGTTGCTGGATCTGAAGGGCTTCCTGGTGAAGAGGACTGTCACAGGATCTCAGGTGCTATGCTGGCTCAGTAGACATTTTGGTTTGGTGGTGGTTAAGAGGTACCTGAGCATCTCTGAGAGGAGGGAGGAGCTGCATTTGCAGATGGCTGATTATTTTAACGGCCGTTGGTGCTACGGCACATCCAAGCCACTGGTAATCAGCCACAGCACAGGAACCAAGCAATCTGGAGCTGTCTCTGACCCGGCCCAAGTGGAAATGCACGTTGACAGGCAGCCTTGTGGTCAACCCTATGTCTTTATCTCAGAACCCTCCTCCTGTTTCTATTCTTCCACTGAGCGCGTGCGAGTCAACCAACGGAAGCTGCTGGAACTGCCCTATCACCTGAGAGAGAGCGGCAGGTGGGAAGAGCTAGTGCGAGGGCTGATGATGTCACTGGAGTTCCATCAGGCCATGCTGAGTGCATGCCTCCTGGAGGACCTGGTAAGCCTCCTGGAGGGTGGAGAAGGGGAGGGGCGGTGTCGACTAGTGTTCCCCAGGGAAAGGGCACTTCTGGCATGCATGCTGAGAGAAGCAGTCTGCCTCTGGAGCTCCCCCACGGAGCTGCCCACGGTGACCCAGGTCCGGCTTCTGCCCTTCCTGGGGGTCTTTCCTGAGCTAGATGGCTATGCAGAGGAGGTGGCACAGACGATCTGGACGAGGGGAAGTGGGTTAGGGGTGCTGCTCAGTCCGGCCCCCTCCAGCGTACCATCAAGACAGTGCTCGTTACCGGAGGCAAGACAGTTTCCCGTCACCACGGCAGCGGGGACAGCGTGCGAAACTGTGGTCGTGACCCGGAGCGACGGGTCTGTTTGGTTGTGGAGGGGAGCCGAGGCACAGCAACTGAAACTGAGCTGTAAAACTGAGGTGAAGTTTGAGAGTGGCCATTGCAGCGGTAGCTGTATCCTCGTCTCGACTCGCTGCAACAGGCTGCTCCTCTGGGATGTGAACGGGACAGAGTGTTTCCGAGAAATACAGACTGCGGAGGAGAGACAGGTTAAAGGGTTTCTCTTGCGTGGTGACAGGATGTGTGTGTGGTGGAAAGGTCTCAGCTACATCAGCGTGGGTGAAGTTTCCACCAGCCTGCTGCTCACCCAGTTGCATTGCGAGCACACAGTGAGGAGTGTTACGTTTCCCTCTAGTGGACAGTTTGTGTACTGCGGCCAGGAAAAAGGCACAGTGTCTGTATTTGACCTGTCCGGAGGCTTTCTCGCCGCGACCTGCTCCAGCCCGACAGAGTTTGCGGTCATCTGTACGGTTCTCGGTGAAGACGAGGAGGAGTTGACCTGTGTTGATCTCAGAGGAAACATATTCTGTTGGGAAATAGCAGCCAAAACGGCACCCAGACTCCTAAAGGAGTGTTGTAGTGACAGCAGCCATATTGAGGTCGCTAACACTGACCTGCATGAGCGGAACGGTTTTCTGTTGCTGTGTAAAACCCATGCGATTCTCCTCTGGGACATCCGGCACCGGGAATGGTGCGACCACTTCAGAGCTCCATGTGGGAAGGCCTTCTCACAGGCCCTTTTAGCCGAGGATGGACACCTCATCCTGGCTTCGCTCAAGGCCTTTCCTGCTGTGCTGGTGTGGAAGATAGACACAGGTCAGTGTGTTCTCTCATTAGAAACAGGCGATCAGTGCCTCTCACTCCTCAAGACAGCGTCAGCACTGTCAGCAGTCGCACAAAATGGCCGCCTCACTAGATGGGACTCTAAAGTGATGTACGCATCAGCTATGGTCCCTAAAATGGGGTCTGGGTTAAGACAGGTGGTTGTGGAGCCAACAGGAGAACGCTTCTATACGACTGACGGTTCGGAGACGTTATGGAGGTGGAGCTTACAGACAGGTAGTCCCGAGGCTTACTTCCTGCATGACAAACCCGTGGAGAAGCTGTGCCTCTCTCCCGATGGCAGCCGCCTTGTCAGCCTATCAGGGGGGGACATTTACGTGTGGCAGAGCGACACCGGACTGAACCTCCACCGCGTCCGAGGCGGCAGGGCCACGGAGATCCTGGTCACCCGTAACGGTCGCCTCGCGGTGTGTGTGTCGCGTGCTGGCCCGTCCAAGGTGTGGAATCTGGCCAGCGGAAGCGTGGTCTGTAACGTTCACCTGTACCTGGCCGATGCCCAGGTGTCGTCCGAGAACACTTTCCTGCTAGGTCTTTGTCACGGCGACCTGCTGGCCGTCAGCCTATGGTCCGGTACCGTCAGCAAGCGCTTCTCCTGCTCAGAGCGCTACGAATGCTCCGCGGTTCTGGCTTTCCGGACCCTTCTGCAATACCCCGACTTCGCGATCGTAATTGCCGCCTCCGGGTCCGTTTACACGTGGCGGGTGACTCAGGAGACGGTTTGCCTACAGTTCCTCCTTCCCGACGCACTCCTCTGCCAGCCACGGGTCTTCCGAACATCTGCCGACGGAAGCTTCGCCCTGGTGTCTGTCATCGAGGACGTCATCAACCTGTTGGACCTGTCACGCGCCAGGTTGTGTAAGGTCCGGGCCGCGGGTCCGGTCCTCAAAGTGTGTCTGGAAGACTCCGGGCGCTACGCTGTTTACGTCTGTCGGCCGGCCGCCCAGGCCAACGGATGTGAGTGTGACCTGCACACGAAGCCGGCGCTGGTGGTGGTACGTCTGGCAGACGGCGGCCAAGTGGCCAAGTTGAGTCTGGGTAAAAGCCCCACTGCTCTGGCTTCGAGTGGGGGGCTGTGTGTGTACGTGGGGTTTCAGGACGGGTCCGTGGGCGTGTACTCCATCTATGACATCGCAGGGGGAGGAGCTGTCAGGGGAAGGACCGACGGGATTGGTCGTGCGACGCCATGCCAGTGTGACTGTGAGCCAGTCCAATGGTTTCCACTAGGGACCCCCAGCATAACGTGGGCAGAGTCGTCTTTGGAGACGACAGAACAGATATACACAACTTGAATTGGTTGGCCAATTTCTGTTTCTACACAACTAATGTTTTTGTGTAGGTAACAGAGAAATCTGCTGACATATTTATATATGTATTAAGTAATTTACAGAGTTATCCTTTGTTGGCATGCAATTATGTGAATAGTTGAATCTAATCTAATATAAACCCAATAAGAAACGCTATCTATAAGAAAACCTGATTATGGCTAGAACTTAAATGTTATTTTTTAGCACAGGTGACAAGTCATAAAAAATATATTTTCACATTGTCAAAACATGAATGTTCAAATAAACTACTCTGTTCAAGTAGCTGACTATACATATAGATACTTAGTAAAACGGTTTGCCCCAGTTGTCATAAAGACTCTGAAATGATCAAACAACCAATGGCCGTTTCATCCATCACGCTTGGGCCACTTCCTGGGGATGGCCATTGACCTCTGAGCAGGGCCATCTCAACGGGGTGTTATCTCAGATCTTGGTACAACTGAAGTGTATCTCTAATGTCAAAGAAAATATAGATGTGGTTGTGGTCAAATGAGAGAAGTTTGACAGAGGACAACCCAGTTGGATTTCATTCATCTGTTCTTCAACCCTTCAAGTCATTGTCTAGTTCATCATGTTTGTTGTGATGCGTGTGTATGTGTGTATAATGCCAACACAACAGCAGTTGAAATAGGAACTCTTTATTCAATTGGTTGAGCATAGAGGGTTGCCATAGCGACTGAATGGGACCATCCTTGACTAATGACACGGCTCAACACTGACTTATGCTCTGAACAACCAATTCACTTTTGGAATTAAAGCAGCAACCAGTCTTCAAAAGTGGTCGAAAAAATGAAAGTTCAAAACTGGCCTCTAACCACAGATCTAAGACTGAGCGTCTGAACAACAGATCTAAGACCGAGCATCCTGACCACAGATCTAAGACCGAGCATCCTGACCACAGATCTAAGACCGAGCATCCTGACCCGACCTGAATTCGTCCCAGAGAGCCCAAAATTGGGATCCGATGTTCTGAGAATTTAAGCATTGCCGGTCTCTCCCACCTATGTGAACAGGCAGCAAGAAGCCAGCCCAGATGTCCATAATCAGATAGTGTAAAGAACTATGGTTAAGTTGGCTATATAATCAATTTGATTTATATAATCCCAGCTCACTAGCCCATAAGCACCTGAACATTATCCAGGAGGGGGGTAGAGTTACGTTTACCGTCGACCACTCCGGCTGGAGCCTTTAAATGGGTCAAACTCCTCCTGGGAAAGAAAGTTACAACACACACTGAAAAAAACAAATAATTTGTATATTAAATATTTTTTTCTCAACTGCCCTACTGTTTAGTACTTTTGTATTCTCTGCTTAAGTCTAATGCCGTATTAACTATACATTTACATTAAATAAAAAGCCTCATCAACAGCTATATTCTTTTGTGACCAAACATCGTTATCAGTCGATTGTGTTATAAATAGGTCAGATATAAGGAGAGCATTTTCCTATTGGTTCGTCCCTACTATATACACACAATAACAGGCGTATTTCAGCCATCTCACAGCAGACTTACCTCATCATCATCATCATCAAAAGTCACCCCTTTGAATGATTGACTCTGTGAGCTCTGCCTACTGGAGGATGAAGAGGATGCCCTAGAAACACAAAGCGGGGTAAAGTGAACCAACCGGTCACTACACTCAAGCCACAACAAACCAACATCGAAAGTCAATATGTGACTTCTACATAAGACTACGTAAGGCGTGGGCGTACCCCTGCGTGGGCTTAGATACCGGCTTCATGAAAGAAACGTCATCATCGGAGTCCTCGTCGATGGTGATCTAAAGACAAACCCAGAAGAGTCCCGATTTAGTGACCAGTAAGAAAGTCTATAAGCTTCTGATTCTGAACCTGGAAGCCAGTTCAACTGCTTCCTGAAATTGGTCCTCTAATAACGGGTTTAGACTTGGGGCCAACAGGTGGGTGCTATACATTAGATAGCCTCCAGGGGGAGACTAAGGTACGGGACTAACCTCTTCGTTGTAGGACTTCGCCGGCACCGCGCCCCTGGATGACCGCTGAGTTGCAGCCTGAAAAGCTGCAGGGGGGGAAGGTTCAGGAATATATCCAGTGGTTTATCCCAATAACACATTTATCTTTGGGGGGGGGGATGACAACGCCCACTCACCATCCATAATATTCTTGCTCTGCCTGCGGTTTAGATCAGAGGCCTTCTGGGAGGCTCCCCGACCGGCTGGCTTTGGCTCTGTAGCAGCTGCACCTGGACACACACACACACAATGCAGTCAAATACGTATAAATGCAGAAATACGGTGAACATGTGATTTTGCGATCATATCCTGAAGGGAAATCCACCTCTTCCTCTCCTGGATGTGGTTTGGCCCCTCCCCCTGCCCCCTCTGCTGCCCCGCCCCCTGCCTCTGGTGGGAGGAGCAGGGACGGACTCCATATCTATGTCCACGTCGGCGTCGTCCGAGAGCTCCAGGTCGTCGGGCAGGTCACCTCGCTCAATGCGGTGGGCTTTGGCTCGTTTGAGGGCCTGCATGCACACAGGAGTGATAAATGTGATTGTATGTACTAAAGTACTACCATAAGTACTAAAATACTACTATAAGTACTACTGTACTATAAGTACTATTGTAGTACTATAAGTACTACCGTAATTGTCAAGTCCAGATGTCCTCGCTAATAGAGTTAAATTGCTCACTTAAATTGCTTCAATAGGCTTGGAGTTATGGAGAGGTTATGGTTAGAATTAGAAACTGTAAGACTTTATGGAAAAAGCCCGACACCATCATATTAAAACAGACGTTTAAGTGCGCGCACAAGCCTCACTGACCTCCTGGACTTCTTTGTCCTCCTCTGCAGTGTCTTTCTTAGTTTCTCTGAAACTGCGAATCTGTGGAGACCATATGTTAAGAAAGGCTCCCACCCCATTACGGCCCGTCTCCCCCCCGTCCCCCAATACGCCCTCCCTACCTCCTGGTCTATCTCCTCCTCTGTCATGACCCCCCTCTGCTGGAGGTGTCTCTGGGTTTTCTCCAGCTGGTATCTGATCAGCTCTTCGATGGCATCCTTTTCCTCTTTGTCCACAAACTCCTGCACAGCCTTTCCCATGCCCTGCTCAGTCAGTAGGGACAGTTGCATCGTCTACACACATGTCAGCGCCGATGTGAACACACAAAAACAGCACTTAGACAAGGGGAAAGAGTAGTGGTATGTGAGCGTACGTGTGTGTGTGTGTGTACCTTTTCTGCTGTTCTGAAGTACTCTTTCACCAGATCTTCTACCCTCAGACTTTCACTGCTGGACTGACTCAGGAGCTGCCCAAAGTCAACATCATCTTCATCTGAACACACATGAAACAGAAAAAAAAACACAGAGCAGTCAGCAATCTGAAAAACGTGCGCCTTACTGTTTTGGTGCATTGGCTTATGTCACCTTTAACTTTGGCCTTGTACTCCTTCTGTCGGATGAAGTGAATTACGTCTTTGGGATTGGCAACCTGCTCCACAAACTTCTGACTGAAACGGGTGGCGTTGAAGGTCTCAAACCCACCACTGTAGTCCACCTAGCGTGACAGAGACATTAGGAGAGGGAATTCTCACTGCTCGGCTGATTAAGAGAAAACAAGTTGGGACTCACCCTGAGGCGTATGAGGGGTTTCTCTGGGGTCAGAGGGCACCCCATTCTCTCTCTCTCCGCTTCCTCCAGCATGGCTTCCACCTGTTGGACACACCCAATGACTATCAGCGTGCATGACATAACGGGACGCCCAAACACACACACACACAGACAGACAGGTGGGTACCTTCTCTTGGCAGAAGGCCTCAACTTTCTGGTTGACCTTGGGCATGTCAGGGGTGAAAAGGTCAGGGTGCTCGGCGAGGACCAGATCCTGAATAAAAAACTGGCGCACGGTGTTCAGCGGGATTTTCTGAAGATTCATTTTACGGCCATTGATCCTGAGCAGACCGATATGCCTGCATGCAAAAAAGTCAGTTAAATTATTCAGGTTTTAGTGAGCATCAGTATAAATGAATGAGGTATGCACAGGTGGAGTTTCTGTGTGACTGAGCGTCAGTACGACTGAGCTTCAGTACGACTGAGCTTCAGTACGACTGAGCTTCAGTACGACTGAGTTTCAGTACGACTGAGTTTCAGTACGACTGAGTTTCAGTACGACTGAGCTTCAGTATGACTGAGTTTCAGTACGACTTAGCTTCAGTACGACTGAGTTTCAGTACGACTGAGCTTCAGTGCGACTGAGTTTCAGTACGACTGAGCTTCAGTACGACTGAGCTTCAGTACGACTGAGCTTCAGTACGACTGAGCTTCAGTGCGACTGAGATTCAGTGCGACTGAGTTTCAATACGACTGAGTTTCAGTACGACTGAGTTTCAGTACGACTGAGTTTCAGTACGACTGAGCTTCAGTACGACTGAGCTTCAGTACGACTGAGCTTCAGTACGACTGAGTTTCAGTACGACTGAGTTTCAGTACGACTGAGTTTCAGTACGACTGAGCTTCAGTATGACTGAGTTTCAGTACGACTTAGCTTCAGTACGACTGAGTTTCAGTACGACTGAGTTTCAGTATGACTGAGCTTCAGTATGTGTGCATACTTCTTGGCGGCCTCCCCGGGGGACAGGGATGTGGCCACTGAGCTGCCAGGCTGGCTGACATAGAACAGCTGCTGTTCGTTCCGGCTGGGGTTGATCAGACACTCATGTTCATGACCCCACACAACCAGGTCAAGGAAGTCATCCAGGAACTGCTCAGGGATGTAGTTTGTGGCCCCATGTTTACTCCTGTAATGCACACACACACACACACACATCTCAGATACATTTATCATGAAGGCCCTAAACTATGAGAACACACACTTGGCACGCACACACATACGCACCTGTTCTGATGGATGGTGAAGAGGTTAAACCAGAGGTCCTGGTCCTCTTTAGGGCGGAGCATGGTCACCTGGTTGTTCACAAACATCCGGTAGAGGCGTTCGTCGGGGATGGAGCCGATGCCGTACAGGGCGAGCTTAGTACTGCCTTTCTGCAGGAGAACCGGGCTGATTTCTATCCTCTCTACTGATTGGCTGCGGCCAAAGTGATTGATGAGTCCGGCAGAGCTCAGAATGTCCAACGCGCACAGACCATCCGCCTGGGGTGGATACGAGAGCGTTACACACACGCATGCATACACACACACACACATACGCGCCTCGCACGCACACCTGTGGCTAGCTGAGAGAAACCGCGGCAACGGCGCTTACCCCTGTAGGGTCGTCGTGGTTACCATGGACGCTAAAGACAGGTATGGATATGTTAAAGTTCTCATCCTGATAGTTTACCCAGGGGAACCTGAAAACAAAACAAACACACACACAGCTTAGGGTGTAAGCAACACACACAGAATGGCATACATTAACCAGGAGACATAATGAAACACTGAGACTGACTTGCTGGTGCTGAAGTTGACAGCCTGGTCACTGAGGACGTCAAAGAGGATTGGAGTGTCTCCCATGCAATACTTCCGGAGCTGAGAGATGCACGAGTAGAGACAGCGACGGGACGGCTTGTTGTCATGGAACAGATCACCTCCCAACAGGATGAAGTCCACCTGGCGACAAACAGGGCGACGAGGAAGAGTGGGGGGGAGTAATGACATTCCAGTGCATCTCAAATACTTGACAACACATTTATTCAAAAACTCTCACACACAAAGCTCACTTGATTCTCTTTGGCACACTTTAGGATCTCATCGAAGGTGGTGAACGTGTCATTGCCACGGATGGCGTCTTTCTCCAGGTAACCGAGGTGAATATCCGTGGCAATTAGAATCTTAAAGGTGTCTTCATTGTCCCTGGTAACAGAAAGCACAGTCAGAACCACTCGATCAACCGTAGATGCACACAGTGACACCTGTACCAAAATAAACCTAATGTGTCGAAACTTACAGGGTGTTTTCGGATGTCATGTTGAGGTGAGAAGATCAGAAAGGCTCCAGAGCAGCTTACAGACGATTCTACAGTAGTCAGTGCAGGGATTTTCATTGTTATTTTCCACAACCTTATGGCCCGATGCGAGATGTACATCTGTGATATGCTTGTGTCTTACTTGGGACTACTGGACCCAACCATGACCAAAGACTGAATACATGGAGGAAAATTTTGATTTACTCTGGTCTAAACATTGATCCAAAGTCCATTTGGCATTTCCACGTAAACACTTTGCAGTGTTAGACGAGCAATTTAAAAGTTATCTCATGCATATTGACAAGAGTCCATGTAAGACTGCACAAATCCAGATAGCTACAACAAGTTCCCGAAACGTTTCGACAAAAAGCAAACAAGAAAATGTATATAAGTATATATATAAAATATTTTGAAAGACATTGCATCCTCCTCGTGGTTTCACCTTATTAATATACTAGTTATTCATGATAAGTTGCAGGCTAATGTTAGCAGAATAACGTAAACACAGTGAGTGTGGATTGTATGCATGCTACCACAGCTGCCATATATGCTGCGCCATGCAAGTCAACAGTGAATATAATAATTTAATTAACAAATGTTGTATTAAATACAATGGGATTTGGAAAACATGTAATACTTCTACTCAAATCACCCACCTCTTTCAATAAGTGTTCCCCCGCGCGTGATGTTGTGCAGTCACTCTGAACACGTGAACCACGCCCCTTACGGAAGTTGTCACTCCCCTTGCGGAAGTCGTTCCGATAAGCGAGTGTAGTTCTATTTTTACATTGCATTGGTTAGTAGATGCACTTTGAACGACCAATAAAACTACAAAGATGGCGTCCAACGTCAGACGCGCTTGATGTTTCGAGTATTATGCGCCCGGGATGGTGCAAGTTGTGCCATTGGTTTGTGATGAGACTGGAAGTGACGTAGGAAGGTCATTATGACACATTTATCCGTATGGTCTCTAAACGATGAAATGCCAATGCTTCATGACAATGAAAAGTGATAAAAAGTAAATAGATCGATTGTTAGGTGGATTGGAGGTGTATCCTGTATCCCCTGGTGTGATTGGCTACATTTATCCAGCCCTCTGTGCTCACCTGTTCTGAGTCAGTAGTTTGCGATATAATAAAGATGGCCCAAGTTTTATTAAGTTTGCGTGGGTGGATGGTGGCTTTTGTGTTTTTGACATCAGTGTGTTGGCAGTTTGGTGTAATAGACCTATGTCCTTTGTAAATGACATGTGAAATCACATCACAACGAAAAGGCACATATGCAATACATGAGTTCACTCACTAGAGGGCAGTAACAACACACTGTGTTTATTATACATTAAAAAGAAAATGAAAATATTCATTGACATTTTTTCAGTCTAGGACTGGGCATAATCTGTGTCTTTAAAACTGTCCCTAAATGATCAGTAGTCCCCCTACATAAATGTGTTTAACCAGTCCCCTCACGGATTGAAAATATAAAGGCAATTCTGTCTTTCTGGTTAGAAATAGGGTAAATATAACACATTTTGTTTTAGGTTCATGCAGTCAAGGATTTAATTTAGGCATAAGGTTAAGACAAAGTTAATGTTAGGGTAAGATTAGCGATAATAGAAATTACCTTTGTTCTAGTCCGAACAAAGATGTGTGTGTCTGTCTGTATGTGTGGCCTTGGGATAACAGGACTGACTGAATATTTCTTAACACACAAGAGGCAACATTTTGGAAATACGAATCTTCCCTTCTCCACCCCCTTGATTTTCTCTCTTCTGTCTCTCTCATTCTCACTCTCTTCTTGATTATTTTAAAGGTGCTCCATTCTTCCTTGCTCAGTTTTCCACCCCTTGCTTATGTCTCTCTCTCTCCCTCATTCCAAGAATGCCCCTATGTGTGTGTGTGTGTGTGAGAGAGAGAGAGTACTGAGGCAGGTCTGGGCACAGTCGGCATCTCTCTGTGACTCTGGTGTGGGGTTTAGTGGATTTAGACAGCATTTCCCAAAAATTCCCAAAGCACAGACACACGCACACACATTAATCGTCGACTCCCGCTATCATCTTTTACCTCATCATCGACAAACATAATCCACGGGAAACTCTCAGGTAGGACAATCTCCATTGGGAAGGTGGGGGGGGGTAGAGGGGCAGACAGAGGAGGGAAAACTACACAGTATTGGAAGAGTGGTCTGCACTGTAAGACTTCCTTGCTGTAGTGTGGAAGATCAAGGTACTTGAGAGAGCGATTGAGTGATAGAATGACGAAGTGATAGAAATAAAGATAACAATACATTGTGAAAGAAAGAGAGATCTGAATCTTTCCCTCATGGTGGATTATAGCTGCAGGGAACGTTTTTTTCATGAACACTCATGAGCACACACACACACACACACACACACAAGTGTTTACTGATTGTAGTCGAGTACCAAACAAGTTCTCACATGCAGGCTTCCGCCCTTAAGGGAGTCAAAAGCAGACATGGAATCGCCTGAAAGAAATGAGAACCTGGATTCTGCCATCCAGAGGAAAGCAGGACCAGAGTCCGGAGAGAACTGGATTCCAGATGATGTGGCACAATGGTTGGATCACATTGGAGTATCTCACGAGGCAAACGGAGGTACAGTCCACACATAACTGCTTTCCCTGTTTGTGTGTCTGTGTGTTTGTGGTGTTTCAACACTTCATCCATCCATAATTGTACATTAACTTTTCAGCCGAAATCACAGTGATTAATAGTGGCCAACATCTTTTTGAAGTTGTTTGGTATATTTTTTAACCAGACGGGGCCTCCTTAGTTCTTGTTGCAGCTGCTTGACACAGTGACAGACCGTCTCTGTTATTCAAACCCGGAGACACAACATCCAGATACGTCCTCGTATACACAAAAAACGTGTCTTACCAATACAGGAAGAAGTGAAAGTTGTATTCTTAGTTGTTAAAATTTCCTTCATGTGGGAAGACTGCCTACTTCTGCAATTCTCTTTTTGTTCCTCTTTTGTTTTTCTCTTCAAAGTGTGTTGACCTGTTGGATTTCTTTTGTGCTAGCTTACTTCCATCTTGTGGCCACTACCAGAATCAGGTATATTCTGTTCACACACCAAGGAATTTGTTCTGTATGGCCAATATATAGAGCTGTGCACAATGCTTAGCTGTGGTATATGGCCAATATATAGAGCTGTGCACGATGCTTAGCTGTGGTATATTGCCAATATACCAGAACCCCTGAGAAGCTAAACACACCAGTTATAAACGCAAAAACAAAATAGAAAAGGTCTCATATGCTATGGCTTTCAGCAAATAGGCATTCAGGATTTGTACATGCAGTACCGGTCAAACGTTTGAAAACATCAACTTAAGAAAGGGTCTAACTAGAAGAGAGATTTTTAGCGTTACTTTTTTCAAAATAAAATTGTTAAATAACAGCGAAGACATCAACACGATGACTATGCATCAGCTTTATGCACCTCAGCCGTCCCTCTAAATTGCCCTTTGACAAAAGTGCATGTCCCTAAACAAAACACCGAAACTTTCCCTCGCACGAAAAAACCCAGAACCGTGTTCACGCCATATTGATTAATAAGGCATCTATAGATCAATAGAAATCACACCCTGGAACCATAGACATGCAGTGAACTTTGACCCGCGTGTATCCTGCGGGCTTTAGGACCCCAGCAGGCCCACTGAGTTCTGGCATTCTGCTCATTCCAGAACGAACCAACCGACCCGGGCAGATTATATGCTGCTCATCACGCCGCTGCTGCTGCCGTTGCTGTTTCACTGTGCACCTCTCTCAATATCTGCTCTTGAAATGCATTGTGCGTTGCGTCCAATACGGTATTGGTAACTGTCGGGGAAAGGTGTCTCAACACGACTGGGACGTTATTACCAAGGTAACGTGTCAGCCAGTGGATGGTACAGAAATGCCTGTGTTCAGCTCTCTTTTGGCATGTGATGTTTTGGTCAGTTAGATCCACGCACTGACCGCCTGCTGCATGCGCACGCACACACGCACGCGCACACCGACTATACTAGTGAGGACTTTTTCGGGGGAGTTCTATTTCTAACCCTGACGCCAACTTTAACCCCTTGAACTCTAACATTAACCACATGCTTTCAAGGCCATTTATAAAGGACAGTACGGCCTAAATGTACTCACTATGTACGATTTGTCATGGCTTACTGGGAGATAAAGTATAGTATCCGACTTGATGCATACAGAAACTTTTTTTTACTGTCTTTGAAGTGGGCCTAGTTGCAAATATTACAGCTGACTATGTAGTGTAAAATACATCTCTGGTTCTATTTCCGTCCATATGTCATGTGCCAGGTCACCGGTAGGCCGTAACAGCTGGCATGGTACGCAAACAACATCATATTACGGTGTGTTTGTATTGAGAGTAACTACTGAAACACAGTGGCAACAGACAGTGCTGCCTTCCCCAGAGATTTAGACACAAACTTTAACCACTCAACCAAATATAGCCAAGAAGTAGAACAACTGGTTTTGTTTTTGTACCAGGCCGTCCTTTGCATCAAGGCTTCACGGGAGGCTTTGCAGTGGATGACAGGGTGTGTTGCCTTCCAGAGACGCTGTCGATCACCCATAACAATGACCCCATCTTAATGACGACCCAGACCCGGTCACTCTCGACCCAACCCACCTCTACACTTGCCCAGGAAACGGGTAGGCCAGAGATGTAATGTCCGTTAATGTAAACAGCAATACTATTTGTTCGAGATTCTTTGCTTTTGTTTCGCTGACAACAGAGACGAGTGGCAAAGTGTGGTGAGACACATTGTTTAAAACATGCTGTACAGATTGTATCCTGATTGTCGAGGAGGGTGGAGTGCTGGTCGGGGAGGGTGGAGTGCTGGTCGGGGAGGGTGGAGTGCGGGTCGCTTTAACCTCTTCGTTGTTGTTTCAGCATGGGACTTTTGCCGTAAAGGTGTTCTCCAGAAGTTTTGTATAATTTCAACTTATTTTTCAGAGTTGATAACGCAATAGGTCCCTGCTTTTTGTGTAATGTGTCATCGCTATTTGTATGATGCTACCCACCAGAATTTTTGACTGTGCAATTCATGTGATATGCTACAAATCCAATTTGTAAAATAAATTATTAATGTATTGTGTTTGTGAATAGGCTATCTTATGTACACCGATCAGCCATCACACTATGACCACTGTCGGGTGAAGTGAATAACACTGATAATCTCATTATCATGGCACCTGTCAGTGTGTGGGATATATTAGGCAGCAAGTGGACATTTTGTCCTTAGAGTTGTTGTGTTAGAGGCAGGGAAAATGGGCAAATGCAAGGATCTGAGCGACTTTGACAAGGGCCATATTGTGATGCTAGTCAACTGGGTCGCAGCGTCTCCAATATTGCAGCTCTTTTTGGGGGTTCCCAGTCTGCAGTGGTCAGTACCTGCCTCCACAGGCCAGGGCTCTTTTGGTGGCAAAAAAGGGACCTACGCAATATTAGACAGGTGGTCATAATGTTACGGCTGATCAGTGTGTATATGATTCACCTCACTTAGACCTCTGACTCTTACCCTCTGACCCCTGCCGTTTCCCAGGTCATGCTGCCATGGTTGTCGCTTCCTACCCCTGTGTGACCGCCATGCGAGGGGACCAGGAGGAGGGTGCCGGGGTTCTTTCGAGCACCATGCCAGAGCAACCAGGAGGAGAGGGGGGACGGCCTCTGAGTGACGACCCGATACAACCTGCCGTGCCGGATCCCCCCACGCCGCTGCGGCCCCCCGGCAGCACAGACCCCACCGCCCTCTCTACCTCAGACTGCCAACTGCCGCCTTACGCCGCTCCTTTCACTCCACCGACGCTCCTTCATCCCCAGTTTCTCCAGCTGCGTTGGGCCCGGCAGGAGCCACAGGGTCAGGAGCAACAGGCAGACGGCAGCTCCCTGGAGAAACACGGACCCCTTCCGCCTCAGCCGTCCCTCCAGCCCAGTCTGGAGGAGCTGCCTAGCTATGAGCAGGCCAAGGCCCAAACCCATGGCCAGTGCCACCTCCAGAACCTGCTGTGTTACACCCTGGAGGAACAGGAGAGCCTGCCCAGCCCCCCTGCCACCCCAGTCAGCCAGCAGTCAGCTTGGACAAGTTCAGGTCCCTACCGAACCTCTGAAACCTCCAGCCCCAACACTGAACCATCTCCCAGCCCGAGCCCACCCCTGGGCCCCCAGCAAATCTTTATGTGTGGTGCGGACGAACAGAACGGTTCGTCCACATGGGGTGAAGCGACGAAGGAGGACTCTGCTCTGAGAGAAATGAGGAAGAGACACCCTCTTAGCCAGAAGTTTCTACAGTTCAGCATAGACACCAATGGAACTAGTAACCTTCCCTGGAATGACTCCTCTTCCAGTTTGTTCCTGAACCTATCTCCACACGCAGGACCAGGCGATCCCCGCGGGCCACCGCCAGAGTACCCCTTCAAGCCCCGCCAACCACCCCCCAGTTCCCCCTTAAGGGAACCACAGCCCCCGTTCTTGGACCCGGGTCCTCTCTTCAGCGAAGCATCCTCTGCCAGCCTGATGGACTGGTGCAAATCCCAGCCAACCAGAGCAGACAGTAACCCACTACCCGAGTGCCACAGCAGTCAGCGCCACCTAGAGAGGCTGGGGGCTCCCTCAGTCCAGCATCACATTGACACACCCTCCTCCCACACTCTCTTCGCACAGCCCCAGACCTCCAGCACCCTCCTACCCAACATCCAGACCCAGACTTCTACTCTTTTTTCTCAGCCACAGTTTCAACAAGCTGGTGCAGGCCACTCTGTCATGGTTCAACAGATGGTCCAGCTGCTGTGTCAGGAGAACCAGACGCTGAGACAAGAGCTGCAGACACACACAGAGAAGGCCTCTAAACTGCACTGGGTACGCTTGCTGAGTGTTAACTTGTTGTCCTTGTTTACTCTAGTCCATAACTTAACATTTTGGGGGTTAGATATCTACACAGTAATTTCTGCTTCCTACCTCTTGGGCCGCAGCTGGAAGCAGAGCTTCAGAGGATCTCTGAAGATTATAATTGGTTAACGAACAGCTCGTCAAAGAGGGAGGGGCTGGACCGAACCATGAGATGCAAACTAGAAGGGGAGATCAGACGCCTAACTGTGTTCAACAGGGACCTGCGAGGTAGAACTTTTACAGATGTTCAGAAAACCTTTAAAAAGTTCATTTCCATAGTTGTTTGTATGAGCTGTTAAAAATGTTAATATCAGTCTTTATATTTAGGCTCTATAGGATGCTGCTATGCCTGTAGGGTCTCTGTAAGGCCTTCTTATGTTTTGGATGTCTGTGTTGGAAGGACAGTGTTATGTCTCTTTAAGGACAGTGTTATGTCTCTGTATGGACAGTGTTATGTCTCTGTGAGGACAGTGTTATGTCTCTGTGAGGACAGTGTTATGTCTCTGTAAGGACAGTGTTATGTCTCTGTGAGGACAGTGTTATGTCTCTGTAAGGACAGTGTTATGTCTCTGTAAGGACAGTGTTATGTCTCTGTGAGGACAGTGTTATGTCTCTGTGAGGACAGTGTTATGTCTCTGTGAGGACAGTGTTATGTCTCTGTGAGGACAGTGTTATGTCTCTGTAAGGACAGTGTTATGTCTCTGTAAGGACAGTGTTATGTCTCTGTGAGGACAGTGTTATGTCTCTGTAAGGACAGTGTTATGTCTCTGTAAGGACAGTGTTATGTCTATGTGAGGACAGTGTTATGTCTCTGTTAGGACAGTGTTATGTCTCTGTAAGGACAGTGTTATGTCTCTGTGAGGACAGTGTTATGTCTCTGTAAGGACAGTGTTATGTCTCTGTAAGGACAGTGTTATGTCTCTGTAAGGACAGTGTTATGTCTCTGTAAGGACAGTGTTATGTCTCTGTAAGGACAGTGTTATGTCTCTGTAAGGACAGTGTTATGTCTGTACAGTGTTATGTCTCTGTAAGGACAGTGTTATGTCTCTGTAAGGACAGTGTGAGGACAGTGTTATGTCTCTGTAAGGACAGTGTTATGTCTCTGTAAGGACAGTGTTATGTCTCTGTAAGGACAGTGTTATGTCTCTGTAAGGACAGTGTTATGTCTATGTGAGGACAGTGTTATGTCTATGTGGACAGTGTTATGTCTCTGTAAGGACAGTGTTATGTCTCTGTGAGGACAGTGTTATGTCTATGTGAGGACAGTGTTATGTCTCTGTAAGGACTGTGAGGACAGTGTTATGTCTCTGTAAGGACAGTGTTATGTCTCTGTGAGGACAGTGTTATGTCTCTGTAAGGACAGTGTTATGTCTCTGTAAGGACAGTGTTATGTCTCTGTTATGTCTCTGTAAGGACAGTGTTATGTCTCTGTAAGGACAGTGTTATGTCTATGTGAGGACAGTGTTATGTCTCTGTAAGGACAGTGTTATGTCTCTGTGTGTTATGTCTCTGTAGGTGTTATGTCTCTGTGAGGACAGTGTTATGTCTCTGTGAGGACAGTGTTATGTCTCTGTAAGGACAGTGTTATGTCTATGTGAGGACTGTAAGGACAGTGTTATGTCTCTGTAAGGACAGTGTTATGTCTCTGTGAGGACAGTGTTATGTCTCTGTGAGGACAGTGTTATGTCTCTGTGAGGACAGTGTTATGTCTCTGTGAGGACAGTGTTATGTCTCTGTAAGGACAGTGTTATGTCTCTGTGAGGACAGTGTTATGTCTCTGTAAGGACAGTGTTATGTCTATGCATGACTGGGTTATGTCTTGTGTCTCAGATCGCCTGGAGACAGCCAATCATCAGCTAGCATGCTGCAAGCCAGATGGAGAAAATGACCGGCATGCAGCAGAGCTTAGTAAGTGTGTGTTAGTAAGCAGGCAAAAGTACCCACCCAGCATTTAGTCTTAGGTTTTTCTTGTCTTCCTTCCTCTCCTCTGTTCTCTAGACCACACCATCTCTTTTTTGGCTAAATTCAGCACACATACAATTATCCAATTTTCTATCAGCCACAAATGGCAGTTACACGCATGCACGAAGACACAAATGCACACCCACACACAGACACACATGCCGAAGACACACATGTACACACACACACACATGCATACACAGACACACATGTACATTCCCACACACACACACACACACACACACACATGCACGCCCCCACACAGGCACACATGCACGCCCCCACATAGTCACACATCACACACACACATGCACGCCCACACACATGCACCCCCCCCATACACATGCACAGACACACATGTACACCTCTCCACACACATGCACAGACACACATGTACACCTCTCCACACACACACACACACACACACACATGCACAGACACACATGTACACACACAGACACACATGTTCACCCACACACAGTCACATGCACACCCATAGGTTTATCTGAGAGTTTGTGTGAATGCAGTGACCGCGTCAGTCCTGGGAATCCGAACAGGGAAGAACATAGAGCACTTTCACCTCCTAAACACAAGCTCTTTCTCTCCATCTCTTTCTCTTCGTGGCGCCATGAGGGGAGGATGTGGTTGTTGTATTTCACCACGGCATGTAGTATGTATCACCAGCGAGGAGGGACAGTCTAGGGAGTGGGGTAAGAGGAGGGGGTGGAGGTAGAGAGAGAGGGAGGGAGGGAGGGTATAAGACAGGTGGCGTTATAACATTCCTCACATACACCTGTGTTGCTCAAATATTGTGCAACCCACCACTGTCCTCTACACACACCCGTCAAGGACAGTGTTATGTCTCTGTGAGGACAGTGTTATGTCTCTGTGAGGACAGTGTTATGTCTCTGTGAGGACAGTGTTATGTCTCTGTGAGGACAGTGTTATGTCTCTGTAAGGACAGTGTTATGTCTCTGTAAGGACAGTGTTATGTCTCTGTGAGGACAGTGTTATGTCTCTGTAAGGACAGTGTTATGTCTCTGTAAGGACAGTGTTATGTCTATGTGAGGACAGTGTTATGTCTCTGTAAGGACAGTGTTATGTCTCTGTAAGGACAGTGTTATGTCTCTGTGAGGACAGTGTTATGTCTCTGTGAGGACAGTGTTATGTCTCTGTAAGGACAGTGTTATGTCTCTGTAAGGACAGTGTTATGTCTCTGTAAGGACAGTGTTATGTCTCTGTAAGGACAGTGTTATGTCTCTGTAAGGACAGTGTTATGTCTCTGTAAGGACAGTGTTATGTCTATGTGAGGACAGTGTTATGTCTCTGTAAGGACAGTGTTATGTCTCTGTAAGGACAGTGTTATGTCTCTGTAAGGACAGTGTTATGTCTCTGTAAGGACAGTGTTATGTCTCTGTAAGACAGGTGGTAGTTATAGCATTCCTAACATTCACATACACCTGTGTTGCTCAAATATTGTGCAACCCACCACTGTCCTCTACACACACCCGTCTCTACCCCCACTGGTTCTGTCGAAAATATTATGTCAGAAGCGGAATGATCTGGTCTGCACTGGGAATTCCACCTCAGCAGATTGCGCTGGCCGACCGAAACACCCCCACACTGCCTTCATAACTCTGTGAGGACAGTGTTATGTCTCTGTGAGGACAGTGTTATGTCTCTGTAAGGACAGTGTTATGTCTCTGTAAGGACAGTGTTATGTCTCTGTAAGGACAGTGTTATGTCTCTGTAAGGACAGTGTTATGTCTATGTGAGGACAGTGTTATGTCTATGTGAGGACAGTGTCTTCCTGGTTCTGTCGAAAATATTATGTCAGAAGCGGAATGATCTGGTCTGCACTGGGAATTCCACCTCAGAGATTGCGCTGGCCAGATCCTTGGAAACAATAAACATCAAGTGTGTTGATTTGAGACTATTTCTTGCCTTTCCCACCTGCCTCTCACAACTCATTCCCTCTGTTTCTCTCAGGGGATGGACTGATGGAGAGAGAACGTTTAGAGCAGGAAGTGGAGGAGCAGCGACGGCGGGCAGAGAGACTGGAGTCCGCTCTGAGCAGTGCCCAGCAGAGGGCGCAACACTTCGAGGAGGAGGTAGGAATGTGGCATCCCTCATTCACACATTGTACTGCTCCGTACAAAAATGACATACTTCACCAGAGTTCATTAATCTGTGCGTGTGTGTGTGTGTGTGTGTGTAGTTGCGCGTGAAGAGTGTGTACGCGGCACGCGTGGAAGGCTTGCAGCACGCTCTGGTGCAGCTGCAGACGGCGTGTGAGAAAAGAGAACAACTGGAGAGACGTCTGCGGACGCGGCTGGAGAAAGAACTACACCTGATGCGCACGCAACAGGTACCTCACCACACTCTGTGTCTCTCTCTCTGTGTCCTTTTCTCTATCTTTGTCTCTCTCTGCATCTCTCTCTCTCTGTGTCTTTTTCTCTCTCTCTCTCTCTGTGTCTTTCTCTCTTTCTGTCTCTCTCTCTCTCTGTGTCTTTTTCTCTCTCTCTGTCTTTTTGTCTCTCTTTATCTCTCTCTTTCTCTCTCTCTCTCTGCGTCTCTCTCTCTGTCTCTTTGTCTCTCCCTCTCTGTGTCTCGCTCTTTCTGACTCTCTCTTTATCTCCCTCACTGTCTCTTCCCCTCAGAAGGCGTGTGGAGAGGGTTGTGGTACTATCGGGAAGGGTGCATGTGTGGGCGAGGGCAGTGCTCCTGCTCTGAGGGAGCTGTTGAGGCAGAGAGAGGAGCGGGTGTTGGCTCTGGAGGCTGACTCCACCCGCTGGGAGCAGAAGTATCTGCAGGAGAATGCCATGAGGCACTTCACCATGGAGCCGGTCGCTACGGCCAGCACACACTGGTATACGGCGGGACGATTGCAAACACACACACCAACACAAATAGACAAACACATACAAATAGACAAACACACACACCAATAGACAGACATACAAATAGACAAACACACACACCAATAGACAAACACACACACCAAAAGACAAGCACACACACACACACACCCCAATAGACAAGCACACACACACACCAATAGAAAAGCACACACACACACACCAATAGACAAGCACACACACACACACCAATAGACAAGCACACACACACACACACACACACCAGTAGACAAGCGCACACACACACACCAATAGACAAGCACACACACACACACACACCAATAGACAAGCACCCCACACACCAATAGACAAGTGGCACAGTTCATTGGAATACTCTCGACCGTGCAGCCAAAAAGTTTATCAGGATGTTTGTAGATGGGAGAGCCGTCGTTAACTTCCTTATAGGATCCTTTTTGTGTTCTAATAATTAATTCGCTAAGTAGGGCACAGCGCCCAATTTAGGCTCTACAGTAAAACGTTTGTGCGTGTGTTTAGGGACAACTTGGTGGTGAACTCTCATTGTGGTAGCTACAGTGAGATGACAAGCCGCACACTCTGGCAGGAGGATGACTCACAGCAGAGTGGCAGAAACTGCAGCGACATGGAGCACAGGTAAACACATAGTCGTCTCACTTTAAGTGTGTGTGTATTCTCTAACTCTCTTTCCGTCAATAGGATAACTCTGTCTGTGTGTGTGTCTGTGGATAGTATAAGAGACCTATATGCCCAGCTGTTCGAGAAAGATGCCTTGATAAAGGTACTTCAACAGAGGAACTCTCGCCGTGACCTCTCCACCCTGCGCCCTGCAAGCTCCACCCCCTCCATCTCCGTAACAACGGGGCTGCACTCCCGACATGCTTCACAGGCAGACGAGAGTAAAGAGGAAAGGAGCTTCCTCCCGTCCCGCCCGCTGCTCTCCTCTCTCTCTTCCTCCTCCCTCCCTCGCTCGGCTCTCTTTCTTTCTTCCACCCGTTCCTTCTCCCCGGCCCTCCCTCAATTGGCTACGCTTTCGCACATTTCATCCACTCTTCCGTACTCCTCGTCCATTTCCCTGTCATCTACCCTTCCTCTCTCCTCCGCCCGCTCGGCTATCCCTCCCTCCATCCACCTCCCTTCCTCTATCCCCGTCTCTTCCTCCCTCCCTTGTTCTCCTTTCCTGTTGTCCCATTCTAAGACAGGAAGTAGAGACAGCAGCACTCAGACTGAGAAAGGTTCAGAGAGCCTTAAAGTCCTGCCCCTCCCCAGCAAAGCCTGGCAGGAATTGGCCAAGACCCAGCGGACAGGTGAGTGACAGAAGCTCCTTTAAAACTGATAAGAGATACTTATTGACCTTAAGCCTTTTGTTTGTTAAAATATTGAATTTTTTTGTTTTATTGGTCAGAAAAGGATTGGCCAGAAGAAATGTTGCAATAAATAACAGCTGACAATATTCTTCTAACAAATATTAGCCTTGGCCAATCTGTGATGCTTTTCAGCAATGAGAACATTATTATATCAGAATTGACCCGACCGTGATCTTTTGTGTTCACAGATAAGACTAGGACCCAATCATCACACATCAACCTACCTGACACAGACATAGTGGAGATCCTAATATAATGGACTTATTAAGTGGGAGTGGAAGTGAGGGTGTTTGAAAAAGAGAAAAAGCGTGGAAAAAATATGGTCTTGCATTGCTAAAGTACTGATTAAATGTAACAATTGGAAATGTATAGAGAACAGGGGATAAACTGGTAGCTGAGTTTTAATGGATTTTGACTGGAGGGGCGTGGCTTGTATCTCTTCCAAAACTGTGTGGTTTTTAGTTTTTTTTTTTTTTTTTTGGCTTTGTGGTCATTCAAGCCAGGTGTGTAAATGCGTGTGTGATTTCTGAGGCTAGGTCACTTTTTTGTAAATCACGCTTTTAAAGAAAGATTATATTTGATATTAAGTTCAACCTTATTATCTCAGGGCCCAAATTGGCAGGACCTGCACCCCTGAGGGGTTGGGTTAATAATGTAAGTCCAACTGACTTTAATTTAAAAGACTTATAACATAGTCCGTTCAAATGTTTTGGGTCACATAGAGTTGCAAAGAAATAGCCATATCACAGATTGGCCAATAGAAATCAAATATTAAAACGGGCAAAGGAACACAGACATTGGACAGAGGAAGACCTCTTGCCTAGTCAACTTTTGAACGGTAGTGTATTTTTGCTGTCCAAAGAGATTTCTGTTGGATTTGATTATGCTGGATTTGATTGATTGTGCTGGATTTTATTGTGCCGTGTCAATTTGAATAAACATGCGCTCTGCCCACCTCCTAATAGTCCTTGGAAGTAATTTGGTTGTACTACATTTAATTTGTGTTGTCATTCCAGAAAAACCACGTGGATCTGCTTGGTCCTTCCATAACTACACAACACCAGTTTCAGACCCTCAGTCTTGAAAAAAATGAGGCCCTTTCTGTAAAATACAACTAAATAGCAGAGCAAATTGTTTTGCATGAAAGGTTTTGTAGGCAATTTGTTCAATTTAGATGCTGACACAGAGGTTGTTCATGTAGTGTTTAGCACTTTTGAGGAATGGTCATTGCCTTAATTTTTCGATACAGAAATCAGATGATGTCATGTTTTGCTCTTACAGTTTGACAAAGCAGTAATTTAGATGACCTAAAGGCTGTAATTACCTTTTAGATAAATATATGGATACATGTAGATAAATTACAGAAAGAAAAGACACATTCAAATATATTAAGCATAACTCACAAAAAATATTTCATTGAACACTGCATGCACAGTACACACAAAATTCACAAAAATGCCTTCAGTCTCCATAAACAGTCTCACATATAGTGTTTTTAGTGGGTTACTACAAGGTTTTAATTTTGAAGTTCACACACAGTTTTTTTACCTAGGTGTGGGTATAAAAATGTTTTTGTTGTAAAACAGAATGAAACTACTAAGTTTGAAACAGTGAGTCAATATTATTTATAAGTAACAATGAGTAGAGTTTTTGGCTACTTTGCAAATGTGTCACTAATATTTCTTTATTTCTGTGTACTTATACATTTGGCTGCATATACATCTATTGCTTAATACAATTCTGTTTTTTGTTATGTATATATAGATTTACATAAACATGTATTTATTTCGTTTGGATTTTGGCAGTTTCCGTCTTCCTTAGGAGAGATGTCTGTGTACGCGGTGTGACGTAATGTGTGACGTAGCTCTGAAAGGGGAACCTCCGCGTCTTTAGCTCGCCCGTCGCTGTTTCGTGGAGCACAACAGAGATGGGAATATTGCTCTAATCTAATACATTAGGAAACATTTGCATGATCCGGATGGATTGAAGATATTGCTCGGATAGGTACTATAGCCATGTTGCTTGGCTGGCAAGAGTAGTTGGTTGCCAATGGAGACAATGGCAAAACCATTCGTCGCCTCTGGTCGAGAAAAGGTAAACAGCTAGCTAGTCTATAGTACTGTACTCACCAACTTATTATCGCGAGAACTCGCTATGCATGTGTGTAAAAGTCTATACAACTAACTAGTCTATGGTACTGTACTCACCAACGTATTATCGCGAGAACTCGCTATGCATGTGTGTAAAAGTCTATACAACTAACTAGTCTATGGTACTGTACTCACCAACGTATTATCGCGAGAACTCGCTATGCATGTGTGTAAAAGTCTATACAACTAACTAGTCTATGGTACTGTACTGTATTTATCATCGCGAGAACTAGCTATGCATGTGTGTAAAAGTCTGTACAACTAGATTGCTTATTCATTTAAATGTTCTATTTGCTTCCCGATACATATATTAACTGAGTTTGTTCTCATGCACCATATTTTGTCAATTTGACATTCAGCTGCCTGCATGTAATAATATTCTGGATATTTGTTAATGCTTACAGGGATTCGGAAATGGTACATTTCTGGTTCATTATAACGTTAAACATTAATAAACGCCTAAAGTGTGTCAGATAAGTCCACTGCAGATGTAAAAGAGAGTGTGTGGTTTGTGATAGGGCAAGAATCCTCAAACGGTGACACTAATCACTGAAATGGGGTGATTGGGGTCACCATTTTGGGGCTTAAGATGTCATCAGTGTTGGGCGGCGCAACTTGGTAGGGTTTTAGCTTGTTTGTGTCACTTTCTGTCTGCAGCGGGATCCCTGTGTCGGCGTGGTGACGTCGGATAGTCCGTCTCTACCCTCTTACAAAGATTACCCAGCAGGGAGTCCCTTCATCAAAACCGCCCTACCCTCCTACACTCGAACATGTTGCAACACAGCACATCTATCTCGCCGGACACTGCCCAGCAAGGCCTTCCCAGAAAGCAGCAGTGCAGGTAACCAATGAAGACCTACATTGCTGTACTGCAGACACACGTTCGCTTGTGGTGAGGCAGGTCGCCATGGCTACGGATGGTGACACATGACACCACGCGGCCTGTTTGGCATTGTATCATTACCAGAGGCTTCGCTCCATAGCATCCATGCCTCTATACCTTTATTCCCCTATTCCCCTGTCTTTCTCTATGTGTTCCTTTAACCTTTCATCCCTCTATACCCTTTTACCTGTGTCACCATTCTTCCCACTTTAACTCTTGATCTCTCCACGCCTATTTTGCTTTTGTACGAATATTTGTGAAGTTCATGCTGATACATTGTCACCTATGTCTGTTGATGAATACCCGTTATAACGTTAACTTGCTTGTGTTTGTGAGTGGGACTGGTGATAGGACGATATCTGAGGTCAACATATTTATCCAACATTCTGTGCAATGGGTGCTGCTGTGTTTGCTTATTTGGCAGTTTTATGGAGCAGGCTTTTACCGCCCAGCTGCTATAGTACCAGTCCGTTATGTTACACATAAACAGCCCACGGGTATCAGTGAATACATAGAGCGGTGACATTCAGAAGTCTGGTCAGAGTTCACAGACAGACATTACATGGCCTTAACATTCTGTGTGTGTGTGTGTGTGTGTGTGTGTAGCGATCCTCTCTGCTCTGATGAACCTGCAGGAGAAGATCAGGAGGCTGGAATTGGAGCGAGGCAGAGCGGAGCGCAGCCTACACAGCCTGGAGACGTCACGCACACACACTGGCCGAACGAGCGACACGCACACTCTTAGAGACACGCGCAGACACTCAGACGCGCACATAGACACGCACGAACACACCAATGCACACACTCGGAGAGAAACGGAAGAGACCAGCAACCACTCGGAACCCAACCAAGGTACCGGACGTATTGTGCTGGTAGAAAATACATTGGTGTGGTTTTCTTTTGCTGTGGACATAAGCCCCTTCTGCCCGTCTCACTCTCCGTCTGGTTCTCTCTGTTACTCAGTGCTGGTGACCCAGTTGGCTGTGGCCGAGTCACGCTGTAAGCTGTTGGAGAGACAGCTGGACTACATGAGGAAGATGGTCCGCAATGCAGAAGCTGACAGAACCAACCTGCTAAAAAGACAGGTCCGCCTAACGTGTGGTGTTATCTGGTCAAGCTTATGGAGACAGGCGTAGGACATTCCTGTTTGAGCTGTCGTGGTGTATGTACATAGATTAAAGCAAGTAGGTACACGGCTAATGTCATGGTGTCTTCACACACCCTTGCTTTGGAGTCAGACCTAATAAGCAAGTTTGGCGCTATAGAAGGGCTGCAACGATTACTTGACGTTAGCGACAATGTTGACAATAAAAAAAAATTCAACAAATGTTTTTGTTGTCGACAAGTCGTTTGATCTCTTAGGACCTACTTTAAGTGCCTGCAGTAACGTGATTTCACCAGCGCGTTGATGTAGCTTTATACTGTAATGTAGCCCTCCTACATTATGCGATCCAATAGAAGAAAACGTCTTTGGCTAAAAAGTCTAAAATGCCCTAAAATATCAGCACACAAACGTAGCAGGACAAGGCGCATGTGGGAAAGTTTATCTATAGTTTCTTTAAATTATGTAACCTGCAATGCATGCAAGACAGACCTTGGTTTCCATGGAAGCACAATGCGGGAACAATCCAAAAACATCCCGGCGCGAGAGGGGATGGAAACGGTGTGAGAGAGGAAACTAGATAAACAAAATAAAAGTTTGTTGCATCTCTACTTTGTAGCTTGCGACACCAGCTTGACTACTCATTAAAACAATGTGAAATTATTCTGTAAATTTTCTGCAGGATGACTTCAATGTGATATTACCTGATACCTGCGTCCATCCCTTCTTGCCATGTATGTGTAATGCATTCCAGTGACACTGCGTTACTACGGTGACTCTTCCAGGTTTCCTTGGAGACGATTGGGTCAGCTAACGTCTCCCACCAGGCCCAGGTGGAGAAGCTGGATTTACTGGAGCAAGAATACCAGAGACTGACCAGCACTCAGAACCATGCCGAGGTACAACACAGACACACACATTCACTTGCACCCACTGGGATGCAGCGAGTCTGACGTGTGTGTGTGTGTGTGTGTACTTCAGAGAAAGATCCGTGAGTTGGAGTTGAAACTGCTGGAAGAAGAACACCAGAGGATACTGGTTCAGAAGAAGGCCAATCAGGTACACACACACACACACACACACACACACACAAGAGGTGTACAATAACTGCAATATGCTGAGCACTTTCTCCTCAGTTACAGACAGGTTTGGAGGCCCATCGTATTCTGATGAATTCCGCGTCAGCCCGGCCTCCCAAAGCCAGAAGCAGAAGCCGAGAGAGGAGTCCTGTCTCCAAGGTAAGGAACAGCCTTCCCAGCCATTGTGTTTTGCTTGCATCTGATAGAGATGAATAACAGCGGACCAACACAAACAATCCTGTGAGCAGATATGTGCAACAATCTTTTCTAATATTACTTAATGTCTGCTGTCCGGGGAGGCTTGGCAAAAGCCATCAATCACGCAGCCACACTATCGACTGAGCCTCGGGGACGTGCCGTTTGTGGCAGGGAAGGTACAAACACACACACACACACTAACTCATTATGTCCCTGACGTTACAAACATGAACATGTCTTTGTGAGCCGACCTTTTCCCTCCATCACTCTGTCCCCGCTCCCAGTCGGTAGGATGCAGCCACTCTGTCAGGGCCAACGTCCAGTCGGTGCTCTCCCTGCTGAAGCAGCACCAGCCCCAGCTATGTAACGCACGTGTCCTCTCTCACACTCCTCTGGTCCTGCCAGCCAACGGCCGCCAGTCAGACAGTGGCTCCTCCTCTTCCTGTGGGGCGGAGCTCTCCGACCTCCTCCTGGCCCTTCAGGATGAACTGGGTCACATGAGTCTGTAAGTGTGTGTGTGTAAATATGCTTTTTTTTCGGTGTGTGTGTGTACAGGTTTTTCCTAGTTAATGAGGACCAAACATCCCTGCAGATAGTTTGAATGCAGGGATAGTTAACTGTAAATGTGAGTTTCATAGAGAGACTCATTCTCATTTAAAGGCAATCTCAGTTGTTTGTAAAATTTGTTCATAAGTCATTTGCAGACGCCCTTATGCAGATCCACTTCCAGTTTGTGTGTATATTTTAAGAAGCGAGGTGGAGAAATCACTCAACTCAGTAGCAATGGGTACAATACACTCAATAATTTACTTACTGGCAAAAGTTTACGCAGGGGGTGGCTGTAGAATTGTTTGCTGTACTCATTAAAAACGAAAGAGTAGGGTTTCAGTTGTTTTCTGAAGGACACACTTCTGAAATGGATGGCCACTCTGCCATCCTAGCCTCAAGCAGAAGCTGGTTTCACCATTTGGGAGCGAGGAAAGAGAAGAGTTTTGCCTTCACATAGTGATGCAACTGGCAAAGCCGCAAGAATGGCAGAACAGAGAACCTTGGTTGGGATGTGGGGTTACGCATTAGGTAGGAAGAATATTCTCACCTTGCTGCTGTGTGTGTGTGTGTGTGTTTCAGTGAGCAGCAAGAGCTTGTGAGACAGCTTAATGTGTGTGTGTGTGAGCAAGAGAAGAGGGAGCTGGAGAGAGAACAAGAGACTCTACTCAAGAGGATGGAGAGGAAAGAAGCGCAGATCAGCAAGCTACGCAGGCACCAAGCACAAGTACACACACACACACACACACTTGGATAATGTTATTGTTCTAATAGTTGTCCTGTTGTTACTGCAGCAGGTGCATGTTGCTGATATGGTTGCACATTTTAGTTTTAAGATGAGGGAGTTGGTTAATGTTTGCTTTGACTTCACATTGTTTTTGGTTCTGGATGATCTTGGTCTTAATTAACTTAATGATGAGGAAAATGTGTTTCTGATGGAATTTATTTGTCAGGTTACGAAGTGCAGCTCCGTTTCCATCTCGTTTTGTTGTCAGTCTACACTTTGATGTTTTTCATTTTAGAGCAAGATCTGATTTGGTTGGGACTGTGTTGCCTTGGGCTTACAGGGGTCCGTTTGGATTTTCAAAATGAGCCCCAACACTGTCCGAACTGTAATACGTTTTTCCACACGCATTCCACATGATTTTCTCACAATTGACATCCACAATCCTGTCTGGCACGTATAAACATGCCGGTTTAAATTCAATAGCTACGAAATTATTACACAAACTGGATAAGTATCTAGTGATTTTATATTTTCTCTCTTAATGTAGGATATTCTCTAAGTTCATCTGTCTGTTGATAACGGTGATGTTATGCAAAAATATATACTTGTGGACTGGTAATCTTTCACTCACCTTTTCCTTCGGTCTGTAGGTGAAGAGGCTGACGAGAGAGGTTCATAGTCCGATGCAATGTGGAAGAGGAAAGGTTGAGGTGATCACCACGGTGACCACACGGGGTGTCTCTGCCGGAACGGTCAAGGTTCGCCCGCGTGACCACAATAAAAACAGTCTACAACTGCTCAAAGACATGAGGTCACTCCAGACCTCACTACGCTCCGACCAACCACAATGGAACTATTGACCACAACAGGACCAACTACACTGCCGTAACTGAGACACGCTAACTCACCACGGACAGCAACTGGACCTGGCATAGAGCGGTCAGATCGGACATGGTTCGCCCGCATGTCTCTGATTTCCGTCCCGTGGTGAAAACAAATGAAGCCAGACGTACTGCAGGTATTAGTTCATAATGACTAATGTCCAGGGGTATTGTGGGTAGGGAGTTGATAATGTATTTATGACGGGGGGGATCAGTGAGATACTACAGGCCCTCCTCCGAAAATGTCTGACAGAAATGGATTTTTGAGTTGTATGAAGTTGTGTGTGTTCAACAGTGTGCGTGTACTCACTGAGATGAAGAACAGGAATTGTGTACTTTGAGGATGGATCATAATTACAGCTGGAATATAGTAAACGGAATGTTTCCGTGTGAGTTGAATCAGTGTGTTTGTTACGGTTCTGTTATTATTATTACAGCAGGTGCTTTGAGCATGAGGTGCTAACAGCACTTTTCAGCTGTTAACTATGAAAGTCCATGTTTTTTGTATTGAAATGCAAATATGGGGGGTCTTTCAGTTCCAAAAACGGTAGTACCTTACTATCAGGGTATGTAAGTATCCATAGCAACTTACTTGCAGAACAAAACCTTTATGTTCCAGGGTTAGCTTGTTTCAGAGAGCTGACGGAGCATTGTGTGCACTTTTGAAGAAGATCCAGTAGAAGTGTGAACACAGATTATACAAGGTCTTTTTTCTTGTGACAGGGTAATAAAACCGCGCATAGATGTGTTTTCATATCCGGAAGAATATTTTCCTGAGTGCTATAGTTTTCAATTTCAAGCCTGGTCAATTTTATGTTCTCCTCTATTTGATGTTGTATAAGGTCCATCTAAGGTCAATCTCCATGTCACTTATATCTTATTTGCCTTTGTAGATAGACCTTATTCAGCTCCTTACCATGCAGCTAGGAACACAATGATTTACACAATAAATGCATGTAATTTAAAAAGACAACAGCAAACAATTTCTTACACTGCCAAGAGTCCACTACATAGGAGTCCGCAGCTATATTCTTTAAGTATACAAAGACAAAATTGTAACATCACACATCTTATGTTTCAAGAAAAGGAATGCATTGTGTACCTGTGTGGGCCTCCTAGCATTTTCATTTTTTGTCTCTGTCACAGCGGAAGTGATGTCTTCATCTTCATCCTACAGTGCAAATTAGTGATGATGTTTAGTCTAGCAGAAACAAAACGTAATCACTATAATCACTTACATCTGTGGCAGGCTGTGTGGTTGCAAGAGGGTGCATTAATACAATGCGTTCATCAGCAACTGTCAGACAATAAATCGGGTAAGACGCTTAATGGGATTCTCAGATTTATCCTTGGGTCTACCAATGGTGTTGGCAAATTATGGATCTCTGTGTCCTGTGACTCTTTTTCCTTTCACTTCCTGTGCCAAGCTAGATAGATTTCAGTAACAGGGATGCACACATGTTCTGGGACCAAACTTCAGTACATAATTTCTATTATTTAAAATGTGTTGACAATTTAACAACTTTTTTACGGGATATAGTCAACCAGTGGTCTCGCCCATCCTTACCGTATATCCAATCTGGAGGAGCAGGGGGATCTTGAGGATTAATCTTTTGTGAAGCGGAAATCACAGAAAATAGTAATACTACAGATCACAGTTATTGGTGGAGACACACGTCCCTATAATCCCACCCTAAATCTATATGTGTAATTCCATTCACATCTCCACACTAAATCACCTGGTATGGGGAAAAACAAAATGATTTAGAGTGAGTGAAAGTGAGCGGACACTTGCTCTCATTTAACCAAATTTATTCCAAGAAATAGTCACTTAGTCGTCTTTTTGTTCACTTACGACCCTCCTCGATTAGTCTGTTAATGCAGTATTTAGAGAACACACACACACAGACCACTTTCAACTTCTACACCTTCTACAGCAAAAAACAAAATATTTTGTCTACTTCAGTCTTCGCTTTAGCTGTCAGAATTAGTATCAGTTTAATTATGTAAAATTTTGGTTTTGTCCCCAGTGTTAGAGCTTTACAGATTTCGGGTCCTCAAACAACACAATGAAATTGAGAACAGGAGGTTTCAAATACAATCACCACCAAATACTTGAAAATAATTAAAATAGTCCTCATGGGAATAATTACATAGAATTAAGCAACACTTCATGAACTGTTATTTACATTATTTATATATAGCCTATGCCATGTCGAACTATGACATCACAGGTGAGAATCCTGCACCTCTGTGCAGAAGGGGGAGGAGTTGGCAAACGGTTGAGCCCCTGTCGCTGACGCTAGCGCAAAAACAAAATCATGTCCAAAATTATAATTTAAGATCGATCTGTATTTACATGAGAGTTTATGCATTATCATTTACACAGACACTCATATTGCACATGAAGAAGGCAGATCTGGAATTGAAAGGAGAAAATCAACAACAAAAATACCATGGTCAAAACAAGAACTTTATCTGTGTTCATAAGGGGTTCATAAGGAGTTCAAAAGGGGTTCATAAGGGGTCGGGCACTAGAGAGGCTTTCAATCGCTAGCCAACCTGAATGTCATTACAACAGTGGAAATCTGTACAACATGTAAAGTCAAATTTGGTGAAGTCAGACACACGCAGACATCCTGAGGGAAAATCATCTACCAAATATACGCACTTGTACCCCACTGAAAAATATTTGCTTGTAGTATGACCCAGTCACCTACCATTACTGGCAGTTTATTTATAATAAATATATTCCGCTATATCCCCTCATAACAGTATATTCCCATATATGGCCTTAAAACTTCCACAGACGGACGAAATGTCACAATTAATTTGGTCTCCTATCTCCATGGCAGCAGTCTTCTGAGAATGAGGTTCTGCTCTGGCTTCACTGAGCAGCAGTTTCACACATGATCTCTCAGGTGACTGTTTGATTGGAGTTGAGTGATACATCTAGACTTCGGAGACAGTGAGGACTCGCTCTCTCAAACGCGCACACGCACATTGACAGCCTCGGTCACAACATGAACATAATAATACTACATGATCCATGTCTGTGTGTTTCTATGGTTGAACATTGTAAGCTCGGAGAAAGGCCGCAGAGATGCGCAATAAGGCAGATCCGTACGACACTCACTGACAGTCCACGCACGCGCACGCACGATAGCGCACGAGTATGATGACGCTGGATCATTTAAAGGGCTTCATTTGCACTCTATTAAATGTGTTTCACGGGAATATACTGAGCGCTTTGGAGAGAGAAAGAATAAATATTTTTTAAGTATCTGGAGATTGTAGTCCATTAGTAGCTCTTGTTTCTGAATATGGCGTGTGCATATGTGAGTGCCTGCACGTATGTGATCGCGGAGGACATTTTGGCTAATGAGGGGTGACACTAATCAGTGGTCATCCATTGTCACTGTCCTTATCTTATCTTTCGAATGACCGACACGACAGGTACAGTTCTCCTCAACAACCACTAATCAATAATTGGGCTTAATATTTACTCGCAAATGTACTGGTGAAATATTATATTAGGCAAAGTTGAGAATTGCATGAACGATCCCATAGCCACCAAAAACAAAACGATATAGGCTACTGAATGAGATAACGGGAGAAATGGATCAGATGCACATACAGCAGCACACAGAAGCAGTCATTTGAGTGACATAGCAGCTGAATAAGGTGTGCGTCGAGGGCAGGGATTCGCAGAATCTTAAAAACGAGTTGAAAAGTCAAATACACCAACAGGGTGTGATTCTTGACTGTCCTTCGTAGCACACACAGCGTTGTGTTTTAGAAAAAATAGCTCTCGATGAAGTGGGCAGAGTTCTGTGAAGTGTTTGTTAGCCAGTGTTTGAACTGTTAGAAACTCAAAAGGGTATGAGCGTGGACCTCGTTACGTAAATGATCACTTCCAGTGCTTTGTAGAGAGGCCAAAGTCACAACTACTCTACGCTTTTCGCACGGTAGATAAGCCACATTTATCGTCTACAGGAATTGTTTGAATCGACTGATCTGAATCGACCGTCCTCTGAAACGATTCATCCGAATCGTCCCTCCGACTCGCACTGCAAAGGCCTTGCTCAGCCTCAGTGATTGACAGCTGTACGTCAAACCGTCTCAGTGTCTGGCCATCTGCATCCGAGGATATGAAAAGAGAATCTTTTCCGTAGTTTCATTTTTGTTGGCCAAGAGACATCGGCCGTGGTGGTCACTGGACCGCCCTCCCGTCTCTGTTGCCTAGGCAGCCGTTAATGCAGTGGGCGTCATCGCACTGGGTGTCGACGTCATCTCCTAGCGCACCCTGTGATTGCAGCAGCTCGTACTCTTCGTCCAGGAAGTCGAGGCTATTGTTGCTTGGCAACCCACGGACAGTGAACTTGTGGGAGACTTTGGTCCACTGCACTCGATTGGTTGCTACACGCTCGTATAGCTCAGTTGCCCCTGGTAACAGCTCCGACAGCAGCCTATGAGGTGACAGGGGGAGGGAACACGGCATTAGAGATGTTGCATGTTAACCAGAACACCCTGTTGTTGAAGAAATGTTTCTTCACAGCAGGGAAAACTACCTTTTTTAAAAGTATTTGAAAGTAAATAATGTCTTGTTTAAATTGTCCTAGTCCTAAATAAAACATCGCATCAAACACTAGATTTTTTTTAAAGCAGTGTCATTGCTGTAGTCTATGTGGTCACTATGGGGTCAATTAATCCGTTTATGCTGTGATTGGAGCCCCAGTGATTAATGCCGTGCAGTGATTGGTTCCCACTTGTAAATGGGCATGGCAATGTGTTCCATGAAACTGATCTGCAGCTCTGGGATGTAGGCCTTCTCTCTGTCCATCATCTCGCTGGGACGGTTCCCCATTGCCTTCTCCTAAACGCACACACATACACACATCAGTAACACACATCAGGTGAACTACGACTCTCACGCACGCAGGCATGCTACACGTGCACACACACAAACCCAGTGGAGTGTATTACTGTAGCACATACCAGATCCCCCTGCGAGAAGAACTCTTTATAAATCAGCTCCTGAAAACGAAAAGGAGAAAGGAAGAGAGGTTTGAGGTTATCTTGGATCTGGGGATAAAGACTGTGGTCGTGTTTAGGGGCAGATTTAGAGCTGCGAGAGCTGGAGTATGGTTAGGGTTTCTCACAGCAATCTTGCGTGTAGTCTTCCAGCCCTTGGTCTGGTCCGAAAGGTCACATGAGGTCATTAGCAGGCACAGCAGAAGAGAACGGTGGTTGTGATTCTTGGGGTTGTAGCCAGCTTACACACACAGAGAAAAAGAGAAAATGTTACACGATTAAATTCACACGCATGCATGAATGCAATGGGGTTTCAGTGTAATACACACATTTCCCTTTATCGTTTTTGCGTCTTATCTTTTTAATGCAGTAGTTTTATCTGAGCGCTCTGGTAGTGTAAACATCCACACAGGTTTACTCATAAAAAAACCTTGAGTTTCAGTTTTCCCCCTGGGACTGCGTCTGGTCCCACCACACCTGAACTTGGTTAGTTGAGATAAAATGATGAGCTTGACAAACCCATTCACAGATCACGCAACATGACACCAGAATAATATTCTGCCTGCTGCCGCTAACAACACGCCTGAAGCTACAATAAAGTGACAGGTTCCGCCTCCTCAGCTGGTTCTCATTGTCTTCCGCTTCAATCTACGTCGGTCACAGCTACAGCACTCGTATTAGATGACTACATTGTTCAGTATCTTCCTCAACAATGCCCCTTGTCGGATCGCAGCTGTGCACTTTTTCCCCCCATGTCGGGAGCCGTCTCAAAGCAGTGTGAATTTGTTCCTTGCTATCAAAAACGTTGTAAGTTGACAATGAATATTAAGAATGTATAAGGTTTTATTAAACTGAACCATTGTCCAAGTCACAATAAACCCTCTGTTGAGTGCAGATCATAATAATGAAATATGTTGCACAAACGTGACCAAATGCAAACCTCTGGATGGTAAGCAGAGTCCTCAGAGATCATACAGATGACTTTGTTGACGAGAAACTTGTTTTTGCAGAGTAATTATTTTTTACGTCAGGCTGGGGAACATTTTGCAGCTGCAAATTAATCATAACAGGCACTACAGTTGTACGAGAAGATACTGTAGTGAATTTAACCAGCTTTACACTTGATACGGAGACAAACTAGGACACCATCAGTTTGAGCATTTGCCTGATATCTCATTAAAATTCAGACCCATTACATCTCAGCTAAAGGGTCCAATTCCTTTTTCCTGAGACACGGATTACTGAGTATGAAAGCCTGTGAAGCTGCAGCTATGAATTAAAACGTATTTCTGATGGGGTGATACGGGTTGGGTAGAGACCAGACGAAAATCTCTTTCAAAATTAGACATTTCTAATAGGTTTTTTAAAACACAAATTCAAATGATCCATCATTCACAAACCTATGTTTTAAAGCCACTGCAGCTCCTGACTTTTGCTCCTGTGAAGTTGTGCAGAATTACCCTGCAGGGGGCAATTTAGGACCATTTTCCAGCCTGATCCTTGTTTGCTTTTGTCTGGCTGCAGCCTAGTGACTCAATCTAGATGTCCCTCAGCTCTTTACCTCAGCCAATCAAGTTCTCTCTATCCATCTCACATTCTGTCCATACATGAACTGTGTATTTCTTTATTTTTAATTGGCCAGATCTGTTGGCTATCCCTGCATTGGTCAAATCATGTAATGCTGTGAAACCAAACATATTCCCAGGGGTTTCAAATCTGAAAAGGTGTGTGTACATTGTTAATGCTTTTTATGATTGTTTGTCACAGATTAAACATTAGTTGGATACTGTTAGTATGAACATTAGTTGGATACTGTTAGTTTGAACATTAGTTGGATACTGTTAGCATGAACATTAGTTGGATACTGTTAGTATGAACATTAGTTGGATACTGTTAGTTTGAACATTAGTTGGATACTGTTAGCATGAACATTAGTTGGATACTGTTAGTATGAACATTAGTTGGATACTGTTAGTTTGAACATTAGTTGGATACTGTTAGCATGAACATTAGTTGTATACATCTAATGTTTGATGCTGTTAGCATGAACATTAGATGTATACTGTTAGCATGAACATTAATTGTATACTGTTAGCATGAACATTAATTGTATACTGTTAGCATGAACATTAATTGTATACTGTTAGCATGAAAATGAATTGTATACTGTTAGTATGAACATAAATTGTATACTGTTAGCATGAACATTAATTGTATACTGTTAGCATGAACATTAATTGTGTACTGTTAGCATGATCATTAATTGTTTACTGTTAGCATGAACATTAATTGTATACTGTTAGCATAAACATAAATTGTATACTGTTTGCATGAACATAAATTGTATACTGTTAGCATGAACATAAATTGTATACTGTTTGCATGAACATAAATTGTATACTGTTAGCATGAACATTAGTTGTATACTGTTAGCATAAACATTAATTGTATACTGTTAGCATGAACATTAGTTGTAATTCGAGTGTTACTATGCAAATACATTGTGGTTAAAGTGCTGTTTTTACTTGTCATTGTCATGCCTGAATGAATAGTATAACATTCCATAGATATACTATTCTGTGCGCAATAACCACATAGGACAAATTATTTGTATAATAGACTTAGATCCTGTCTAGACAATATTTGGCGCCGGTTACAAAATAGCTTCTAAGGGTTCAGTGGCCTGAAATATGCTGCCCATTAGTTCAAGCATAAAAGGCACTCTGCCAAGACAATATTTTATCAACAGCCTTTCAGGACACAATAGTTCTACCTGAAGAACAATGCTATAACAAACTAATACCCAGGTACAGAGCCAAGGCCAGGAGGGCAACATCCTCTATGAAATCCCCTCAGCAGCACAATGACTCACCCTGTCAGATCAGAGGAACAGACGCTGGAGACTTTTTTCAAATCCTACCTCTAAGAGTCAACATTTTCTGTTGAATCTTTGATAATTTTTTTTATTGCGTTATCTTTCCCCATGTATTGTACATTCCACACTTGATTTCTAGGCTATTGCTGTTGTTTGCTTTCTGGGTTTGATATCCATGGGGGACACGGTTGTAAATGTATACAATCAGTACCATAAGCCACTGATGATATTGGCGTAAGCTAAATGCCTACAATGTAATGCTGTGGTTCCCCTTTGCCTCAAAAGAACATTGATTTGATTTGACATAGACTCTGGAAAGACTGTCAACTACAATAGAGCCAAACATACTATGTACCAGCATTGACACTTTTCGCCTTTTGATTAGATGTAAAAATAAGTCAGTATCCCACACACACACACACACACACACACACGCACACGCACACGCACACGCACACGCACACACACAACACCCTACCATCTGCCATCCTTTGCAGGTCGGGGAAGATGCGAAGGTGGTGAGCAAGGTCAGTGGCCAAAATGATGTCCCTCATCAGATCTAACATCCTCTGGTAGTCCTGACAAACACACACAAAGGCAGGAGAGTAGCGGCATGTGTGTGTGCGCGTGTGTATGTATGTATGTATATATGTGTGTGTGTGTGTGTGTGTGTCTGTGTGTGTGTGTGTGTATGTATGTATGTATGTGTATGTATGTATGTATGTATGTATGTGTATGTGTATGTATGTGTGCATTCTAATAATTCCAGAGAAACGAACCTTTCTGGAGAACTTGTCAAAGATGTTGCAGCCGTGGGTGTTCAGAATGGCTATGGCTTGGGCAAAGTGGTGTCTCTGTGGAGATAAATGTGTCCGGCTCAACTCAGAGAGTTCAAAAGACAATCTGTCCTCTTTACTTGCTCAGATAAAACTATTTTTTAAATAAGATTGTTATTGGAAGTCAAAATAACTACGCGAAAGGAATAGAACCGACTTGTCACTATTTCCTTAGATTGTTCTGGTGCATTGTGGGAAATTTTAGCTTGACAAGTGTAAAGCTGGTTAAATTCACTGCAACGGTAACAGGATCTCTACTTCTCATACACTAGAATCGAATAAATCCAGGCTTTATTGGGGTTTTCCCGGAGTAGATTGTGCAAATGAATATGTTTACTCAGACAAATGTTACTCAATCTAAGTGTGTATTGGTGGATTTGTGTGTTTACCTCCATTACAGAGCCCTCTGAGCTGTAGAGGGCAGCCAGGACAGATTGCTGTAGGGACACAATAAATTGTTGTTGTAATTAGATAGATAGACAACCTTTCATTTGGCTGTCTAGGCGGACAAAATGACTGAACACAAATGGGCTGCCCTTGTAAAGTGTACTAAGCTTGTAGCAAAAAAAGGGAATGCACCTTTTAGTGAAGTGTACTTCTGCTTTTATGAAGTGTGCTACCCATGTACAAAGCACATACGCTTGTAGTGAAGTGTACTTCACTTGTACTAAAGTGTACTACCCTTATAACATATATATTTTCTGCCATTGTAGAAAAGTGTGCTGCTAAAGTAGTGAAGTGTATTAACATTGACTAAGCCTTTTCGTGAAGTGTACGACCATTGCAGTGGAGTGTACTTACCCTGCGGACAAACGTATTAATCCTCTAGTGAAATGTACTAACACTGAAGTAAGATGTCCATTAAAGTGCAGTGTTTATAGTACCCCTGTCTTAAGAAAGGTGTTTCTGTGAACTTAATCGCGGTCACAGTCAGACTTAGCGGTAACCGTTCGGTGTGATCTTGATGTGGGTTGCATGTCTGTTGTTTTATCAGCGATGTGCCCAAGAAGGTGTTCTCTAATGTGTCCAAGTGTGTTGGTGTGTGTTGGTGTGCACGACTTACCGAGGCAACTTGAAAAGAGTTGTTTGTGCCACGGTGGTCCAGGTCATGGCACATACAGGAGACAAACAGAGCGAAGATCTCTATATTCCTACAGAGACAGGGACCATGTTGGACGACTTAGTACACAGAGTTTATGGTGTCTGGTGTATTATGTAGGGTTTAGTGTCCAGGGATTATAGTGCGGCCTTCTGTATGTTGGGTTCACGGTGCACTGGATGAGAATGTAGAGTCCATGGTATATTATGATGTACGTCAGTTTGTAGCGTTGGTTGGGTTATGTAGGGTTTATTATGTTGAGTGTATGTATTTGTCTGGAGGGTTTAGTATGTTGAGTGTATGTATTTGTCTGGAGGGTTTAGTATGTAGGGTTTATTATGTGGTTTAGTGTGCAGTTTAGGTTATGGTTTATTATGTTGAGTGTATGTATTATTATGTTGAGTGTATGCAGTTGGCTCATTCTGCACTACACTAACCCGCGATTCGTGACAGGTGTAGGGCACAGAATGAAGGGTGTAGGGTTTAGTATGAAGGGTGTAGGGTTAAGTAAGTATGAAGGGTGTAGGGTTTAGTATGAAGGGTGTTGGGTTTAGTATGAAGGGTGTAGGGTTTAGTATGAAGGGTGTAGGGTTTAGTATGAATGGTGTAGGGTTTAGTATGAATGGTGTAGGGTTTAGTATGAATGGTGTAGGGTTTAGTATGAAGGGTGTAGGGTTTAGTATGAAGGGTGTAGGGTTTAGTATGAATGGTGTAGGGTTTAGTATGAATGGTGTAGGGTTTAGTATGAATGGTGTAGGGTTTAGTATGAAGGGTGTAGGGTTTAGTATGAAGGGTGTAGGGTTTAGTATGAAGGGTGTAGGGTACAGAATGAAGGGTGTAGGGTTTAGTATGAAGGGTGTAGGGTACAGAATGAAGGGTGTAGGGTTTAGTATGAAGGGTGTAGGGTTTAGTATGAATAGTGTAGGGTTTAGTATGAATGGTGTAGGGTTTAGTATGAAGGGTGTAGGGTTTAGTATAAAGGGTGTAGGGTTTAGTATGAAGGGTGTAGGGTTTAGTATGAAGGGTGTAGGGTTTAGTATGAAGGGTGTAGGGTTTAGTATGAAGGGTGTAGGGTTTAGTATGAATGGTGTAGGGTTTAGTATGAATGGTGTAGGGTTTAGTATGAAGGGTGTAGGGTTTAGTATAAAGGGTGTAGGGTTTAGTATGAAGGGTGTAGGGTTCTACTAACTCGAGGTAGTTGGCCAGGCCAAGGTTCTTATAGAGCAGGTAACAGAAGTGAGAGACTGAGAAGGCGTGGGTCCAGTTGTGATACGGTGGGTCTCTGTAACCCTTCTTCACCATTAGACAGAACCTGCAACCATAACAACCACCACACAATCACCATAACAACCACTTCATCCCTCTAGCAATTACGTCAGACAATCGTGACAAAGTACAGACTCGGTGAGCATTGCCATAGGAAATGGTAGACAGTGGAAAACCTGGCTCACTGTAAAGGAAACTATCTCTGTACCAGAACAGAACCTGAGATATGTCCTGAAAAAAGGTTAAAAACATCGAACAATACTGAGAATAGGTCATCCATTAATTTGAGGGAGGGCACTGAGTGCTGTGTATCGGCTGCTAATTAGCGTACTGCCTGCCACAAAATGAGAATCTGTGTACCTGGCCAGAGTGTGCAATTTGAGAGGTGAGGTGTGTGTGTGTGTGTGTGTGTGGGAGGGGGGGGGTCTGTGTACCTGGCCAGAGTGTGCAGGTCAATCTTGTAGTTATTGATGAATCCCATGTCCTCAAACATACTCAGGATACCCTAGAGAGGGGGATCGAAAACACATCAAGACTGTTTGCAACTCAGTTTCACCAACACGAACTATTAAAATAATCACGTGGAAAATTGTAAGGGCTCTCACCATGGGTGTGTTGTCGTCTGGCAGGGATCGGGGTGTATAAGTGAATTCAGCAAATGTGGGATGAATTTCAGACACTGGCTCCAGCCCATTGACCAGCAGATGAGTGACCTCCTCTTCTGAGACCTGCACCGATGACATCATCACATAAGTGCAGTGTGTGCGTGTGTGTGTGTGTGTGTGTGTGTGTGTGTGTGTGTGTGTGTGTGTGTGTGTGTGCGTGCGGTGCGTGCATGCGTGCGTGGGTGTTAGCATGTATTTACCTTCATGTGGTACATCATCATTTCGTTGGCCAGGTGGGATCTGAACTGAGCCTCATGGACCTTTTTATAAAGGAGAGACTACACACACACACACACACACACACACACACACACACACACACACACATGGACAGACACACACACACACACACACCCGGACACACACGCACGCACGCACACAAGTACACACACATAGACAAAGAGCCTCCAGTTATTCAGCCATACACACACACACACGAAACAGAATGCCACCGCTACCAAATAAACTAACTACACAACTGAGCACATGACTAACACAATTAACTATACAACTGAATAGGGCAACTAACACAATTAACTAGACCAAGGTTGTATGGCACAAACTGTTATTACCCGATTAATCACGCTGTCTCCTATAATGCAGCTGCAACATGAATCAGTCCAGATAATACAGAAGGGACGGGTAACTCCTGTCCCCGGGGAGACAGATCGCTGACCCCCATCTGGTTAGCTAACATACCTGACTCCAAGAATCTCCTAATCACACTCCTCAGTTTACAATGTAATTAGTTTAATGGTTCTAATTTATATTTCAATGGGTGGGTTAGCTCTAAGGCTTAGGGAATGCGACGATAATCTTTCTCCACGGAAGACGAGGAGGGTTTATTTAGATGGAGGTGACTCACGTGTGCGATGCTAATTCCGCAGTAGATGGAGAAAGCAGTGGCCAGGTCCTCGTCGAACCGGTTAAACCACGGTCCATTGGTCTTATTGACCAACTCAGCTACCCCAATAACCTCTGGTGACAGAGGGGGGAAACACAGGGGGGCAATAGAGGGGGGCAATAGAGGGAGAGAGAGAGAAAGTGGAAACATGAAAACACTCATGGATAGCACAATGCTAGTTCAATTATAGCAGAATAATAGTACAATGTAGCACAATGCTAGTACAATTATAGCAGAATAATAGTACAATGTAGCACAATGCTAGTACAATTATAGCAGAATAATAGTACAATGTAGCACAATGCTAGTACAATTATAGCAGAATAATAGTACAATGTAGCACAATGCTAGTACAATTATAGCAGAATAATAGTACAATGTAGCACAATGCTAGTACAATTATAGCAGAATAATAGTACAATGTAGCACAATGCTAGTACAATTATAGCAGAATAATAGTACAATGATAGCACAATGCTAGTACAATTATAGCAGAATAATAGCACAATGATAGCACAATGCTAGTACAATTATAGCAGAATAATAGTACAATGATAGCACAATGCTAGTACAATTATAGCAGAATAATAGTACAATGTAGCACAATGCTTGTACAATTATAGCAGAATAATAGTACAATGATAGCACAATGTTAGTACAATTATAGCAGAATAATAGTACAATGATAGCACAATGATAGTACAATTATAGCAGAATTATAGTACAATGATAGCACAATGTTAGTACAATTATAGCAGAATAATAGTACAATGATAGCACAATGCTAGTACAATTATAGCAGAATAATAGTACAATTTAGCACAATGCTAGTACAATTATAGCAGAATAATAGTACAATGATAGCACAATGCTAGTACAATTATAGCAGAATAATAGTACAATGATAGCACAATGCTAGTACAATAATAGCAGAATAATAGTACAATGTAGCACAATGCTAGTACAATTATAGCAGAATAATAGTACAATGATAGCACAATGCTAGTACAATTATAGCAGAATAATAGTACAATGAAAGCACAATGCTAGTACAATTATAGCAGAATAATAGTACAATGATAGCACAATGCTAGTACTATTATTGCACCACAACAAGAAAAATCGGTCACAGATCAGATAATTTTAAACACATCCTTATGTTGAAGCAGCTATACTAGTTTTACAACATTTGGTATTTAAAGATTACCCCTAAATAAATGTCCCACAACTAAAAATGGCAAAGAATCATGAGGTTTAATAGATCAGCCAAAGGAAGAAATGAAAAGTCACATTAAACTAGAAAAAAGTCCAAACACATGTGTATTCCAATAAAAAGTGTAATGTCAAATGCCCCACGACCACACAGAAGGAGTTACAATGCCCAGTTAGAGATCCTCTGTTTCCAAACTCTGGCCTCTGCGTTTCCATGAGGTGACATCCACTCCAGACTAAAATGCCCATGAATTAGACTAGCTGTCGCTCTATAATGCCAATATCCCCATTAAAACATGAGAAGCGTGATACTTCAGCCTTGTGAAGGTCTCGGTCTGCATTTAGTTAATGGTCGAACAAATCCAATATCACATAGCTCTGAGGTAGGAAACAGTGTTGACTAGTGTATAGTCAATATTTAGATTCACATGTAGCTTCGTGCTGACAGTTGGGTGGAACCGTGCGTCTGAAAGTATTCATGCATTCAAAGTCGGGCCACAATCTGCTTTGTCAGGCCACTGACCGATTACGTTTTACATTAAAAAAATCTAGTAACAGAAACAAAATCCCAATTCAAAAATGAATATTAATGAAATAGCCTACTATTTCTGATTGGGAAAGGTCTAATGTAAATAAAGGTCTAATGCAAAAGCCTGAGATTACAGTCAAACCAAAACACGATGAAAAAGGACATTTAAAATAGATCCTTGTCACAAAACAATAGACACAAACTGGCAATATGTCAAATCTGAAAAAACGTCCATTTTGAAATGTCAACAGCTGGTAAAAACAAATCACTTCTGAATTCCATCAATCAAATAGGACCAACAACATGTATTTTAAAAACTCATCCCTTTAAGAGAGCAGAACCAGAAAATGAAATCCCTGAAAGGCGTTAAAGCCTGTGGCCCAGACAGAATCTGCACGGACCTGCTGAAAAACCAGCCTAAATCTTTCTCAAGCTGCAGGAAGCCATTCTCATATACCTAGATTGTTAACAGTCAGTACCAGGCTTCTGAAACATTGAAAAACGAGAGCAGTTTATGAAAAATACGTATTGCTTTTGTATACCAAGCCCAATGCTATTATAGTTACTGCCATTGGTCCAACCACAATATAATTAATCTGGCTTTCCATTTAAATAAAAATAATCTAATAAAACTCAACTTGTTAAAGTGCCTCCACTATGATCTCCTGCAACAACACAGATACATCATCTGGAAGCAGAAAGAAGGTGAGAGAGGAAGAGAGGAAGCGAGTGGGAGAAAACATGACAGTGAGAAAGAGAGAGAGATGGGAAGCGTAGCAAGAAGAGAGCAACTCAACTTGTTAATTTCTCACCGTTGTTCTCATCCTTGATCGGGAAACACAGGATGTTGCGTGTTCTGAAACCAGTGCTGTCGTCCACTCCCCGGTAGAACAGAGGATGAGAGTATGCATCCTTGATGTTCAGGATCTGCCCGGTCATAGCTACATGACCCGCGATGCCCTGGTCCGCAGGAATACGGAACTCCTTCTACACACGCACAAACACATGCACGCAAGGGCCGTTTTAATTTGCATCATTTGCGCACACAACACCAAACGGAAAAGTTCTACATGTTTTACCTCATCGTCGCTGACCACGCCCCCGTCAAACACCTTGGCAACCAGCTCATGACTGACTTGATCCAGTAAGAACACAGAACAACTACATAGAGAGAGACAGGCAGAGAAAGACAGACATAGACAGGTGAAGAAAGAAAGACAGCCAGAAAGAGATTGACAGGCACAGAGAAAGACAGACAGAGAGAAAGACAGACAGACACACAGAGAGAGAGAGAGAGAAAATCAGAGGAACAGGAACAGAGAAAAACAAGAAAGAGTGACAAATTGAAGAGCAAGGGATGAAGAAGAGATAAAACAGTTTTGTATTGACTCCCCTCAGCATTAGTCAACGTGTAAAGCATGTGAGCTGTACTGTTGTTTGTACAATTCATAGAGAACTCACATCTCCGCATCACTAAGGTTCCTGGCCTCCACTATGATCTCCTGCAACAACACAGATACATCATCTGGAAGCAGAAAGAAGGTGAGAGAGGAAGAGAGGAAGCAAGAGGGAAAAAGGAAGAGAACGATGTGAATCACAGGACAAAGAAAGATGGACATCAACGTGGGTTGTAGGGATTCAATCTAAACCAGAAGCAACGGTATAGCTGAGGGAAAGAGAAGTGGAGCAAAGAAAAGAAAGGAGGACAACCTCACCCAGATGAGTGAAAAGGTTCTTGGCCACCTGTAACAGCGCCTGGCACTCCACTTTGAGTTTTTGTTCCTTCTGGAAGGCCAGCGTCGATGTGAGGACCGTGGAGGTGTAACAGAAGCAATGCTGGATCTTATGTTCGTCCTCCTCCGTGTGTCTGCAACACATCAGGTTCTAAAGTGAATCGTTTCAAGTCCGAAGCTGAGAGAACCTGACCGGACAGAATAAACCGGCGAAGTAAAGTCGTGCCAGATGGTACAGCGGTCAAAAGTATTGCACATGTATGGCAGTGTAGTGACATATATGTGCCTGCAGGGGGCAACACTGCGCTGGAAATGGAAAGTCAATACTGTGAAGTCAAAGGGAAATGGTGCGTGTCACTGTATTGACATTTCTGTCAATACAGTGATGTCAGAAGAAAAATAAATGTGTGTCACACGGTTTAGTTTTACATCAAAACATTGAATTTGAAATGTTTAGCATTGAAGGGAATCTGGAGTTATTTTAGACTTTTTATGGCCAGGTCACATGGGGAAAAAAATTGGCCCTATACGCACATAGTTCAATCATCACCTTAGAGAAACTCAATATCTGGGCTGTTTCTAGGAAATGTGGTTTTCTGACAGCAGACTGGCACAAAACCCTGACTGGCATGTTGACATGAAGAACCAACAGGCTCTCTGCAACGCAGGGTCCTCTTAGCCTAGATACATAAGATTGTCGTCTGGCAGAACATATGGCATGCGATATATACACGATTAACGGAACCAGGAAAGAGAGTTGAGAGTAGGTGGGACGATAGAGATGGATAGAGTGTGATTAAGGTAAAAAAAAGAGTGATAGATGTGTAAATAAGAGAGCGAGAAGAGGTGGAAAAGATGGGCGGGGGGGGTGGCTGTTGCCGGACAGCTGAGGTGAAGGATGGAAGAACAGATGGAAGAGAAAATGCTCTGTGAATTTAGTGCAATTCAAGTTCCTCCGTTTCCGCTTTCCACAAATAGTCAGGGGGCGAGTCAGACAAAGAGAGAAATCGGGAGTGTAAAACTTTCGACCAATCAAAATAAATATATATAAAATAATGCTAGCACAAACTAAATGTACAAACTAGCAAACATAAGTGCACAGACATCTGACATGTTAAACATTCCAAAGTTTGTGAATATACAAATCACACTATAATAAAAAATTGTAGGGGTCCAAAATTTATCACTAGGGGGCCATATTTGGATAGCGGGCCACTTGTTGCCTAGCCCTGTGTCTCCTCTCTGTCAGTGTTGGTATGGAGATGGTATGGCAGGCATATCATTAGCACCCTGCTGTGGATATTATGGGCTGTTTTTCTCTGCTGTGTTTCACAGTGAACCTCTCACACTGCATGTGTGTGCTTGCTGGGTTGTCTGCTTGTGTGTGTTTTGGTTAAAGTCACGTATTCCCTGTGTCTCTATCAAAAGCTAATAACTCTTTTTAGGGAGGGGATGCTCTTACACTCAAACAGAGAAAGAAAGAAAAAAATGTAATCAGAAGGTGGAGAGGGATAGAATGTGGAGAGGGATAGAAGGTGGACAGGGATAGAAGAGAGGATTAGAAGAAGAGAGAATTAGAAGAAGAGTGGGATAGACAAGAGAGCGCTATGTGACAGATGGAGAGAACGACAGGAAGCAAAATGTTGTGGGATTGTAGAGTCAAAATGTCAGCAGAGATTTTACTGCTGCACATAGCAATACTTCCCGTTCCCCCCTCCACATCACACGATGTGTGTGTCTACGTTGTGTGTGTCTACATTGTGTGTGTCTATGTTGTGTGTGTCTACGTTGTGTGTGTCTACGTTGTGTGTGTCTACGTTGTGTGTGTCTATGTTGTGTGTGTCTACGTTGTGTGTGTCTACGTTGTGTGTGTCTATGTTGTGTGTGTCTACGTCGTGTGTGTCTACGTCGTGTGTGTCTACGTCGTGTGTGTCTACGTCGTGTGTGTCTACGTCGTGTGTGTCTACGTCGTGTGTGTCCCATGAGAGGAGCTCTATGTCAGCTAAGTTTGCCAGTTGGCTTCTTGGCTTGGCATTCGAGCGTGCTTATCGACAGGGTGTATCCAAGACAGGCCTGTAGCGTGTCCCGTTGAGGCTTATTATAAAACACAGATTCATTCACACACACAGAGAGGAATGAGCTATCATCTGGCACACACACACACACACACACACACACACACACACACACACACACACACACACACACACACACACACACACACACACACACACACACACACACACACACACACACACACACACACACACACACACACACACACACACACACACACACACACAGGGGTTTGGGGGCCCTGCTCTTTCTCTCCCAGTTATCTATTGAACCATGTGGTCTATCAGAAAGCACTACGTCAGTACATGTCAGTGTGTTTTCAGGTGCCTGTTTGTGTGTCTTTGCATTTGTGTCCTTTGCGGCGTGCGTGTGTGTGTGTGTGTGTGTGTGTGTGTGTGTGTGCGTGTGTGTGTGCGTGTGTCCCTCACCTCTGTCCTCCCTGCTTGTTGAAGGCACAGGCTAATGCCACCACCTGACCCGTTGCCCTGCTGACGACTGGGACACACAGCATAGAGGACAGCTCCCGGCCCAACATACTGGACAACTGTCTACGCTCCTCCTGACAGAATTAAGGAGGGAGAAACACACAGAGTAAGAGACAGACATATGGATAACATTAACGAAATAATAAGAGCAACACAGATAGAAAGAGATACAATGAAAGAGTAGAAAAATGAGAGAGAGACAGAGAGATAGATAGTAAAGAAGTAGATACAGAGAAATCAAAACAGTGGGAAAAAGAGTGAGATACACAGATAAACAACAGGAGAGAGATACACAGATAAACAACAGGAGAGAGATACACAGATAAACAACAGGAGAGAGATACACAGATAAACAACAGGAGAGAGATACACAGATAAACAACAGGAGAGAGATACACAGATAAACAACAGGAGAGAGATACACAGATAAACAACAGGAGAGAGATACACAGATAAACAACAGGAGAGAGATACACAGATAAACAACAGGAGAGAGATACACAGATAAACAACAGGAGAGAGATACACAGATAAACAACAGGAGAGAGATACACAGAACGATAAATGTAATAAAGCTTTACACTCTAGTGAGCGTGTACACTAAATACACAAAGACACAACGAGGGAAATGAGTGAGTGTCTTTGCTGCCTTCACACTGATCCACACGCTGAGTTGCTCTGACAACAGGAAAGACCAGTGCACTGGGATGTGACCTTGGGAAGACCACTCACCACACTCACGTCCTGTAGGGTGATGGACTTTTTCTTCTCCACCACCTGGCCAAAACGCCCAAACATCAGCTGAAAGGAGCGAGAGGCACGCCAATTTAGTACCCAACCGCTGTGTTTCCCTTATCTCAAAGTGTCATTAAATGTTAAGCGATTAACTGGGTCATTTCGGGTCAGAAGTTAGGACTCACAGGGAAGCTGATCTCCTCCTCAAGGACTTTGTCTCCAACCACCTAGGTAAGAGCATGTTTGCCACAACAAGATATCTGTTAACTCTTTACTGAACAGCTTCACTAAAACTGTATTTCTGACAAAAAACCAAGGACCTATCTAAGTGCCCCATACTTCCAAGTGCCCCTGAACGATAATATACGTATATACTGTAAGTCGAATTTGCATACACTCCATTGTAGTGAAAAAACACCTGGCTAGGTAATACCTGGTTAGGTAACACCTGGTTAGGTAACACCTGGTTAGGTAACACCTGGCTAGGTAATACCTGGCCGGAATTTGGGTCAATTCCATTTGAAGGAAATTCAGTAAATAACTCCAGTTCCCAGATTGTCCACATTCAAAAGCATTAAACAGAACAGAATAGACTCTGACCCTGGACCTGACAGGATATGTGACGGGGCCATACCTGACAGAACAGCTGGTGGTTGTCCTGTGATACCAGTAACAGACAGCAACACTGAGACTGGGTCTGTTGTTGCAACTGAAGACAGAAAACCACCATAATAATATTCGTACAGTATGAAGTATTCAATACATCTCTTCATCACACAGATGACATACATAGTGTGTCATCTATCTATCGATTCAGCCCATCATCATCATCATCCTTCATCTATCCATACATTCTCTACTCTTTTATTGACCACCCATGGATGGTGAATACTCTCTCATAACGGATAATAGGTTGTATTGTATCGACTGACATGTTTTTATGCAACATCTTCATCTACACTGGCGCTTCAGCTGTAAGTGAAAGATTGACACACACACACGCACACACACACACGCGCGCACACACACACACGCGCGCGCGCACAAGCACACATGCGCATGCGCGCGTACACATACACACACACACACACACACATGTACAGAATTTATTGCACAAACTGCAGAGTCAGTATGTGGTTTGGTTGACCTTGTAGTGTGCTTATTTGAGATGGGTATGGGGTGTGTTATTAAAAAGTTGTGGGGGGGGGTATGTGTTTAGCCTTGAGTCTGTTGTGTAATGAAAGACTAAAGCTTTCCAACAAGCCTCTCCTCTCCCTCCGGTCAAATTTGTCTGTGACCTTCAGCATGTTCTTTCTCCTTTTCTCTCCTTTTTCAATATTGCTATTTGTCTCATTTCATCATGACTTCTCTGAATCAATCGCTCTCTTGGTCTCTTTTTCAATTCAGTCACTTTCAAAGGGACTTTATTGTCAATGACGTTTACATTCAATAATCACACAGACAAAAGTTTCTATGTTAAGTGTTGAGTCTCTATGGTGTTATTGGTAGTTTTGTCTCTCTATGGTGTAATTGGTAGTTTTGTCTCTCTATGGTGATATTGGTAGTTTTGTCTCTCTATGGTGTAATTGGTAGTTTTGTCTCTCTATGGTGTACTTGGTAGTTTTGTCTCTCTATGGTGTAATTGGTAGTTTTGTCTCTCTATGGTGTACTTGGTAGTTTTGTCTCTCTATGGTGTAATTGGTAGTTTTGTCTCTCTATGGTGTACTTGGTAGTGTTGTCTCTCTATAGTGCATTTGGTGGTGTTGACACACTATATGGTGTATTTGGTACATTATTGATTCTGTTGACTTTGTCTGTGGTAAAGTATTGTGTCTTTATTTTGTATTTGGAACAGTGCTGAGTCTTTCTGCACTATGTATTTGGTACAGTGTTGAGTTTTCCTCTACTCTGTATTTGGAAATAATAGATTAATAATTAAAGGATATATATGGAGAGGTAGTCTGCAGCATGGAGACTGGGAGATGAAGGGATAGTGTGTGTGTGTGTGTGTCAGGAAACATCTGAGATCTCCACTACTTACATAATTGATGACTTTGAGCTGGAGTGTAGTTGCATCAAGGTCATACAGCTCACCTGAGAGACACAAAGGTAAAGGTGTAATAAAGAAGGAATGAGACGGTGTTAGATAATGTAGTTACGAGTTACAAACAGAGTGGAGGGGGTAGAAAAGGTGAGGTTAGGTATACAGGGAGGGGTTAGGGACTGAGGGAGGGGTTAGGGACAGAGGGAGGGGTGAGTGACAGGGGGAGGGGTTAGTGGCAGAGGGTGGGATTAGAGACAGAGGGAGGGGTTAGTGGCAGAGGGAGGGGTTAGTGACAGAGGTAGGGGTTAGTGACAAAGGGAGGGGTTAGTGACAGAGGGAGGGGTTAGAGACAGAGGGAGGGGTTCTCAAATAGAAAGCTTTGGCAACCATTAGACCATTTTGATATGCGTTTGTTTTCAGGCAGCGTTTTATTCTTTTTTTTGCACTCCTATTGTTATTCGCAGATTCAAACCCTATTTTCAGTGATGCATCTAATCTAAATTCATAGCCTTCTTAGTCATCTAGTTTTCTTGCAAAAACATTGTTTGACCCAGGAGAGAAATTATGTGTTGTTTGTGTGTGTGTGTGTGTGCAGGTTTTCCAGGTGTCTACCACATAGCTGTAGAATCTTGCGGTCCAGTTCACAGTGGTCTGTGGGGTCGGGCCGGAGTGGTGCATTGTGGGGCTGGCTCTGTGACACACTGACGAGAGACTTCTGATTGGTCGACTGCAAGGCCCGTACCCTCCTACATGCTACTGCCGCCTACACACCCCCACCCCCACACCCACACCCACACACACACACACACACACACACACACACACACACACACAAAAAATGCACAAAAAAGCAGAAGCTTTAAATCCATCCAATTTTCACAGAGGCAACCATAAAAAAAGATGAATACAAGTCAATGAAAAACTCTTTCAATAGCTTTGCAATACACCAACAGACTTGCAGCCTTTCGTCAAAACAACCCACTCAGTATGCAGGGTTAACTATGTGGATATCTGTGTGGACAGTTCATTCTGGTATTGAAGGAACTTTACTGCACAACACAAAGTGAAAAGTAAGATGTCAAGTTTAACAAAGCTTCTACGTGTTGCAATTTATATTCACAAAAGTCTGATTCAGCGTTAAGAACAAAAGTGTAAATCCAAAAGTGTTTTCCATCTGTCAAAATCCACTTCACAACTTAAATGCCCTGTCATCGCTGGATTGTGTTTTCCATCCTGTAAGAAACAGTGTTACTGTTAAAGGAAGACAGGCGTGTGTGTTTCTCACATGCTTCTCCAGTGTGTTGAGGTGTTGTTCGTCTTGAGCACTAAGAGGTTTGCAGCCGACCTGGAAGGCAGATAAAGTTTGCATATCAAAGACGTCAAACACATCCCACCAAACAGTCTTCCAAATGTAACAATGTAGCCTTTTTACAATAATTAAAAGGTATCGTAAATAACACACACACACTAAAAACACAGACACTGTAAGTATACAATATCTAGGAAAAGTAAGTTTTTGTTAAAAAGTTGATATTCAAAAAAGCTTTAGACAGTCTAATATATGATTTTAGAGTTAAATAGTGAACGTACAATATTAAATAATTACTATTAAAAAGGTATTTATGGAATACATGTATGTTTTCATAACCCATTATTGTTTACAGAATACAGAAAACTTTCTACTTTCTTTCCTTTAACCCAGGCTTTTCTCATTTTATTTTTGTTTAATCCCAAGAAACCTCCCTAGTGACTAGTGACACTCCCAACATGATGCTGGCATCACAAACTTTGAAAATACATAGGGTTTAAATGTGTTCTTGCAATGTGCCTATGCAAATCTTTATCATTTTATATTTAGGTCAAAGCCTAAAAGTCTTTGCCACATTCTTGCATACAGAACAGGTGATTTGGACTAGATATTCTAACCGACGCACACACCTTTCTCTTTTGCCAGGAATGTAGGGTGAATTTAATAATAATAATTCCTCTGTATTTTGAAGCACAGGGGGGACAGACAATTGTTACAGATATACAGCGTTCTGTTCCCAGGTGTAACTTTTTTTTTCATCATTGGGGAAAAAGTAAGGATATGTAAACAGACAGAAGAAACCCGGCACACCAGCCTAACTTGGGATTTATTTAATTTATTCTGTGGGAAATTTGCACAAAGGTTCATGCCTGAAACGCAAGAATGACTTTCGAAAAAGGTGTTGAATTTTCCTGTATTGTCCAGGCACCTTCCGGACATGAATCTGCTTAAAAAATCAGAGACAAGGTTCAGAATATTCACTGAACCCAATTTGGCCAAAAACAAAAGATTCTGGATTCCTCACAGGTTCTTCAGTCGGTTGTGTGTGAGAATCTCCTCAGGAAATCACAGCAGTTTCAGAGGTAGCCCATTTGACACAACACCAAGTGAGACTGTGTTTGTCGGCAAATGTGTGACCTGAGAATCTTTGGGACAAAATGTCCATCTCGAGTTACTCACCAGTATAACTGATATAACCACACCCTGGTCCTGGTCCAGAAGTGGAATCACCACAGCTGGAGAGAGACAGATAGATAACAGAGAGGGAGAGAAACTGACTGATATCAAGAAATGACCGACGGATGTGCACACTCACTGCTAACAGAATTATGTGGAAAACGGAGGGTCACATCCTAATCCTCTGACAAATGTATGACCACATTAGAGACGTACAGTATCTCACAAAAGTGAGTACACCCCTCACAATTTAGAAAATATTTTATCTTTTCATTTGACGACACTGAAGAAATTACACTTTGCTACAATGTAAAGTAGTGAGTGTACAGCTTGTGCATTTGCTGTCCCCTCAAAAATAACTGAACACACAGCCATTAATGTCTAAACCGCTGGCACACCCCAAAGTGGAAAATGTCCTAATTGGGCCCAATCAGCTATTTTCCCTCACCGGTGTCATGTGACTCGTTAGTGTTACAAGGTCTCAGGTGTGAATGGGGAGCAGGTGTGTTAAATTTGGTGTTATCGCTCTCATACTGGTCACTGGAAGTTCAACATGGCACCTGTATATTTCACATTGTGAACCTAATTCTTAAAAATCCCTTTATTTTTGTGTCATTGTGTTTTTTTTGTCATTCTAACTTGTAACTATTTGCACAATTTCACGAAACTGTAAATCGCTAAACAAATTCAATATACAGATATCTTTATAAAACTTGAACCTAAAGTTAACTTCGACATTTCCGTTGAAAATGAAAAAAGGACAAAAAAAACAAAGAGAGTGAGAGAGAGGGATGGAAGGAACCGGGCGAAGGTTATAAGGAAGACAGAGAGATGAGAAGAAAAAATATGTGAAAGGAATGGAGGTAGGCAGAGCGTTTAAAATGGATATAGACAATATAAGAAAGGCTACATGGAGACAGAGAGAGATGGAAAAAATATGAGAAAAAGTGGAACATCAGAAAGCAACATCTACATTTTCACCTCTTTATTTACTCCTGCTCTATGGCTGTTCAGGTTTCTTTCTGATGTTTCTCTCTCTCCTCTCTCCTCCTCACCGGTCTATCCTCACTCTCTCTCTCTCTCTCCCGCCCACGTTGTTCCACACTCTGTAATCATTCTCTCTTGTTCTCTCGTTTTCTTTCTGTCCCACCTTCACACCCCCCACCAACTCCTCCTCCTCCTCTCCCAATCTTCTCGCAGCCTGACAGTGTGAAAGCATAGACACAAAGGCAGGTGCACACACACACACATGCACACACACACAGAGACACACACACACACACAGACACACAGACCAACCTCGCCTGTGTGACGGCAGGGGTGCTCCGATGCTGCTTCTGTGTTTCTCGTGCAGCTCTGAAGGAGGCAGTCCGGCAGACACACACCTATTCAACTTGCCCACCATATCCCTGATAAACACAGCGGAGATTAGAATAACACACAGAGAGAGAAACGGCAGGCCCGGCCCCCTCAGGAAATGGTACACAAAGACAGCCTAAAAAAAAGTTATTATTCATTGTTTAATGAAATGAATGAAACAAGTGCAATTCCCAGAGCCAGGTGTGTGGACAGGTGTGATATTGACTGGTTTCCCGCGGGCGTGGGCGTCGGCGTGTGCGTGTGTAGTTTTCCGAGCTCTCGCATGGTCACCTATTGTAATACACGGGGACACATTTCTCATGCTAATGCCTGAGGAAAAACATCTGTTCCCAAAATGAACTGACACTGCATGAGCATGTACGTGCACACACACGCACACACAGACACACACACACACACACAGACACACAAACACACCCGCACACACACGCACACAAACACACACACGCACACACGACCATACACACACATAATCTCTCCACAATAAAGCAGAATACCTCCAGAGTCCCCTCAGACAGCCACAACATTCCCATATAGTCAAACTAATGATTCAGAATGAGCCCAGAAAGCTACAGGTTGTGTCGGCTTAGTTCCAGCTAATCAACTTTAATCAGGTGTTAAAATCGAGCGGGAACTAAAGCTGGCAAAAAACGGTGGCTCTTATCGATCACACACACAAGCACAAGCCCTCATATGTACACACACACACACACACACACACACACACACACACACACACACACACACACACACACACACACACACACACACACACACACACACACACACACAGACACACAGTGGGTGCATGCAAGTGTGTGCAACATGCAAATATATGAATTTAAGTGTTTGTGTGTGTGAGCGCTTCGGCTCTAACTCTCATGAATAATACAATTAACAAGGCACTTTTGTGTCACTGTGTGTGTGTGTGTGTGTGTGTGTGTACGCGTGTATGTTCCTAAAAAGCTTGTGTAGGTGAGAATCTGTCAGGATTCACGGGTGTGTTCTGTGGGTTCATATGATGGGTTCTTGTGTGTGCTTGTTTCTGTCTCCATCTTGTGGTTGTTCTTATTGTTTCTTCCTGGTGCCTGCCCTTCCCTTGTCATTTGTTCCTGCCATTTTACTCACCTGTTGCTTGTTAGTCCTCGTTATGTTTAGTATTTAGTCTTCCCTGTGTCACTGTGGGAGTGTCGGGCATTGTTTAAGGTACGTTGTCTCTGTGTCGTTGTTGCTTGTTCTGTTGTTATGTTTATGTTTGCTGGTTCGGTGTTTTTGTAGACGTGTTATGTTTACTGGTGGATGTAGTGTTCAGTCACTTGCTTGATGTTCCCAGTTATCTATGTTCTCTGTGATGTTTATGTTCATTGTGTGTTTAGTTTGTGTTATCTTGTTTTGGCATCTTCCTCTGTTTGACCTTTTGTTTTGTTCTCTTGTATTGTTTAAGCTCCCCGGTCGTAAGGACTCCTCGTGTGTGCCTGTTTGCCTGTCCTGAGTTTAATAAACCCCAATTCAAAAAACACCTCTGCGCTTGTGTCCCCCAATTGCTTGGAAGCCCAACCATTACAGAATGCCCGACCTAAAGGAGAGGACACAGCAGGGTGCAGTATCATGGGCCAGCCTACGGCTCGAAAACCCCGACGAGGGGTTCATGCACGGGCTCTACATGGAGCCCTATGAAGCGGAGGACTCCGAGCCAGAGGACGAGTCCGAGGATGAGGAGTACCTGGAGGGGGAGTTCCGGTGGGATCCCTTCACCCTCCAGCTGATTCCCGTCTCAACCTCCACGTTTCAGTCCTCCACCTCACCACCCATGGCTGCCGCCCCGCAGCATGAGATGGCTGCCGCCCCGCAGCATAAGATGGCTGCCGCCCCGCAGCATGAGATGGCTGCCGCCCCGCAGCATAAGATGGCTGCCGCCCCGCAGCATAAGATGGCTGCCGCCCCGCAGCATAGGATGGCTGCGCCCGCAGCATAAGATGGCTGCCGCTCCGCAGCTCAAGATGGCTGCCGCTCCGCAGCTCAAGATGGCTGCCGCTCCGCAGCTCAAGATGGCTGCCGCTCCGCAGCTCAAGATGGCTGCCGCTCCGCAGCTCAAGATGGCTGCCGCTCCGCAGCTCAAGATGGCTGCCGCTCCGCAGCTCAAGATGGCTGCCGCCCCGCAGCTCAAGATGGCTGCCGCCCGCAGCTCAAGATGGCTGCCGCCCCGCCGCTCAAGATGGCTGCCGCCCGCAGCTCAAGATGGCTGCCGCCCCGCAGCTCAAGATGGCTGCCGCCCCGCAGGCCAGGTTGGTTTCTGCTCCGCTGCCCAAAATGGCCGCCGTTCGGGCTATAGAGGAGGCTTTGCGGGAGGATCGGGGGTCTTTGGGGACTATAGGGCCTGGGTAGGAGAGGAGGAGAGCGGGCTGTTCAGCCGGTTCTTCGCGTGGCGAGCTCGCCAGGGAGTGCTTCCTCCTCCAGCATTGAAGTACCTGATGCCACGGTTTTTCTGCCGTGCACCCCACCTTCTCACGCTCCTGGAGGCTGCCACTGATCCTGTTCCTGAACTTGAGCCTGTCCCAGTTTCCCAGCCTGAGCCTGTCCCCGTGTCCTTGCCTGAGCCAGTCCCCGTGTCCTTGCCTGAGCCAGTCCCCGTGTCCTTGCCTGAGCCAGTCCCCGTGTCCTTGCCTGAGCCAGTCCCCGTGTCCTTGCCTGAGCCAGTCCCCGTGTCCTTGCCTGAGCCAGTCCCCGTGGCCTTGCCTGAGCCAGTCCCCGTGTCCTTGCCTGAGCCAGTCCCCGTGTCCTTGCCTGAGCCAGTCCCCGTGTCCTTGCCTGAGCCAGTCCCCGTGTCCTTGCCTGAGCCAGTCCCCGTGTCCTTGCCTGAGCCAGTCCCCGTGTCCTTGCCTGAGCCAGTCCCCGTGTCCTTGCCTGAGCCAGTCCCCGTGTCCTTGCCTGAGCCAGTCCCCGTGTCCTTGCCTGAGCCAGTCCCCGTGTCCTTGCCTGAGCCAGTCCCCGTGTCCTTGTCCTTGCCTGAGCCAGTCCCCGTGTCCTTGCCTGTCCCAGGTTCCCTGCCTGTGCCAGTCCCAGGTTCCCTGCCTGTCCCAATCCCAGTTTCCCTGCCTGTCCCAATCCCAGTTTCCCTGCCTGTCCCAGTCCCCGTTTCCCTGCCTGTCCCAGTTTCCCTGCCTGTCCCAGTCCCAGTTTCCCTGCCTGTCCCAGTCCCAGTTTCCCTGCCTGTCCCAGTCCCAGTTTCCCTGCCGGTGCCAGTCCCCGTTTCCTTGCCTGAGCCAGCCCCCGGGTCCGTCCCAGAGTCTGTCCCCGTGGCTGTCCCGGTTCCTGAGCTCACTCCAGCCCCAGAGCTCACTCCAGCCCCAGAGCTCACTCCAGCCCCAGAGCTCACTCCAGCCCCAGAGCTCACTCCAGCCCCAGAGCTCACTCCAGCCCCAGAGCTCACTTCAGACCCCTTGTCGGAGTCTGTCCCCCTGCCTGACTCCAGTCCTGTCCCCCTGCCTGACTCCAGTCCTGTCCCCCTGCCTGACTCCAGTCTCGTCCCCCTGCCTGACCCCAGTCCGGTCCCCCGTCCTGTCCTCGAGCCCCGTCCTGTTCTCGAGCCCCGTCCTATGCCCGAGGCCGTCATCCTGGCCGAGCCAGTTCCCGGGCCAAGGACTGTTGCCGGGCCAAAACCAGTTCCCCGGTCACCTGAACCGTGTCCTCCGGCACGGCCACCTGAACCGTGTCCTCCGGCACGGCCACCTGAACCGTGTCCTCCGGCACGGCCACCTGAACCGTGTCCTCCGGCACGGCCACCTGAACCGTGTCCTCCGGCACGGCCACCTGAACCGTGTCCTCCGGCACGGCCACCTGACCCGTGTCCTCCGGCACGGCCACCTGACCCGTGTCCTCCGGCACGGCCACCTGAACCGTGTCCTCCGGCACGGCCACCTGACCCGTGTCCTCCGGCACGGCCACCTGAACCGTGTCCTCCGGCACGGCCACCTGAACCGTGTCCTCCGGCACGGCCACCTGAACCGTGTCCTCCGGCACGGCCACCTGAACCGTGTCCTCCGGCACGGCCACCTGAACCGTGTCCTCCGGCACGGCCACCTGAACCGTGTCCTCCGGCACGGCCACCTGAACCGTGTCCTCCGGCACGGCCACCTGACCCGTCTCCTCCGGCGCTGCCTCCTGACCCGTCTCCTCCGGCGCTGCCGCCAGACCCGTCTCCTCCGGCGCTGCCGCCAGACCCGTCTCCTCCGGCGCTGCCGCCAGACCCGTCTCCTCCGGCGCTGCCGCCAGACCCGTCTCCTCCGGCGCTGCCGCCAGACCCGTCTCCTCCGGCGCTGCCGCCAGAACCGTCTCCTCCGGCGCTGCCTTCTGACCCACCTCTGCCTGGTCGACCACCTGACCCGTCTCTGCCTGGTCGATCTCCCGACGCGCTCCCGCCGGGTAGACCTCCAGACGCGCTCCCGCCGGGTAGACCTCAGACGCGCTCCCGCCGGGTAGACCTCCAGACGCGCTCCCGCCGGGTAGACCTCCAGACGCGCTCCCGCCGGGTAGACCTCCAGACGCGCTCCCGCCGGGTAGACCTCCAGACGCGCTCCCGCCGGGTAGACCTCCAGACGCGCTCCCGCCGGGTAGACCTCCCGACGCGCTCCCGCCGGGTAGACCTCCAGACGCGCTCCCGCCGGGTAGACCTCCAGACGCGCTCCCGCCGGGTAGACCTCCAGACGCGCTCCCGCCGGGTAGACCTCCAGACGCGCTCCCGCCGGGTAGACCTCCAGACGCGCTCCCGCCGGGTAGACCTCCAGACGCGCTCCCGCCGGGTAGACCTCCAGACGCGCTCCCGCCGGGTAGACCTCCTGACGCGCTCCCGCCTGGTCGAACCCCTGACGCGCTCCCGCCTGGTCGAACCCCTGACCCGTCTCCGCCGGTCCGGTCTCCTGACCTGCATCCGCCCGTCCGGGCCTCTGCTCCCCTTCAGCCAGTAAGGCTGTCTGATCTGTCGCCACCAGATGCCCTGGACTGTTTCCCAGACTTTGTCGCCGTACCAGGGGCCATGCTTTAGACCTGTTTTGTTGTTTCTCGCCTCCTTCCCTCCCCACCTCCTCTGCCGCCTCCCCGCAGCAGTTTGTAGGTGACTATTTTGGCGCTTCAGGAGCCGCGCCTTAAGTGGGGGTTCTGTCAGGATTCACGGGTGTGTTCTGTGGGTTCATATGATGGGTTCTTGTGTGTGCTTGTTTCTGTCTCCATCTTGTGGTTGTTCTTATTGTTTCTTCCTGGTGCCTGCCCTTCCCTTGTCATTTGTTCCTGCCATTTTACTCACCTGTTGCTTGTTAGTCCTCGTTATGTTTAGTATTTAGTCTTCCCTGTGTCACTGTGGGAGTGTCGGGCATTGTTTAAGGTACGTTGTCTCTGTGTCGTTGTTGCTTGTTCTGTTGTTATGTTTATGTTTGCTGGTTCGGTGTTTTTGTAGACGTGTTATGTTTACTGGTGGATGTAGTGTTCAGTCACTTGCTTGATGTTCCCAGTTATCTATGTTCTCTGTGATGTTTATGTTCATTGTGTGTTTAGTTTGTGTTATCTTGTTTTGGCATCTTCCTCTGTTTGACCTTTTGTTTTGTTCTCTTGTATTGTTTAAGCTCCCCGGTCGTAAGGACTCCTCGTGTGTGCCTGTTTGCCTGTCCTGAGTTTAATAAACCCCAATTCAAAAAACACCTCTGCGCTTGTGTCCCCCAATTGCTTGGAAGCCCAACCATTACAGAATCCATCTAACAGACCGAGAGACTGAGAGAGACCGAGAAAAGCAGAGGGGGGTTGTAAATGTTCATTAAGGCCTAGAAGTTAAAGGTTGACAGTGAAAACTCTGTCAGACAGACTGGACCAGACTGACTCTCGCTCTCTCTTTATATCCCCGTCCATCCGTCCGTCCATCCATCTGTCCATCCATCTGTCCATCCCGTCTTTCATCAGCCCTTTGAACAAAGAGAGATGTCTCACACATGGACACACACACGGGGGAGTTCGGTACCTGATCTTCCCCTGCTTCGGCAGCTCGTGGTTGGGGTCATCACACCGCAACGTCCAGTCCCCTTCCAGCGTGTACACACAAACACACTCCTGCAAGATAACGCGCACGCACACATTACAAAACCTTAGTGCACACTCTGAGGAAAGGCAACGTCAAAAACGACATTAGCCAGCAGGCCCGGGTGTGCTTACCACGCTGGGCAACAGCCCCCGAATGGCATCTCCGAGAGCATGTCGTAGCGAAGAGATGCTACACACCTCTGCCAGGCGCAGTAATGCATCCTGGGAGAGAACACAAACGACAAAGTGGCAGACAGAATAAAGCGAATGCGTTGTGCCACAACACCAAACAGTTATGGAGCAGCTACATCACACTCGTTCAACTGCAATATTCGATGTTTGTTCAGATTCCTGGAAGTTTGGGCTAGATGAGCACCAACAACCAGCTGGATGGCTGCGATGGGGCTCGCACGTCAGCTCTGATATGTCCCTGTTGTGGTGGTTGTTTTTTATTGTCATTAGGTTCTAACGCTAATACAAAACTGAAAATGGGATTTTTTTCCCTAAATATATGTTTCCAGTGCAAGGCCAACGTTAGCAATGAAAACAGGGAATGACTTTGGTTTAAGAATGAGGACAACTAAACCGATCAGGGTTGGCATGAGAACAGGCTGCCCTGGTGATGTCATCGTCATGGCTACAATCCAATTGCTTTTGCCTTTGCCGGTGTGGCTCATGCCATGTGTGGTGGCCCAATCCAGGAAGACTGTACCAGACAGTATCAAAGTCGTAGTCGGTTAACAGGCAGGATTCAAAACACCAGGAGGTCAGAATAAACCAGGCATCTGTCACCATCTCTGAGACCATAAGTTACTCCTAGTCGTTTTGCTTGCTTGACAAGAGCTGTGGCATTTTTGGGGCGATGGTAAAAAAGCTTTGGAAGGTGATTGTTCTACGGGTTTTAGGAGGAATTGTGGTTTGGTTGAAGTGTAGCAAGCAACGCACACAGACAGGTACAAACAGGTACAAACAAACAGCCACACACAGAAACACAGAGTGCCAAGTCATCAAAGGTAACATGTAGAGTACAATAAAAATTAAATCAAACATCTCTCACTGCATATTGACGTACAGACACAAACAGGGGAAACAGAGTGGCTGGCTAAAACAAACCGCACACACACACACACACACACACACACACACACACACACACGCCAACACACACCCTCATTCAAACCTACGTGCACACACACACACACACACACACACACACACACACACACACCCATCCAGACCATCTGCAAAACAGAATCATTGCCTATTCATTTTTAATTTCCCCCTAAATCTCAACTGACTGTGATGTACTAACCAAGAGTCAGCCCTTCAGTCCAGAGGGATATGGAAATATGAACCATTACAGGGGTTCCTGAACTCATTCTGGCTGTATAACGCTCCATAGAGAGCGCCGGCGAGATGGGAAAGCAAAAGCCTGACGCGTCTCTCACAGAGTCAACTAGGCCGGCAGGGTCAAAGCATGGATGACACACTGGAATCATCGCCACGACAACGTGGTGTGGTGACAGGCACGAAACGCAACAATAGCTCGAGAGGAGGATTCACTGCAAACATAAACGTTCGCAACCCTGAATGAGCGCAGACTTGGAAACCGAGAGAAAAATAGAGTTGTAAAACGCCGGGACTCGTTATTTAACTACGGTCTGATTACACAGAAGTGACACTCGGGACTGTCATGCCGTCAAAGGAAGGAGAAAGAGGGTAAAAAATGGTGGAAAACAAACAGAGAGAGTGAGGGAAAGAGAAAAAGAGAAGCTGCTGGGAGGTTATGTTTAATTATTCTGATCACTGGCGCCCTTCAAATGCCAGAGTACTCCGCGTGATTACTATAGCTCAATGACAGGGCCACAAGGCCTGTGCCAACCAACAGAGATAAGGGAGGGGGAGTGGGAAGAGAAAAACGGGGGAGATGGAGAGGCGGAAAAGGAAAGAGGGGTAGAGGAAGGACGCGAGGAAGAAGGGATGGCTTTATTGAATTTCAGTTATTGGACGCACTCAAATGTTTATTTTAATACAGTATAGCAACGTGAATATTGATCTTCCTTCTTGACAATCTAATGTCATTTCTGCTTCGTGGGAGGTGTGTAAAATTCCAATTCAAGAAGGGAAAGCGAAGATCAATGTTCAACTCGGTTCAGAATCGTCCTTAACCCTGGTTGAACAGGAAGAGGAAAAACATTGTTTACGGGAGGAGAACTCAGAACCCTAAGGCAGTTTCTCCTCTGACCAAATGAAAACTAAACAATATAATAATTCCACTATCTGAAATTGAGTAGTAAGCTTCCCAGTAGCAGACAGGTGTGAAGCGTACATATCTGTAAAGCATGTGTGTTGATGTACAATGTGTGTTGGCACTGTCTGTGTCTCAGAAATAAAGCCAGATACAGTTGATGGAAAATGTCTACACACCCCTGCCAGGTTTTTGTGATTAAAAAATAATACTTTGTTGAAGCACCTTTTGGTTTTATTACAGCACTTTATCTCTTGGGGTAGGAATCCATTAGCTTTGCGCATCTTGACTTGGCAATATTTGCCCACTCTCCTTTGCAAAAGAGCTCCAAATCTGTCAGATTGCGAGGACATCTCATGTGCACAGCCCTCTTCAAATCACACCACAGATGTTCAATTGTATTCAGGTCTGGGCTCTGGCTGGGCCATTCCAACACGAACACGTTAATCTTCTTCTGGTGAAGCCATGATTTTGTGGATTTGGATGTGTGCTTTGGGTCGTTATCATCCTAAACGTGAACTTCATCTTCAGCTTTCTAACGGAAGGTTGAAGGTTTGGTGACAAAATTGTATGGTATTTGTAACTGTTCATAATACCTTCCTCCATGACTAAGGCCCCGGTTCCAGCTGCCACCACCACTGTGGGTATAGTGTTTTTGGGTAATGTGCAGTGTTCTGACATTATTTATCTTGAAAAAAATGAGAGAAAGATAAATCATGTAAGAACTTTGTCCACTGTCCCTAATCCATAATATGAGCAATTCAAAAATTCAAAAATTCAAACCTTACAATTACCTGATTGCATAAGCGTGCACAACCTCGTATAACTGGGGATGTGGCTGTGTTCAGAATGAACCAATTACATGCAAACTCATTGTCAAGTAGTCCAAGGTCGTGTAGTGAGAGAATGAAGCCAGGCACAGAGTTTGCACATGTTCGAGGGGGTTTTAATACAAAAACAACCACGACATCAAATGAATATATAACACTGTTACATGAAAACAACAGTTTTTGTAAATATTTGATTTGATCTTTTTATGTGACCACACTTTGCTACACTTTTTATGAAATGACACTTTGCTACAATGTTATGTAGTGAGTGTACAGCTTGTATAACAGTGTACATTTTCTGTCCCCTCAAAAATAACTCAACACACGGCCATTAATGTCTGACACGCTGGCAACAAAAGTGAGTACACCCCTAAGTGAAAATTGCCCAATTAGCCATTTTCCCTCACCGGTGTCATGTGACTCGTTAGTGTTACAAGGTCTCAGGTGTGAATGGGGAGCAGGTGTGTTGAATTTGGTGTTATCGCTCTCACACTCATACTGGTCACTGGAAGTTCTGGAAGTTCTGGGTTCCAGTCCGTTCGCATGAACATCCGTTGGAAACTAAATGTTCCAATCGAAACTCGCACGTTACAAAGAAGTTGTTGTTTCACAAGCCATAAAAAAGAGTGTCTAGCCACGATGTGCTGGTTGGTATGTTCGCCTGCTGGGTGTCAGATAGGGTCTTTGTATAAGCCCTAGGTGATAACTGCAGGTGCAAAAATGTGATGGAAAATAAATTGGATTGAGTGACAACATATCCCCCTCCTACGAAACTCGTTTAGACTGGGTTATGGTATAGCCATGTCATACACATATACACAAACACTTAGTGTAGTCACATGTCTGACAGTGCCACAGGTTTTGGAGCTTGGTCAATTGAATGGGAGGAACATTTTAATGAGTTTTGAAATGGTACCAGGTAGAATACTGAAGCATGCACACACACACACACACACACACACACACACACACACACACACATACACAGCTGCTGAAATGCACAGACTTTTTTAACAAAAAAACGGCTTTTAACTGAACTTAAAAGAACTGTAAGGGTTTTGTAGACAGCTGTATTCATCATGAAAGTCTAGATTTGTATTACTTCTGCATGTTGTGTATGTTATATGAAATTGGACTGAACTACACCCAATCGATGATGCTAACAAGGTATTTAGTGCTTTTACTTCCTACACCGTTTTTTATTATAGCAGCACACACTATTAGAAACACACACAAACAAACAAACGAACACACAGTGTTGTTGACACAGTTCTGGTTATATTTCAGGGAATACCGACAGGCTAATTGATTGATCCAATTTAATAATATCTAATTATATTTAATCATATCTAATAAGCCGCTCAGAGCCTTGCACTCCAGGGAGATATGGTGTGTTGGCAAAAACAGGAGCCCCTTTTCTTTTAGGGAATCTCAACATGCCACTGAACATCCTTTACTATAAACTTACATCATTTTGATTTGATGAGGTTAAAAAAAAAAATGTGAAAGAAGCACTTGGATTTATAGATCTTTCATTCCTGTCCAATAACCCCTAAAATGTAGTCATTGGTGCACCTGAGGCCTGTTTCAAATGTTTACATTTAATATACGCGGAGGGGCAAGTTATTGTTGTTATTGTTTCTTACTGTTGAGTTTGTTAAACTTGGTAGACTCTGTGTTTCACTTTCATCTTTGGGGAAGGTAAATGTATATAGGTAAGAAAAAGCAAACAGCAATTTGCGAGGTTAATATCCCTGTATTTGAGGTTAAAGTCAAAATCGTAAAATGTAAAAAAAAGTCTACTGATCAAGTCTCAAAATAAAGCCCTCAGTGTGTGTGTGTGTGTGTGTGTGTGTGTGTGTGTGTGTGAGTGTGTTTGTGAGTGTGTTTGTTGCTTTGGATACAGTTTAATTAATCTGAGACCTCTCCGGCTATGGCTTAATTAACCTTGTGCATTCATCATCATAAGAGTTCCATACCCACCTCATAATAATTAACATACGTTGTTAAATAATGTTACCGCCCTCATTTACATAACTCTGTGATTACTACACAGGCCTCATTTACATAACTCTGTGATTACTACACAGGCCTCATTTACATAACTCTGTGATTACTACACAGGCCTCATGTACATAACTCTGTGATTACTACACAGGCCTCATTTACATAACTCTGTGATTACTACACAGGCCTCATTAACATAACTCTGTGATTACTACACAGGCCTCATTTACATAACTCTGTGATTACTACACAGGCCTCATTTACATAACTCTGTGATTACTACACAGGCCTCATTTACATAACTCTGTGATTACTACACAGGCCTCATTTACATAACTCTGTGATTACTACACAGGCCTCATTTACATAACTCGGTGATTACTACACAGACCTCATTTACATAACTCTGTGATTACTACACAGCCCTCATTTACTTAACTCTGTGATTACTACACAGGCCTCATTAACATAACACTGTGATTACTACACAGGCCTCATTAACATAACTCTGTGATTACTACACAGGCCTCATTTACATAACTCTGTGATTACTACACAGGCCTCATTTACATAACTCTGTGATTACTACACAGGCCTCATTTACATAACTCTGTGATTACTACACAGGCCTCATTTACATAACTCGGTGATTACTACACAGACCTCATTTACATAACTCGGTCATTACTTTACAGTACTCATTAGCGTAACTTGGTCATTATTTTACAGCCTTCATTTACATAACTCGGTCATTACTTTACAGCTCTCATTGACATAATTGGATGTTTACTGTAATGTTCTGTGCATGTCTTGTCCTGCACCGCCATCTTCTGGTCATGTGTGTCATTGTTAGTATTTTGTCCCAGTACTTTTCCGTTCTATACAAGTTCCCATTCGTTTCACCTGTGTCTTGTTATCTGTCCTGTTTAGTTTCCTATTTTCCCTAGTTGTGTTTGTTCACCGGGTGTGGAAGCATTGTCTAAAGGGATGTTGTTTTGTTATGTCTTTTGTTAGTGTTGTCATTCAGTTATTATCATTTGCCTAGTCCCTGTTTGTTTCCTGCCCCTTGCATTATTTGGTGTTTTGTAGTGAGTGTTGGTTTTTGTCATCTGTTTACAGTTTGTTTTCCTGCCCATCAGTCATTCATCCTGCCTGCTTGTTTCTCTGTTGTTCTGCCTGCCTGTCTGCTTGTGTTTTTCCTGCCTGTCTGCTTGTGTTTTTCCTGCCTGTTTGCTTGTGCTTTTCCTGCGGGTAATCACTTTAGAGCAGAGCTGTGCTCGAGACCACCTAAAGCGAGACCGAGACGAGACCGAGACCGAAGGGGGCCGAGACCGAGACGAGACCAAGACCGAAGGGGGCCGAGACCGAGACGAGACCGAGACCGAAGGTGGCCGAGACCGAGACGAGACCGATACCAAAGGGGGCCGAGACCGAGACCAGTCATATCAACACTAAATAATATGACATGTTTTTGGTCCAATGACCAATGTAAAAAAAACACTTGACCAACAGCATCAGATCATCTACTGTGTTGTCATCCTGAATTAAATGAATTTTATTAAAAGAGTATGTAGGCCTATTTATTGTCTTATGTAAACATAAAATACGAAAATAAAACCATGATTTTAAAATGCACAGGCTATGATATTAAAATTTCCAAAAATCGAATAAATGAAAATCCATCAAACTGTATGTCCTATGTTGATGTAGTAAATGCTAACACATTTTAGATCACAAGCGACTTGCAATCAAATGATTTGCGCATGATTGGCCGATAAACAAATCTATTTATAATTATTTATCCGTCCACAGGCACGCAGCTTCAGTTGTTTGTCTGCTTGAGCAGGACACGCAAACGAACCGGTTGCACTGCGAACAGTGTTCATTATTGTTACGAGTGCACATGAGACAGCAGCAAACTAACCCGGTTGAACTGCGCACAGTGTTCATATAGATCAGACCAAAACCCTTCCAGTTTAATAAAGATCGGACCAAAACGGGTTCAGTTTCATATAGATCGGACCATAACCGTTCCAGTTTTATGCTCTTTTTGCCGTATGCGCCCCCGGACTTATGTATGTCCCACGTCCTTCTGTGTGCATGAGTAATTTCATTTATCGCCCATTTGTAGTTAGCCTATTAATAATTATTGTTTATATTCGTTTAATTTCGATACAAAACAATATTTTGTTGAAGTCTCTTGTAGGCTATATGAATACACTGTGGTTCATTCGTTATTAATTATTGAGTGCAATAGGCGCATGACACATGAATGGGGCTGTATGTATTTGGCGGAATTCGTTCTGTTTATTTAGTGAAACATATTTCTTTATAAACGTACCTCTTTTTTTTGTAGTTCAACCAAGCCAATCAGACTATTGTCTATATGTGTTCTCGTAGTATTTGTCTGTGTATCGCCCATTCAACCATTGCCATATAGGCTCAGTGAAGTGTGATCGGTGTCTGGGTACAGGAATTAGGGTACCAACGCCCAGCGGCGTGGGATTTTGGCGACAGGAAGGCAGTTTAGGTATCAAAAAACATGTAAATAGTAGTTTTATATATTGTTCGGTTTGTGATTTTGCAATTCTGAAAACGGGACAAGGTAAAATGCACGTATTTAGGAAAAGTCATGGAAGGACGTCGGCTGTAGCTTTTCAACATTATGTATTTTAATTACTAACCGCTGTGTGTTTTCGGACAAATTATTTATTTGTGCTCAATGTGCTGAATATAGGCAAAACGAATATATTGGCTGATTGTGCAGACATGATCGAGCATATGTTTAAGATTGAAGTATTTACGTGAATGGGTGCACCCTCTAGCGACGCTGGGGGTGGGCTTTTCTTCAAAAGTAGATAGCCATTGGCGGGATAAGCCACATCAGAAAAAAACAGTCTGACTCTGGACGAAATACAGCCAATGGAAATACAGCCTCTACATGTCATACTTAAATATTTTTCTAGAAAAAATTGTGGGCGATAATTTCTACGCTGGTCTCGGCTGGTCTCGGAAGAATTTACGAGTCCTTACTGTCCGAGACCGAGTCGAGACCGAGTCCAAATGTAACCGAGACCGAGACGAGACCGAGACCTTAAAAAAGTGGTCTCGAGACCGGTCTCGAGACCGAGACCGGTCTCGAGTACTACAGCTCTGCTTTAGAGCCCTCATTAACATAACTTGATCATCACGATGGAGCTCTAATTAACATAACTAGACCATCACCATAGAGCCCTCATTAACATAACCTGATCATCACTATATAGCCCTAAAAAACATAACTAGGTAATCACTTTAGAGCCCTCGTTAACATAACTCGATCATCACTATATAGCTCTAATTAACATAACTAGGTTGTCGCTTTAGAGCCCTCATCAACATAACTTGATCATCACTAAAGAGCCCTCATTAACTTCACTTGGCCACTATATAGCCCAAATTAACATAATGCCATACTTCAGGGTTGGTTAATGTGGGATTAATGTGCTGTGACACTTAAGGTGCATTAAAGGAACCAGTGCATACTCCCTCTTTACCCTCTCTCTCCAAAACCCCCACACACACACACACACACACACACACACACACACACACACACACACACACACACACACACACACACACACACACACACACACACACACACACACACACACACACACACACACACACACACACACACACAGTGAGCAGGCATATGAAGCTGTGGGTTCTGGCTGTTATTCCAACAGAGCAGCATCTCCAGTAGCACACAAACACTGGAGACACATGCACTGTAGAATACAGCTAGACCTGAGTCCTGCAACACACACACACACACACACACACACTGTAGAATACAGCTAGACCTGAGACCTGCAACACACACACACACATGCACACGCACACACACATGCACTGTAGAATACAGCTAGACCTGAGTCCTGCAACACACACACGCATACACACACACGCACGCACACGCGCACACGCACACACACACGCGCGCGCACACACACACACACACACACACACACACACACACACACACACACACACACAATAGAGTACAGCCAGACCATCGACCTGGAACACACACACACACATTTAGACCCAGAAGAAAACCAGCAAGAAATAGAGGAAAGCTGTGTGACTGTGGGTGTCTCAATATGTGTGTGCTGTTGCTCCTGGAGGCAAGATAGAAGGAAAGGTCAGAGTGACATTTACTCAGATTCACCCCTCAAACAACCCCAGCTAATTCATACACAACTCCTGGAGAAACAGGTCTCATCACTAGCAATTGCAATCTATCAGTCATCTACCGCTTTTCAGACAGAGACAGGGAGAGGGAAAAGGAAGGAGGGAAGAGTGGGAGGGAGGGGGAGATGGGGCAGATGGACTGAAGGAGAGGAAAAGAGAGCTTTTTTACCGTAAATGGAGAAAGACAGCGAAGAAACCGTAGCAGCATTCTGGCAAGAAAACATTCTCACACGCTTTCGCATGTGTGTTTCCGCACACTCACCAACTCACAGGCGTTCGTACATACACAAACACAAACACAGACACAGACACAGACACAGACACAGACACAGACACAGACACACACACACACACACACACACACACTCTCCCTACACTCTGAGCGGGGTGGTTATAAAGTACAGATGAACAAGATCAGAATAAAATGTTTCAGAGTTGTTTCCATGACAATGAGGCCACACTGCTTTACATTTACCCGGGCCAATGAGACGCCAGCGCTGAGCTCCGTCTAACCAACCAACTTCCCCGCATCGATTTCCCTGTTGCATGTGTTTGTGCGTGTCCGTTGTCGGTGTGTTTGAAAGAAAACACATTTAAACATTATTATTTAACGTGAAGCTGTTTTCCGGAAAAAAATCTGTACTTGCTCTATAAAAAACACCCCATAGCTATTTGCGTGGGCAAAAGTTCAACCTAACATTAAGAATTTGAAGACCTGAATAAATGTAGGGGTCACAAATGTATCGAAAAGCCTTGATGTTTAGTTGACAGTGGGAACAAAGGGTATAGAGAGAAGTTCAGCACCCACTCTAGCACTAAATGCCTACGCAAATTGATGTTTGTATTTAAAGCAAATCTGCCGTTCCAAAAGAAACACCTCCCTACTTCCTTTCTATGAATTTTCCTATATAGGTGTGTTTTCCAATGCTCCGTTGTCACACTTATAAACTCACCAACTTAAAACTATTTCGAGACGATTTACCATTTTCTTCAACCAAAATCATCTGCCACAGCACACCAGAGGTTTTACAGTTACTTATGCTCACAGAAAAGCAGGGGGTACGTGGGGGTACGATTATTAAGACCAAGCGTTCTTTGTGCTTGTCGTATGTTGTAGAGTCATTCTGGTGTGATCAATATAGAGTGGACTTCTTCCAGACAGACCGTGCCAATCAACCTCTTTGCGGAGATTAAGTAACCCCTGGGTTCTGACGACAAAGAGACAAGAGAACTGCACTTGGAAACGAACAAGTGGGTAATGATATTTTGCAGGACAATGTAAGGCAATCCATCGGCCAATTAAAGCACACTAGACATAGGTTACGCAGCAAGGCAACAAACCAAAACACAGAAGTCAATCAACGGCAGAATGGCTTCAACAGAAGAAAATATGTCTACTGAAGCGGCCCGGTCAAAGTGCGGACCTCATCTCGATTGAGATGCTGTAGCAGGAACTCTAAAGAGCGATTAACCCCAGTCATTTAAAAACATATTAAACAGTTCCATAAAGAGGAATTGGTCCGACATTTCTCCTGACTGTGGTAAAGGTCAGATATATGCAAAGTACGACAAACGTTTGGTTGAGATTATTTCGACCCAATGAGGGTCGACCAGTTAATTGTTTACACAGTGTGTACAATAAAGACATGAAAACGTATCATTTGTGTGTTATTCGTTTTAGCCCACTATGTTTGTCTATCGTTGTGACTTGGATGAAGATCAAATCAAATGTCTATACTGAATACACACATATATATATTTTTAAACCCAGGTATTCCAAAAATATTATATGCTTATATGCCAATCTAGCAGGATGCAAAAAAGCTAAAGAAATACTGGTCCATGATAATTTCTACACCATATACAATAAATGCAGAGTTGTTATGATGTCAGTCCTGTCCTTTTCTGCCCCCTCATGGTCATTGAGTGTCATTGTCTAGTAACTCTCCTTTGTAATTACTTGCCATTTTGTAACACCTGTGTTTCTCCTCACCTGTTTCCAGTTTACCCTCGTAAGTTCACATATGCATTTTGGTCGTTTTGTCTCAGTCCTTGTGGTTCATTCGGTTTGTATGATGTCAGTTCATGTTCGAGGCACGTGTCTTTGGTGTAGGCTTTGGTTTTGTTCTTTGACAAAGTATCTCGTTCTAGTTCCCCGTCTCAGTGCTTGTGTTTTGTGATACTCTGCGCCTGTGTCTACTAATCTGTCTGTGGGAAGCCATTAGAGCAGTATTTTTTAATTTCTTTAAGGTTTTATTGTACCGACAGCCCCGTGTCTCAACACTGTTTTTTGAGGAAGAAAAAATTTGTGCGATAGGCTGGGAGAGAGGGAGAGGAAGATGGACAGAAAGAAAGAAAAATGGACAGGATCAGAGGGAGAACGAGAAACCCAGCATTGTCTTTTCAGGACGGACTGTGAAGTACCCGTCTGAGTGAATGAACTAAGTAATAAATAAATGGTACGTTTTTCTTGCCAACTGTCACTTTCGGGGACTGTAAAACAAACAGAACATGTAAATTGACTACAACTCGCGCGTACAAACTCCTTGCAGTGGAATAAGAGGAGAGTGAGAGTGAAGGGCAGAAAGAGAGAGACAGATAGAAATTGACAGTCTAAATGAGGCACTGGGGAAATATCTAATCCCAAAGAGAGAACAGCGGAGGAAATTGACACATCAGTCGCTGTGTTCAGCTGTGTGTTCCCCAACCCCCCAAGGGGAATGTTGTAATGCCAGTTTAGCATTACTGCTAATTAAATCTATATGTGTACACGCCACAGTGTGAACGGCAGCCCATTCCATTTGTAAAGAAAAGCAATGAGTCAAATGAGACCGAGCTTTATTTCATTAGTGTACCTTGAGATGATGTGTGATATCTTCACAAAAAAAGGGGTAGTTCATGCTTTGAAACAATTATAAACATGTAGAGGAGGCGACCACCAGAATGAGTCAGGAGCGTTCTTTGCGCCACCCTGTGTGAGTGCGCTCTTCCAGTTCGCAGAATGGGATCTGCCATTACATTATTATATAGGACTATAGCCAGTGATGGTGTCAGGGTCTTTAGGAACGATTGGCTGAAACGGTTGGCCAATCGATTCTACGGAATCTCCATAGGTCCAGAGATAGCTCACCCGATTCGACCTGTCGATTAGCACGTGAACAAAGCTTCTGGAATTTGTGCACTAAAATATGGCGCACCAGAATGAAAAGTACATAGGCAGCGTTTCTCATTCCAAAAGCGATGCTTCCACCCCCACATTCATCCTACCTCTTCCTCGCTCTCACATTACGGGCACATTACGAGGCTAATCAGAAGTCAGGAACGACGGGGAAAAAGTGGGGAAGCATGAATGAAGGTAAGCGTCCAAGAAATAAACAAATTAAACTGTCCGCTTCTCGTTCCCTTCATTTATCTGCCTCGTTCTGTCACTGTAGGACTGTAGGTGTTACTCCGTACGACTGGCGTCATACGCCTGTAGTTCTATTTTAATCTGACTGTTCTGTCCAGAACAAGACGCCCACACTGTCACCCCACAACCCCCCCCTTTCCATTCTCTCTCTCCCTCCCTCTACTCCATTCTCTCTCTCCCTCCCTCCATTCCATTCTCTACCTCCTTCCCTCCACTCCATTCTCTCTCTCTCCCCCCCCTCTACTCCATTCTCTCTCCCTCCCTCTACTCCATTCTCTCTCTCTCTCTCTCCCCCTCCCTCCATTCCATTCTCTACCTCCTTCCCTCCACTCCATTCTCTCTCTCTCCCCCTCTACTCCATTCTCTCTCCCTCCCTCTACTCCATTCTCTCTCTCTCTCTCTCTCTCCCCTTCCCTCCACTCCATTCTCTACCTCCTTCCCTCTACTCCATTCTCTCTCTCTCTCCCCCTCTACTCCATTATCTCTCTCCCTCCCTCTACTCCATTCTCTCTCTCTCCCTCTCTCTCCCCTCCCTCCATTCCATTCTCTACCTCCTTCCCTCTACTCCATTCTCTCTCTCTCCCCCCCTCTACTCCATTCTCTCTCTCTCTCTCTCTCTCTCTCTCTCTCTCTCCCCTTCCCTCCACTCCATTCTCTACCTCCTTCCCTCTACTCCATTCTCTCTCTCTCTCCCCCTCTACTCCATTCTCTCTCTCCCTCCCTCTACTCCATTCTCTCTCTCTCCCTCTCTCTCCCCTCCCTCCATTCCATTCTCTACCTCCTTCCCTCTACTCCATTCTCTCTCTCTCCCCCTCTACTCCATTCTCTCTCTCCCGCCCTCTACTCCATTCTCTCTCTCTCTCTCCCCCCCTCTACTCCATTCTCTCTCTCTCTCCCTCCCTCTACTCCATTCTCTCTCCCTCTCTCTCTCTCTCTCCCTCCACTCCATTCTCTCTCTCTCTCCCTCCCTCCCTCCCTCCCTCCCTCCCTCCACTCCACTCTCTCTTTCCCCCTCCTTCACCCACACTCTTTATGTGCGCATGTACATGTTAATTCAGTACTCTCTACTCTCAGATGGCCTCTCTACGATGGGGATCCGGGACCTGCTTGTTTGTCTGCTGCGTCATGAAATGTTTCCCTCAGCTCATCTGCGCTCCAGCGGTTGCCTCCCTGCTCCTGAGCGACAATCAGGAGGGATAATGATCACCGGTCACACAAACAGACACACAAACAGACACACAAACAGACACACAAACAGACACACAAACAGACACACAAACAGACACACAAACAGACAGACACACAAACAGACACACAAACAAACACACAAACAGACACAAACAGACACACAAACAAACACACAAACAGACACACAAACAAACACACAAACAGACACACAAACAGACACACAGACAGACACACAGACAGACACACAGACAGACACACAAACAGACACACAAACAGACACAAACAGACACACAAACAGACACACAAACAGACACACAAACAGACACAGACACACAAACAGACACACAAACAAACACACAAACAGACACAAACAGACACACAAACAAACACACAAACAGACACACAAACAGACACACAAACAAACACACAAACAGACACACAAACAAACACACAAACAGACACACAAACAGACACACAGACAGACACACAGACAGACACACAGACAGACACACAAACAGACACACAAACAGACACAAACAGACACAAACAGACACACAAACAGACACACAAACAGACACAAACAGACACACAAACAGACACAGACACACAAACAGACACACAAACAGACACAGACACTCAAACAGACACACAAACAGACACAAACAGACACACAAACAGACACAGACACACAAACAGACACACAAACAGACACAGACACTCAAACAGACACACAAACAGACACAAACAGACACAAACAGACACACACCTCAAAGGGGTTTTCTATCCCTGCAGGGACCCAGACAGTTATTCTTAATAAAAAAAACTTTTACTCCATATAATGAGCGACAAGATGTCCCCACAAGGTCAAATGTAAGTCGTCTTACTTTGTTTCAGGGGACATTTAACAGTCAGAGGTACAATAAGACCTGCACACTCACAGAGAAAAACAAACAGCCTCCCACTACTCTCCTTAAGTGCACTTGTCAATTCACTCACGTATACTCAGCCCCCTTTCTCCAATCAGAGAACTGACAGCTGCAAACCGCCTTCCCGTCTGTGTGTGTGTGTGTGTGCACAGGTATGGCTGTAGTAAGGAAAAACAAAAACCTCCACAAATCCTACGTTTAGAATAGAAGTTGGTGTTAGAGTTAAAACTCGGGTAGGCAATAAGACTTTTAGGTACGGTTTAGCAGTTAGGGAACATTTTATTTTAAATGAGAATACTTATTGTTTGATTGCAAAACCTAAAATATGCCCTGGGTACGAATTTGTACGTGTTGGAAGTGTCACGTCTTGGCATGGCAGGATGGCCGCGCACGTGAAATCCAATGGCCTTTATCCTTTGTTTGGTGCACGGACACTTGTTTCAGATTTCATGTGTTCATGTTTTATTGCCCTCACCGGTTTCCCAAATCACTCCTATTTAAGTCCCTCCTTTCTCAGTGTGTGTTGTCTTTGTTGGGCATTATGCATATGTAGTGTTGGCGGCTGCTGCCGTTGAATTTGCCCCCTCCCACTCCTGGTTGCCGGAGTCTCACGGCTGGAGCAGCACCTTTGAGGGGGGATACTGTCTTGTTTTGGCACGGCAGGATGGCCGTGTCTGTTATATCCTAAAATACAATCCACGACGAGTAAGTCAAGTCAAAGAGTAAATCTAAAAAGACTTTATTACAGAGACATTTAACTACATTGTCCCATGTGAGAAAAAGTTTATTTTCTGTATTATGTTTAGAATAATAGTTGTGGGAGTGAAATCAATTTAGGGTCACGGGTTACATTTGTTTTGATCCCTCCACACACCTACTTGATCATACACACACACACACGTAGACTGCACCTTTCATGGAACGTGGAAATTGACTGTGCATGAATATGCATGCGTGTGTTCATGTCCGCGTGTATTGTGTTTCTAAACAGACAAACAGGCGAGTTCCCATCCTCTGAACAGGGATGCCGGAAAGCCGTCCCCCAGCAGAACAATGGTCCGACTAACACACACACACGCGCTGGCCAAGTTTCCCCAAACACTTTGGATTTATGACATTTCTCCTCATCTGCCCTCCCAGTTCCTCACTCTGTCCCACCAAGACATCACATTATTCTCCCCCATTTTCCTTTTTTGTACCGCCTCCTGAATAGGTGAGCAGATGGAGTGGGGGAGTGAGTTGAGGAGGGGTGAGGTTGGAGTTGTCTTGAGTGGTCTCTAGGTCCTGGTCACCAGGACAACCAAATGCACCTCTAACGCTACAGCATTCACACAGTCGGATATTGACTTTTTACTTCACTTATGGAATTGCCCTCAGACCCCCCGTTAAAAGTCAGCAGTAAATTTGCAAAGTCTCCGTGAGTAGAAGAAAATTAGGATTAGGTCATTAGACAGCCTCACAGAATCCAATCCAATCAGATAATCAATATTCACCTCACTCACAATATGACCCCTTTAATGATCTCATTGTGTTGCTGTCTAAAGGTGATTTCTATCTCTCTCTGTGGCGACAGGTGGACCCTAACTCTCGGCAACGGTTTCCTGCCAGACACCGAGCTGGCGCACGCACACACACACACACACACACACGCAAGCACATACACACACACGCACGCACATACACACACACACACATGCATGCACGCACGCGTACACACACACACACATAATGACAAACACATGCATATGTGATTATATAGAGGTCCAGTATAAACAGACAGAATGGTCCCCTGTCAGAGAGAAAAACAATATCTATTTCCTTGTTCACTTTCCCTTTGTTTCTTCCTCTGTCACCCCCCTTCTCTTCCTCTCTCCTTCTCTCTATTTTCTTCCTCTCTCCTTCTCTCTCTTTTCTTCCTCTCTCCTCCCCTCTAATTTCTTCCTCTCTCCTCCCCTCTCATCCCTCTCTTTTCTTCCTGTTATTTGTGTTATAAGTGCATTTCGTTCTGAGACATTAAACATTAAACATTGCCCCATGTGTTGTTTGTCTGCAATATTGTGAGCAGTTGACGGCTGTGAAACAGTACTAGTGTAAATTATGAGATGTTTATCACCTTTCAGTTAATACCCTTTCCTTCCCACACACACACACACACACACACACACACACACACACACACACATTCACACACACACACGCACCCACATGCACATAGACATGCACACATAGACACACACCCACACACCCAAGCACACACACAAATAGATACAAACACATTAACATACATACACACATACGCATGCACACACACACACACACACACACACACACACACACACACACACACACACACACACACACACACACACACACACACACACAAAACACACACACACACACACACACACACACACACACACACACACACACACACCTACCCCAGTGCTGCTCCATTCCACTGATTACAACTAGAGATTCATGAGCAGTATGGTGATGGATGTACACAGCCCTCCGCCTCTTTCTCTCACTTCCTTCATCCCCCTCTTCCTCACTACTCTCTACTCTTCAATGTCACCCTCCTCTCCTTCCAAATAATCTCTTTTTTATTCAATCTCTGCAGAATGTATGAAGAAACGATTAATGTATTTGTCACATTTGGGCTTGCTCACTTATCAGGGATTTGCAGGAATATATTTTGACTTTCAAAATAGGTCGGCTGGACTGTGTGTGTGTGTGTGTCTGTGTCTGTGTGTGTGTGTGTGTGTGTGTGTGTCTGTGTGTGTGCTTGTGTGTGTCTGTGTGTGTGTGTGTGTGTGTGTGTGTGTGTGTGTGTGTGTGTGTTGTGTGTGTCTGTGTGTGTGTGTGTGTGTGTGTGTGTGTGTGTGTGTGTGTGTGTGTCTGTGTGTGCTTGTGTGTCTGTGTGTGTGTGTATTCTAATTTCGTTCTCTATTCAGGCGCCAGAATTACCTAAACACACACACTGCTGGGGTCTGTTGGAGGGAAATAGCCACTGAACACACAGTCATAGATAAACCTCAGTAATCTGGCTTGATCTACAGAGTGGGTGGAGAGCGCTCATATATATGTAAATGGACATCTGAAAGACAGACATATTCCTGAGAGAACCTTGACCAAATCCCACAATATCCCCCCACCCTCTACATTTACATTTACACTTTAGCCACTTAGCCAACGCTAATATCCAGAACAGGTTCCAATGAGTGACTTCATTTTAACACAGCTAAAAGGGACAACAGTATAAACAAAATAAGCAATTATTCCCTCGAACGAGGAACTTATCATCATGGTCAGTGCAAGTAGCAAATGACAAGGCGGGGTTTCAGGCATTTTCAAAAGATGATGGTGCTGACGTCCGCCGCTCAGCTTTGACAGGACTAAACCGGGGCTTGGCTGGGCTGAACCGGCCCTTGACGAGGCTATACCGGCGCTTGACGAGGCTAAACCGGTGCTTGGCTGGGCTGAACCGGAGCTAAATAGCTTTGGTAAGGGCGCAGGCTTTAAGCATAGCCTGAGGGGAAGGGGCATGGTTCTTTTATCTGCTCTGTTGCCTTGCACTATGACCTGGATGCAAGCCTCAACTTGAACGTGTGCAGAGGAGCGGGACGATCTGGAAAAGTCGATCACCAGGAAAGCTGCGGCATTCTGGGTAGGGATTTGAAAACGCCATAAATGGGGAGCTCAACCAAACAGCTTGCAATAAGGGTTGTGGAATTTATGGGTGTTAAACGCAATGAACCGGAGGGAGCGATTCAGTGCTCTGACGAGAAAAGTGGAGGGCGCCAGGGAGGAGAGACCGTTACACAGAGCGCGGTCTCGCTTGAGCGACCCGTCTTGAAGTCTTTCTGCTTCGGGTCAAAAAGATCATAGCGAGCGGGATAACGAGAGAGTCGAACACGGACAGCACGCTTAAGAGTTCCGGAGGGAAAATGCGGAAAGAAATATCGATCGGCTGATTCTGACCACACGGGTCGTTAGTTTTCTTGGGCGGAGCGATTCTTGACGTGTTAAAGTGAGAGGTGATGCTCCTGGTGACAGGGTAGGGCCGAGCCAATTCTGTCATACTTGTGTGTGTGTGTGTATGAGTATCTGTATTTGTGTCTGTCAAATCCGCATTATCCAGCTTTTACTTTGCGATTTGATACGAACATGTAATTTAGAACAGAATATGAGCATGTTGGCTCACATTGTAACCCCAGCAATTTAACTGCCCACGAAACAACATCTGATAGACTAGAATAGAGACCATAACATGGAGAAATAAGGTCGATGACTAACCACACATTCAAAATTATGTATTATGCTTGAGGAAAGTGAAGAATATGACTTCTCTAGCCCGAGTCTGTGTGTATGTGAGGTAGACAAAAAAGTGAAAAGACAAAATAAGTATGCTGTAAAAAATAAAGGACATTAGACCTTCACTAAAAACAATCCCCAAACCATTGCAATACTGCCTCAGCGAAGTCAATGGAAAATAAGTGGATGGCTAGATTTGAAATGATTATTACTAACATAATGTATTTGGAAAAACAAAAGGAAAGAGATTAGCACAAGATACAAATGGGTAAGAGTGAAAGCAGATGCCAGTGTGTGTGCGTGTGTGTGTGATGTGTGTGTGGGAGAGCTTCTCTGAGAATCCAATCGGAGCAGCAGGATCAACAATCAACCCACCCGTGTCTTCACCGACAGCAGAATTATCCCATCGAGCGCTCTGCACTTCACCCCGTGTGAGAGCGGCACGAGAATGTCTGGTCTTTAGAAAAGTTCATCCGAAACGCGGATAACGACGTTACGCAATCCTATCATATCCGAATCCGAACAAATTGCTCATATCCGTAATGACAACGAGTCCTTGACCCATCTCCAGTCGCCGAAAAAATGGCCCGGGAAAGAGAGGAGCGAATGGGGTTGAGGAGCAGGTTATTGGACGAACAAGGGGGATTGAATCTGAAGTTAGAGGAGAAACTGGTCATAGAGGAGGGTAGTTCTGTGTGGGTGATATCAGTGGGCTCTGTAAGCAGTGAATGCAGAGCGGACGGAGGCAGATCGTATTTGTTATTATTATTGTTTGTATTTTTTACCGATTCGTCCGCAGAGGCACCAGGAACAGGATTGACCAATAAGGTGAGAGCAGATATGAAAGCCTGCAATTGACTGACAGAAAGTGTTGCCCTCTCTTTGGATGGACGCAAATATAACATAGGTGGGAGTAGAAGGTTTAAAGGCCCATGGGAAGTTGAGTTTTCCTCAGCTGACCTCAGTCCTGTTTTGTGAGTCACAACCGTCTGGGTGGTTTAGTAGGGGCGAGGTAGCGTGGAGACAATATAATCAGTTCGCTCCTCTCTCAAGATCACTCTTTGATCTCACATCTGACTACTGCCGCTTGACTACTGACACAAACACATGCGTACGTGTTTGCCCGCAATTGAACAAACAGACTGTGTTGATGGAGTGAAGTTAATGTGTTTGAAATGCTGGATGCACTGACCTTAAAATCCTCATCAAACCTCATCCCCACAAACGACAGAGTTGAAACGCACACATTGTTTTCCCGCTGGTAGTTACAGAACATCTGTGCTGCAGGAGAGACTGGAGACATACTGGGCCCTTGCAGTGCCTACGCTGCTGAGCTCTCCCTCCCTGTCTGTCTCTCCCCCTCTCTCTCCCGGGAGTGCCTGCTGGGAGCGAATGTGGTAGTACGTGCGTGTGCGAGAGCGTCGAGGAGTTTTTTCTATCCACAGTTTGTTGACCTGGTTCCTTTCTGTTTTCGTTTTCATTGTTTATTGTCACGAAACACTGATAGGGGGGGTCGAATGTTCAGGGTGCAGGGCGGTTCTGTTCGAAATGGCCACTGGGGGCGCTGTAGGTTTGGTGCCGATGACCTGTCGCCGTGGAATGGCAGATTTCAATCAATCAAATGTAGTTGAAGTTGTCACAAAGTGCTTTTACAATCACAATATCTGCGGCGGTTGAGTGTTTGGTGGAAAAGTGTGGTTTGAGCTTTGCTGCCATGAAATGTTGTGAAACTATACAAGCTCCTTCTAGAATAAATGCTTTGACTGATTAAGTGCACACAGTGGTTGAGGGGGGTGTAGTTTAAGGAGATGTTTCCGCTCCGGCAATAACAGCTACGCAATTCAATTTCACTCCGTTTGTTAGAGCTGAAATATCAGGGCGATAGTTATGTTTTGTTTACTTGCAGCAGCGGTGGACAATAACCCGAGCTGAATTCAACAGTTTTGTAATCCATATACTTTTACTGTCACTAGCTGTCACGGCAGACTGAGGACACAATGTTTTCACTCCTTGTTTCCCGCTGCATAAATGTTTGGCCCTCCGTTTCCTGTTTTGTGCTTCATTGTTTGATTTCAGTCAGGCTAAGATGGCAATTTACCTAAGTAGGAGGCATCTGGTAAACAGTGGTCGAGATGATGTTATTAGGAGACTTTTGGATCTGGTGACATACAGAAGTGAGCATCTCCCCACGTTTGTGGAGAAGTGGGCCACCAGGGTGACCAGCTGTATGATGTGTGTTGGGAAGACCAAGCTGTTGTTTGTGGATACCATTAGTTTGGCAATTTGTATAGTTGTGATCCGTGTGTCTTATGTTGTTTAATAAAATGGAAACAGTTTGTCATTATGCGGGCATGAACTGAGAATATTTGTTCAAACTAATGGTAACTCTCCCTACGTAAAAATCGTTCGCACTTGTTTCTAGCGATGCGATCAAACCAACTGTACAGAAGCCAGTTCAGAGTGCACAGGTGTGTTGAATGTAAACAGCAGCAGCAATGGATGGAAACAAAGCGAAAGGCAGACGAGGAAGAGTACGTGCGAGAGGTGGAAGAGTGTCAGGACGAGCGCGATCGAGAATAGTAATTTCAGATGAATTTCAGACGACTGTGGTCTGTGGTTCATAGAACATGTTCTGGTTCCTGAAATGACAATGAGGGAGGCAGCACTAGAGTACAACCTAATTTGAGCAGATTCCCCGTAGCCTCGATAATAAGGACATTCAGGAGAGACAATTCAGAGAATGCAAGGCATGTTTCAATTCATTTCGGTCACCGCGAGTGTGTGTACACCGAGATACTATCGGCGCTGGTGCTTACGGTGCAATCCTACGCCACTACTGTAAACTGCACTATATTGCAGTGTATGGGACATACACGTATGCGAGTGCATACGAATACATCATCGCAGAAGACTCCCTGTTCCCCCCGTATCCGTTTCTGAACGACTTGTTTATCCGGTTTTATTCATAGAGGGTGTTTGAATTGGATTCCTCCGATAGAGCCCGTGAATACATTGTCGCAGATGAAACGAGGTTCAATCTGGCGATGAGGAGGTGCGGCTGGACCATAATAGACCAACGTGTCACGGCGAATGTTCCTGGCCAGGGAGGCGACAGTGTCACCCGTTGTTTAGCCAAAGTAATCACGGGGTGCTCCACCCTCATGCACCCTCTGAACATTTTCCTACGTTTCTGTTCGGTGGTGTTCAGGATGTTTTGTTTGGACGTGAGCTGCAGGTTCGTCAGCTGCCGAGGCATCCTGTCTATGTCAAGGTCGGGGACAATGTCTGCTGTCGCCTTGGTGTCCGAACACACATAAATGGGTCAACATCCACCAGCGGTTCATAAATGTTGGCCTTGCATCATACAACCCTTTCCTCAAACCCAACAGAAGAGTTTTTCCTTGTGTGATGATGGAAGGTCTATGACTGAAACCCACACACCAGAGAAAAGAGAAAGAAGAGACAAACTCCTACAGGCCCTGGACGTGGCTAGTGGTGACGTACAGTGGATATAAAAAGTATACACACCCCTGTTAAAACGCTAGGTTTTTGTGATGTGAAAAAATTAGACAATGATATATCATGTGTTTTTCCACCTTTAATGTGACAATTTAGTTGAAAAACAAACAGAATTTTTTGAGGGGGAAAAATAAAAAACTTACAATAACCTGGTTGCATAAGTGTGCACACTCTTAATATAATATAATACCTTTTGACTTTATTACAGCACTCAGTCTTGTTGTGTAGGAGTCTATTAGCATGGCACATCTTGACTTGGCATTATGTGCCCACTCTTCTTTGCAAAAGCGCTCCATATCTGTCAGATTTCGAGGGCATCACCCCACAGACGTTCAATTGTATTCAGGTCTTGGCTCTGGCTGGGCCATTCTGAAATGTTAATCTTCTTCTGGTGAAGCCATGCCTTTGTGGATTTGGATGTGTGCTTTGGGTCATTGTCGTGCTGAAAGGTGATCTTCATCTTTAGCCTTTTAACGGAAGCCTGAAGGTTGTGCCAAAATTGCATGGTTTTTGGAACTGTTCACAATTCCCTTCACCCTGACTAAGGCCCTGGTTCCAGGTGAAGAAAAACAGGTCCAAAGCATGATGCTGTCACCACCAATGCTTACTGTGGGTTTGGTGTTCTTTGGGTGATATGCAGTGTTGTTTTTGCGGCAAACATACTTTTTTGAGTTATGGCCAAAGTTCAACCTTGGTTTCATCAGACCACAACACATTTTCCCACATGCTTTTGACTTGATGTTTGTTTTTGCAAACTTCAGCTGGGCTTGGATGTTTTTCTTTGTAAGAAAAGGCTTCTGTCCTGCCACCCTACCCCACGGCGAATACATATGAAGAATACGTGAGGTTGTTATCACATGTAGCACACAACCAGTACTTGCCAGACATTCCTGCAGCTCTTTTGAAGATGCTATAAGCCTCTTGGAAGTCTCCCAGACCACTTTTCTTCTTGCCTTCTCATCTATTTTGGAGAGACGTCCAGTTCTATGTAATGTCTCTGTTGTGCCATATTTTCTCAACTTGATGATGAAGGTCTTCACTGTGATTCGCTGTGTTCCATGATATCTAATGCTTTGGATATTATTTTGAACCCCTCCCCTGACTGATATCTTTCAACAATGAGATCCCTCTGATGCTCTGGAAGCTCTCTGCAGACCATTATTTTTTGTCTGAGATGCTAATGAAAAATGAAACTTTTACTGGAACTGCTGACCTTTATTTGTGATTAGTCAGAGTCACTTTGAATGATGGCAGGTGTGTGATGACTTCTATTTAACATGAGTGTGAATGTGGTTGGTTAATTCTGAACACAGCCACTTCCCCAAGTATTAGAGGGTGTGCACACTTATAAAACCTGGTTATTGTTAGGTTTACATTTCCCCCCTTAAAGATTTCAGTTTGTTTTTATATTTGAATTGAATGACATTTGTCAATTTTTATCATGTCACAAACATTTGGACAGGGGTGTGTAGACTTTTCATATCCACTGTAGGTGTAGAGTGATGTCAATGATGCTGGACCCAGAACACATCCGAGTTCAGCTAGGTTTTTCCCTGTTACCTGGGACTACGCTGCCTGTGAGTTGGAAAGTCCTCTGGCCAGACCCAGCACAAAGACACCATGCTGAGATAGAATGACCTCTAATTGACAACGTTCTTAAGTGAAATTAATATGCTTTTCATTTAGTTTTCTTTGCCCGTTGGGCATTTGCAGTTGGACCACTGTATTTTTCTGCAATTGCTGAATATACAGACAGTGAATACGGTGCTACATGCAGAACACAGTATACGCTATATTCACTGTACTGAGGTGTGATTGCTCTTCCAGTACTTATTTATTGCGAAATGCATTTACTTTGTGCAAAGAAAGAATCTGTAACGACATGCTTTTGACACTATGTTATTCATATTTTAGTGCAGTGCCCTAATGAATGCCCTGCAGTGTTTACATATTGACTGGCTGCGTGTGATCTGAAACCATTGTTGGATTTTGAGCACAGATAAAATGGTTTTGTTTGATTCTGCCTGAGGAGTGAGGGGGTTTGTGGATGTAGTTTGAAGATTTAGCTCTGTGTTTAAAGTTCTGAGGAAATGAATGAAGGTTTCAGGAACAATGGTGGAAAAACTGCAAATATCTCTTTCAAAACAGGTCTATCAATTTCACTAGTGTCCCTGGTAGCCGGTTGTAAAGTCATAATACTCATTACGTCCACCTGGATAGACGTCCAATATACGTCAATCTGCTTTTATCCCCCACGCTCACACACACACACACACACACACAAACTAAAATCAGTGCATGAAAGCATATAAATCGATAGAGAAATGGCAGACAGAAGGGATGCAGAGAGAGGAACGAATAAAGAGAAAGTGAGAAAAGTTTCAAGTGAAAGAGTGGGAAGACAGAAAAGACAGAGGAAAAAAAATAAGAAAAAAAACAGAGGGAAAGGGGAAGAGACAGAGGTAACGGAGCATTGTAGTTAATCGGTGTTTTGATCTCCGAAGCAACTACACACAGATCCCCCCAATGCAGAAAAAACAGACAAAGACACACACACGCACACACACGCACACACACCGCGGCAGTGTCTAATGATCCGTGTGGCTCAGAGGTAGGAGGTAGTAAAAGGGGGTCATTGTAATATTGTCTATTGACAAGTGCGGGCGCGATTGTGTAAGCATACGTGTGTGTGTGTCAATGGGTGATTGTGTGTTTGGGTTGGCGTGCGCATGAGGTCAATGGTTTTAGTCTGTTGCATCACAATATGGGGGGGGAGAGAGAGAGAGGATGACAGAGAGGTAGGGAGAGCGAAGAAAAGGGGAAAGAGAGAACAAAGACAACTTGAGGAGAAAGGTCAGAAGGAAAGCGAATTGGAGAACTACCTCAACAGAGAACAGCAGACCACGGTGAGCATTGGAAATACAGAACCACAATGGCAGAATGAGTGAGCAAGGCCTTGATATTGAATGAGGCAACCACAGGTGGGCCGTCAAGAGAATAGTACGTCAACGCAGCACGAATAATATTGCTGAAAACAAGGCTGCAGGTTTCTAATATTCTCCAAAATGTATGACCACATGAGGGACGCATAATTCCCAGTGATTACGGAAACCCACCAAGAATTTGAAAAAAACAATGGGTTGTTACAGCGACAAAAGAGGAAACAGTACCACATTGTAAATATAGCCAATGTTCACAATATCGCTTTGTTTTGCGGTGATACTTTAACTTTTTGCACGTTGTCACAATATTGTAAATAGTTCATGTCAGATTCTAACAGTCTTCATCATCGTGAGCGGGGGAAAGTGGGGGAGAGGGGGGGAGAGATAATGTGTTTTCTGAGGTTCCTCTGACCTCATCAGTATCTGAGCTGGAGTATGTAACGCTTCATTGAGAAAAAATGAAAGTGAGGTAGAAAACAAGGCAACACACAATTAACATGTCAAGACGAATAATAGCGCACACATTTACAGACACATGCCCACACACAGGTTAAATTCAGAACGAGAAGTTTCAAAGTCACATTTTTATATGGATGATTAACATCTATTGCTGACGTTGGCCGAACCATTGTACTAGTTTGGGTAAAACAAGGCATTAATTTGAATTTTCTTAAAGGTTATGGTAAGTATAGATCTGACATGGTTAAGGGTTAGAATTAGGAATGCATTGTGATTGGTTAAAATACAGACAAATGGAAAGGCTCAACTGCTGATATTTCTCTAACATCACACCAGATTTAGTGGAGAATTAGTTTTTGTGCGGGAGTTTTTGAATTTGACAATATTTTTTCAACCACCGGGTTCCCAAGTGGCAGAAAAGCCATATACAGTGTATATGACAGTTTAGCAGATGCTTTAATTTATAGCGATTTCCACTAAATTGCTACATTAAATCTCGATGGAAGAACCAGACAACTCAGTAGTAATATGTAAACTCTACTTAATGAACTTGATATAAGCGAGAGTTAATGTCTGCCAGAGCAGTCGAACTTACTACAGACCTGTCTGATTGTGATTATGTAAGCCAGAACGCAATCATTTTAATCAAAACGATCTTTTTGCACACTATTTTGAGTGAAAAAGCATTTGTTTCCAATCTTAATAAAGAGTGTTCACGCCAATGTTAGGGACGTCTCAACAAATTCCATGCAAATTATGTCAGTTTCCATCAATTAGGTTGTCTAGCCCAGGGCCGCTGTAGAGCTTTTGACAGCCCTGTGGAAAATAATATGCGCCAAACATTTAATGGAAATAATTGGCTTCTTAATTTCAATATGTTTAAACATTTTTTCCAAAACAACTACCATATCTGGTCCTCCTGCACATAAACGTTTGAAAAAATACAATAATACCCCTTCCACAATTATATTAGAGTTAATCAACGAGGCGTTGAAACAAGTTGTACTACTTAAGGAAGGCCTACATAGTAGTTTTAGAATAAGATTATATTTTAAAACTATGCTTTTTGGGCAGCTGAGGGAGAGGAGAAACGTCACCGTGCGCTGGCTGAACCCGCTAATCTCCCAACATCTGACGAGCACTCACTGATCTCTAGTTGGTGTGCACATGGCCAGCAGCGCTATAGTTTGTATTACGTTATGCATTTATCACTCACCCGTGATCGCAACAACAACGGAAACAATCTTTCGTGAATCCGTTTTATTTTTATAAATCTCTGTAAAAAGCCTGAGGCGTGTCATAAATAACGGAAAAACGTTACACCAGAAAATGTGTCTCTCGTTGATGTTTTTAGCGAGCGAGCGAGCGAGCGAGTGTTAAGCCAGCTAGTAGGAAAGAGAAGGGACAGGACATTAGCATGAAGTTGAACACATCTCTACTCTTGAATGTCGCTAGGAGGTTTAGTCTTAGAGCGTCGCTCCACCCATTGTCGTAGCTCCACCCATTGTCGTAGCTCCACCCATTAACGCAGAGATTCGCTCGCTCTTGTCTGAAATGAATGAGATCTTGTCTCTTTGTAGCTGTAGCAAGTGAACAGTGTGCACTCCCCTTAAGACACAACTATTTGTGTGACAATAAATCGGCAGCTCAAATGTCATAAACGTGATAGCCCTAATGCTGGCAAGAAGACAAAACAAATAATAAACGTAATGAGCCTTGGTTCACAAATGCAACAGGACGGATGGCATCCGAAACACCCAACACCACTCAAGCCTTACATAGACATTACCCATATGGAGAGAAGTCTGATTCTCCAGTCAATCTGGTGTGACACACACACACACACACACACACAGTCCCATTATGTAACAGCCTGTCAGCCACCCTCTGTGCGTCCTACATTGACAAAATACTGTTCGTGAGAGATAGAAGGAATAGGAGAGTGGGATTGAGTGGGCATGTTGGCATTTCATGTAGAAAACGCAGGTCCAACCTGCCCGGGGTTTGGTCCTGCCGAGTCTGAACCACTCAGCAACTTATAGATGTATGATTGACTCAGGGTTAGTGTGTTCCCGACTGCCAGGAGCACAGCTCTCCACTGTCTTTTTTCATAAGAATTTGCTCCTGGGTTGACAAATCTGGCCATGTGTGCGGTAAAGACAATTTCAGTTTGCTCTGTTGCATTTTTCCTGGCTTAGGATTCTTTTTTTATGATTACGAATAACTAATAGGCTGATTTCAATTATCACATTAAAATAAAAAGATTTGGCTGCATTATTGAAATTGTATGACATAATCTAGCGAAGAAGCAATATGTGTTTTTGATAAATTACACTGTACTCCATATCTTTTGGCACTGCTCTTTTGCACTTCTGGTTGGATGCAAACTGCATTTTCTTTAACCGTACATGTACATGTACCAATGAAAATAAAGTTGAATCTTTATTGTCATAACTATGAGATTGGTTTGAGATATTCTGGTGGGACACTTGAATATTGCTTATCACTTTCCAAATCACCGGAATGTTTTTACAAGGCCGCACTCCCTGCACATAGGCAATTACGTAAAAATCGTTTTTAGACACATACGCAAGTGAAATTGCAGCTCTGTAGAGGCACGACGTGTCTGACTCATAGTATTAGCGTTTCGACATAAAGGCCCCGACGACCTGTGGTGAAAACTCACATTCAGTCAGACGAACTCTTACCTTCAAGGGAGATCGCGAAGCGCCAGCGGAGATTAGGATCCAAGGCGGGGAGGGAGGAAGAGAAACGGAAAGAGGGAGGGAAAAAAAGCAGACAGTTGTTAGTTCACTTCGAAATCTGTCTAACCTTAGATTCTAACCGTAGTTCCTTTCCATATACTCAGAGTGGTAATTGGCGGGACGATGCAGTTAGCCGGAGACAACCTACAACATATTTGGACAGGAAACTCAAGTCAAAATCATGGATGAGTACTTTCAGGATGTGTCCTCTCTGTTCCGATTATTGGTTCTAAGCATCTCTAAAGGCGGTTCCACAGAGATCTTCAAATGTCAGTAAGCTGGGTTGCAATGGCTTGTGGGTAGGCTGTTAAGAGCGCCACACAATTATTTTTATTGGTTGTAATTGGGTTATAGAAACGTATGAAACAGAACGTGTTTGCTCTCATCCGCACTCAAACAGTGGTCGTTCAAATGACTTAAACAAGAACAAAAGCATCTAGATTACTCAGGGACATACGAGGGCAAAGAACTAGTCGAATGCATTCATAGCTAAATGATAGTAAAGAACTCATGTCATTGCCGTCACTGCCGAATTTGCTCAATCAAGGAAAAATAATAAGCACAAGAACAAGGATCTGCTGCGACCACATACTTTTAACACATCTGTGTCATTTGAACGGACTGGCTCGTCGACTCGCGAATTCAGGCCTGCCTTGGATGGCAGAGATCCTGCGCAATTAGCCGATTAGTTTTCTGAAAGCAGCGAGACATCCACACACGGGGGAACCCCGCAGGGGCCTGATGAATACCTACGCCTCTAAACGTCGTATCTACAATATAACAAAGTCACTCGGGAGCTATAATTGCACAACGTTATCCATTTGATTTCTTCCCTGATTCGATTTACACCCGCTCCTTACGAACGATACGACTCGAGGGCTAGGAAGTGCGTTAAGGCAAGACTGCACAGTAGGTAGGCAGTTCTGGTCAATCAGGACCAAACATTAACGTCATCGGAACGCTTTAATTCCCCGTCGTTGTGTGGTCCTTAGCAACAGCCCGTCTGCCGTAAGAATGCTAACATGACAACGTCAGCCTCTTCAGGACATCTCTCCACTGCTGACGGCAAATATAAAATCTTTGCTATAATACTCCCACAGCAGTTGGGTATTTTATGTACATGGAACCCTATGAATGTGTGTAAATGACTGTAAATTAGCTCCCTATAGTTTTTGCTGAATTATGTTTTTAGAGGAAGTACATATATGTTTTAGAGGAAGTACATATATGTTTTAGAGTTAGTACATATATGTTGTAGAGTAAGTACATATATGTTTTAGAGGAAGTACATATATGTTTTAGAGTTAGTACATATATGTTTTAGAGGAAGTACATATATGTTTTAGAGTTAGTACATATATGTTTTAGAGGAAGTACATATATGTTTTAGAGGAAGTACATATATGTTTTAGAGTTAGTACATATATGTTTTAGAGTAAGTACATATATGTTTTAGAGGAAGTACATATATGTTTCAGAGGAAGTACATATATGTTTTACACATATATTTTTTCACATATACTTTTTCTCCCACCAACACCTCGACACAAATGAACTCACTGGTTACTTGTTCGTGTATTCGAATAAAGGCCATTCCGATTCCAATCACCCGTGACCCTTTTTGCTTACACCCTACAGCTGTCTTACTCCAATCGATAACATTAATAGACGTCCCTTGCTGCAACAAACCCCCCCCCCACCCCGTTGTGCTCTGAAGGTCGTTGTCATGGGGACAGAAAGGTCACCGACCATTCACAACACTTTCTTGTTGTCCCGTCACCCGATCAACCTATCACCCTGGAAACCCCTCCCATTTCCCCCTGACCCAAAGGGCTCGCACGCACGCACGCATACACACCTATTCACACACATACACACACATACATACACACACACACACACACAAGCATATTGCCTGAGCAAAGGCCCTAAAGCCTATAGGAGGTTATAAAGATAGACGTGTTAACGCTGAAAGGAGTTCTTTCATCACAAATTGGTTGACTCTCTCCTTTCATACATTGCCACACAAAGCTACTGAATGTCCCCCTCCCCACACACACACACGCAAACACACGCACACACACACACACGCACAGACACACGCACACACACACTCACACGCGCACTTCTGCAAACGAGAGAGAGACAAGGGAGAAACACAGGGAGAGGGAGAGAGAGAGTCAGCGGAGGAGGTGTGACTAATCCTCTCCTCCATCCGTTAGGGAGAAAACAGGAAACGATCAGGGACGAGTGTAAAATCATCCTGACAGAGGGGATTAAGACATGGAGAAGGGGGTGCGGGACCAAGGGGGTGCAGGACGAGGGGGGAGAAGGAGGTGCAGCGAGGAGGTTGAGAGCAAGAGCCAAATGGAACACATCTGACATTTCCTCCCCACAGGAGTTGCACATATGTTTGACTAAAACCTCGCCCGTGTCTGGGAGCATGTCAATCTCTCAGGGCTGAGCTTAACCCCAGGCACCCAGAGATGTACGCATCGGCAGCACTCACATCCCACATCCAGGCCAATCGCGCACTTTCTCCTCATAAACACAGGTTATATACTGCTCGTCATCCCTCATCACTACGGAAACAGAGCTGTTGCCAGGATACGGACCGAGTGCGTCTGTTTCCTGTCTGTTCAGTTGGAGTGTCACAACCTGGCTCATAGGCAGTGACAAGCAAGGGAGTCCACACGTTACTTTCAAAGGAATAACAAAGGTTTATTGGTTACCCACAACAAATGTATCCTTTCAACAAAGAGTTTGCTGGTGAAGTGTGATAGTAGGCGTATGAGGAGTGTAATTGAAGTGCAGGAGTGAGTGTAAAATGTGTAAATGTTAATAGGTGTAACTACAAAATGAGAATTCTCAGCCACATGCTCAACAAAATGGTGCCTGCGGAGAAAAGGAAGGCCTGTGGGGCTGAGCACCAGGAACATTTAACCCCTGGCTGGCTCCACCCACAGGTGCATCCAGTCAAACAAACGACCCCCTCAGCTCCACCTGTCTCCAATCTGCAAATCAGAACAGAAACACAGAGAAGGAGACAGGGAGAGCGAGAGGGACGTAACCGGAGGAAGCGAAAGAGAGAAACTTTTACAGTATTTTTCACTCAATACATTTCTCTGCCTGATAAGTGACAGTTCATTCACTTCTTAAAGTAGAAAGTCTGCCCTGAACTCAAGTTCAGAAATCTTTTTTCCCATATTCAGCAGTTTACGGTATTTATTTTGACTAGATAATGTTAAACCAAAAAAAGTAAACCTGTAATAACTTCTGCCAAAAATGTTAAATCTCTTTCCATTTGACCTAACTTATTTAACAATGCTAGTTTAACACGAAGGCGTGATTTTACAGACACTGATTAATCTTAGTTCAGTACAAATCTATATAAATGGGAGACTCTTTATTGTGAGGAGAACTCTTGGTAATGACATTCCAGAGTAAACAATGTATATAATGTTAAGCGGGACCTGGTTTTGTGATCAGTCCTGGTTTTGTGATCAGTCCTGGTTTTGTGATCAGTCCTGGTTTTGTGATCAGTCCTGGTTTTGTGATCAGTCCTGGTTTTGTGATAAGTCCTGGTTTCGTAACAAGTCCTGAAAATTAAAAATAATTATTTCTAAATAGCAATATTTCCTATTCATTCTGCTATCAAACAAATTCCATGTAGGTTTTCATGGCAAACAAGGACATTTCTATGTAACACCAAACGTTTTAAGTGTGCATACACTGTACACCAAAACATAATGACCCCTGTCAGGTGACACAAATAACGAGGACCATCTCCTTACAAGGGCTGCGTCGATTAGATCAGTTGTTCCCAACCAGGGGTAGTAGGACCACAGGGGTACCTGTTCTACCATCAAGGGGTACCAGATAACACGCACCATGTATATAGGTTTACTAGGGAATTACCATTAGGGGGTACTTCGGGGGTACTCAAAACAGAGAGACATGTTGGTGGTACAGTAACTGAAAAGGGTTAGGAACCGCTGGATTCAATGGTACGCGAACAATCAGTTCTTGTAGTCAAGACGTGAGCAACTTGTGGAAAGGGCCAAGTTGTTATGGCCAAACGACTGGTTCAGAGCACCTCTGAAAAGACAAGGCTTGTGGAGAACTCTCGGTCACCATTACCAGAAGCACTTGTGCAGATTGCACTTTTAAAGCCGCCGCAAAAAGTACATCCTCTGCTGTGATTTTTCTGTGTGAGAGGTGTTCCAGTCTGGTGTATGTGCTGTCTCAGTGTACCAGTCTGGTGTATGTACTGTTTCAGTGTACCAGTCTGGTGTATGTGCTGTCTCAGTGTACCAGTCTGGTGTATGTGCTGTCTCAGTGTACCAGTCTGGTGTATGTGCTGTCTCAGTGTACCAGTCTGGTGTATGTACTGTTTCAGTGTACCAGTCTGGTGTATGTACTGTCTCAGTGTACCAGTCTGGTGTATGTGCTGTCTCAGTGTACCAGTCTGGTGTATGTGCTGTCTCAGTGTTAGTGTCTGGTGTATGTGCTGTCTCAGTGTTACTGTCTGGTGTATGTGCTGTCTCAGTGTTACTGTCTGGTGTATGTACTGTCTCAGTGTACCAGTCTGGTGTATGTCCTGTCTCAGTGTTACTGTCTGGTGTATGTGCTGTCTCAGTGTACCAGTCTGGTGTATGTGCTGTCTCAGTGTTAGTGTCTGGTGTATGTGCTGTCTCAGTGTTACTGTCTGGTGTATGTACTGTCTCAGTGTACCAGTCTGGTGTATGTGCTGTCTCAGTGTTAGTGTCTGGTGTATGTGCTGTCTCAGTGTTACTGTCTGGTGTATGTGCTGTCTCAGTGTTACTGTCTGGTGTATGTGCTGTCTCAGTGTTACTGTCTGGTGTATGTCCTGTCTCAGTGTTACTGTCTGGTGTATGTACTGTCTCAGTGTACCAGTCTGGTGTATGTCCTGTCTCAGTGTTACTGTCTGGTGTATGTGCTGTCTCAGTGTACCAGTCTGGTGTATGTGCTGTGTCAGTGTACCAGTCTGGTGTATGTGCTGTCTCAGTGTACCAGTCTGGTGTATGTGCTGTCTCAGTGTACCAGTCTGGCGTATGTGCTGTCTCAGTGTTACTGTCTGGTGTATGTGCTGTCTCAGTGTACCAGTCTGGTGTATGTGCTGTCTCAGTGTTCCAGTCTGGTGTATGTGCTGTCTCAGTGTACCAGTCTGGTGTATGTGCTGTCTCAGTGTGCCAGTCTGGCGTATGTGCTGTCTCAGTGTACCAGTCTGGTGTATGTGCTGTGTCAGTGTACCAGTCTGGTGTATGTGCTGTCTCAGTGTACCAGTCTGGTGTATGTGCTGTCTCAGTGTACCAGTCTGGTGTATGTGCTGTCTCAGTGTACCAGTCTGGTGTATGTGCTGTCTCAGTGTACCAGTCTGGTGTATGTGCTGTCTCAGTGTACCAGTCTGGTGTATGTGCTGTCTCAGTGTGCCAGTCTGGCGTATGTGCTGTCTCAGTGTTCCAGTCTGGTGTATGTACTGTCTCAGTGTACCAGTCTGGTGTATGTCCTGTCTCAGTGTTACTGTCTGGTGTATGTGCTGTGTCAGTGTACCAGTCTGGTGTATGTGCTGTCTCAGTGTGCCAGTCTGGCGTATGTGCTGTCTCAGTGTACCAGTCTGGTGTATGTGCTGTCTCAGTGTTCCAGTCTGGCGTATGTGCTGTCTCAGTGTTACTGTCTGGTGTATGTACTGTCTCAGTGTACCAGTCTGGTGTATGTCCTGTCTCAGTGTTACTGTCTGGTGTATGTGCTGTGTCAGTGTACCAGTCTGGTGTATGTGCTGTCTCAGTGTGCCAGTCTGGCGTATGTGCTGTCTCAGTGTGCCAGTCTGGCGTATGTGCTTGAGCCTGAGTCACTGGTTAAACAGAAACTATTAATAAATGTTATTTACCCTGTTAGATGTAGTGTACTGGCAAGGTAGATGTAATCAATAAATGGTCTGCAATTCCTTAGGAAGCCAAATCACATTATTATCGATCCCGTCTGCAACTAGCATAGGGTTAGAACGGTAGTGATATGCTTTACAAATGTTAAAATGCGGCGCCAGTTTTATGGGTAATATCTTTTGATAGATAAGGTTTAGAATCTAGCGGTTTTCGCTGAAGGAAACAACAAGACTGGTCAGAACCTGATATCCTATGGGTGGGGGGTGGGGTCGGGGGCGTGTAAAAGACAGAAACCTTTCTAATGAGAAACAAACAGACAAACATACTAAACATATGCTATTTTTTGTATCGCACTAAAAATCCGGTTCCTGGAATCAAAATAGTTGCCTCGGCGACATGCATGATCGGAAGCAGAGTCAAAGAAAAGAAGTCACATACCGTTGAGGTGGAGGTCGTCAGTAACCCATCGATAGTCAATCAAGCAATAAATGAAATTGATTTTTAAAGCCCTTCTTACATGAGCAGTTGTCACAAATTGCTTTTGCAGATACTCAGCCTGAATCCCTAACGGGAAAGCAGCAACAGAGTTGATGCACAGCGGCAAGGGAAAACCATGAAATTTGAAAGAAAGCTAGAAAGGAACCAGACTCTGTCGGCTAAGGAGAATAACTCATAGAAGAAAAGTTACATTCAAGAAAAGGACATGAGTCAACAACACATCCACCACCGACCCACACACAGGCCTGCCCACACACACACACACACACACACACACACACACACACACACACACACACACACACACACACACACACACACACACACACACACACACACACACACACACACACACACACACACACACACACACACAGGCCTGCCCACACACACACACACACACACAAACACACACAGGCCTGCCCACACACATACACACACACACACACACAGGCCTGCCCACACACACACACACACACACACACACACACACACACACACACACACACACACACACACACACACACACACACACACACACACACACACACACACACACACACACACACACACACAGGCCTGCCCACACACACACACACACACACACACACGCACACACACACACGCTCGCGCAGCCCACAGCGCCTAACTTAAAACAATTCATTTTCGGGGCAGAACAGCAGGCGTTGTTCAGTGTGTGGATATTAACAGCCTGTACATGTTGAAAGGACTGACCCCGGTAACCCACCAGAGACGTAGGTGCGCGTGCGTGGGCACGAAAAAACAACTCTGACTATGGGGTTCGTTTTATTCTGCTGCAGAGCTCCGATGAATTGGATTTTGGACTCTCACTCTCTAAGGTTGCTCTAACTCGCGTCAGATCCAGTCGTTTCAACTGCAAACATACACAGGTCAAATGGATAGTTGAAGTAAGGACAACCCTTGAATAGGAGAGGAAGACTTGAACACCTGTTCCCCATCCCTGACCCCAGTGCCAGCCATTGTCCCTGGTTAGCTAAATATCAATACATTATACATAGAACACACAGCTTAGCCATAACACCATGACCAGGAGATGTTATTTGCTTCACATGTAAGTGTTCATTATGTTTGGGCTCATCAGTGACACCGGTCAGCCATAACATTATGACCACTGACAGGGAAACTGAATAAGCAGGGGAAATGGGCAAGCTTAAAGATCTGAGCCACTCTGATAAGGGCCAAATTGTGATGGCTCAACGACTGTGTCAGATCATCTCCAAAACGGCAGCTCTTGTGGGGTGTTCCTGGTCTGAACTGGTCAAAGAAAGACGTGGATGTTTCTTTGAAACGTACCGCCTACCTAAGCATCATTGCGGACCACGTACACCCTTTTATGGTAATGATATTCCCTAACGGCCTTGGCCAGGACAATGCGCCCTGCCACAAAGCAAAAATGGTTCAAGAATGGTTTGAGGAACACAACAAAGATGTTCAAGATGTTGACAAGGCCTCCAAATGCCCACCTCACATTTGTCAGGACCTAAAGGATATGCTGCTAATGTCTTGGTGCCAGATACCACAGCAGACCTTCAGAGGTCTAGTGGAGTCCATGCCTCGATAGGTCAGAGCTGTACGGCAGCAAAAGGGGGACCCACACAATGTTAGGCATAATGGTCATAATGTTATGGCCGATTGGTGTATATCTGTATATTGAGGGCCAAGACTGGCAGACACACACCCTCCCTCTCTTTATTCAATAACCTTTATTAGACTGGATTACACGTGTAAACATTAGGAAAACCGATCTTATCCGTCTCTCTCTTTCTCTCTCTCTTTCTCTCTTTCTCTCTCTCTCTCTCTCTGTCTCTCTCTCTCTCTCTGTCTCTCTCATTCTTAATGAGAGAACCGTCAACATCCAATAATATCATTATGTAAATCCCAACTCGAGAACCAGTCTCATGAGTAACCATATGTTCAGCCAGCCCCTTAATTACTATCTATCAGTCTTTGGAACCTGAGATTATTTACAGTTGTTTAGTTCTGAAAACAATTGCATATAACATCACTCTGTATATCACATCACTCTGTATAGCACATCACTCTGTATATCACATCACTCTGTATATCACATTACTCTGTATATCACATCACTCTGTATATCACATCACTCTGTATATCACATCACTCTGTATATCACATCACTCTGTATATCACATCACTCTGTATAGCACATCACTCTGTATATCACATCACTCTGTATATCACATCACTCTGTATATCACATCACTCTGTATATCACATCACTCTGTATATCACATCACTCTGTATAGCACATCACTCTGTATAGCACATCACTCTGCATATCACATCACTCTGCATATCACATCACTCTGTATATCACATCACTCTGCATATCACATCACTCTGTATATCACATCACTCTGTATATCACATCACTCTGTATATCACATCACTCTGTATATCACATCACTCTGTATATCACATCACTCTGTATATCACATCACTCTGTATACCACATCACTCTGTATATCACATCACTCTGTATATCACATCACTCTGTATATCACATCACTCTGTATATCACATCACTCTGTATATCACATCACTCTGTATATCACATCACTCTGTATATCACATCACTCTGTATATCACATCACTCTGTATATCACATCACTCTGTATACCACATCACTCTGTATATCACATCACTCTGTATATCACATCACTCTGTATATCACATCACTCTGTATATCACATCACTCTGCTGTATATCACATCAGTCTGTATATCACATCGTCCTGTACATCATTGTACTGTTCGAGCATAATATAATATTAAAAGGATCAGTTTGCATTGTTACGCCATTAACTTTTTAACCTTTTTAACTACCAGCCCCTGACTACCAGCCCCTGACTACCAGCCCCTGACTACCAGCCCCTGACTACCAGCCCCTGACTACCAGCCCCTGACTACCAGAGCAGACTAGAGCTGACGGAGGTTATTAAAGATCCCATACACAGCCTTTTACTTTTACATTAGCTATTTATTATTGATTCGTCCTCCATCCTTTCATGAATTAATCCCTGTTTTTTCTCTCTCTCTTGCTTGAAAGTGTCCCTCTTTGTCTTTCCGCGTGTCTCTCTCTGTCACTCAATCCTCCGATCTCTGTGCAGTTCCCTAGGCGACAGGATAGTTTTGCGGAGCCACGGAAGCATTCGCTCTCCACCAGCGTTACTACGACAACGGCGTGCTAACACACGGCCAGAGAATTCTCCAACAGGTGGACCCGCTGCAGGGGAGACAGGCTAGAAACCCCAATCTCCTCCTTATCCGCTCTCCATCCTCTGGCTCTAATTAATCTTGTTCTCTCCATAGAAAAATATGTTCTGGATCTATACAGAGTCCTGTTTTTTAAAGGCTTTGTAAAATGACCCACAGGGTTCCATCGGGCACACACACGGTAGCCACATCAAATCTAGCATAAATTCGATATACAACTCTTTTTCGGGATAAACATGCCACGTCTCTTTTAGTTCTGTGTAAAACAGTAAGCAATCGGGGTTCTATGAAGAAGGAAGTGTTCTGCTAAAGGATTTACAACTGTTAGCAGCACATGAAAAGGTCATTTATTCAGCGCAGCCATGTTGGCACTGATGCAATTTTCTGCGTGTTGCTAACGGACAAGTTAGATCAAGCGAGCAATCTCCGGAACATCTGGAATCCACGAGGAGAGAATTGAGAACTGCCGAGTGTTTTAATCAATTTTAAATCACACTCGAGTTCATCACTATCCTAGCCAGTGGCCAGAGCTAGATATATTACGTGGAATGGTCGACCACATTAGATAAGTTAGAAAGATAGTCGTCTCAACGTTTTCACCAAAAAGATCGCTAAGCAAACCGCCCTGCAGATATTCAAATGAGCCGCTTATTTCCCCGAGGAGGAAGCGAGCCCGACCCACTCTGTTTTCTTAAACTGACAGGTAGGAAGAAATCTGAAGATGACATGAAAATAAGGAATACAATCAATACAGTCTGTCTGTATTATAATGTGCACGCAAACACAAAAACACACAGTTAAACGGCTATCAGAGTCCATCAGGAAGCAGTCAGAGCATTCACAAACAACACACACACATCTTCAATTTTGCCAATGATTTTAACTCTTCTATTCTCCGGGACTCTGTGTGTCTGTCTTTTTCTTCTCTACCCCTATCTTCTATTTTGCCAATGATTTTAACTCTACTATTCTCCAGGATTCTGTGTATCTGTCTTTCTGCAGAGTTGGTTTCCTTTAAAGAGCTGATCTTAGTGCCTCTGTATCTAGTCTCTCCCTTGGTACTTGATACCTTCACCTGAAAACAGCACATTCCTTAATAACGCTGAAAGACGTGAACACATGCACGATACGTGCACACACACACACACATGCACGCGTGAATCCCCCCCCGCTCTCTGGGGTTTAGATTTCATTGTCTGGTCAAACACACATTGATGACCAGAGTAGAGCTTGGCTCTACTAATAATGCATTTATCCAAAACAAACAATCCATCCATCACCCCCATTCTCGCACACACACACACACACACACACACACACACGCACACACACACACACCTACGCTCAAGACACCCTCACAGACCAGCCAACGAAATAAAACCTGCTAATTCTGTTCTGTTATTTCCATGGTAACCATTGCGTTGGATGCTTCTGTGGAAAACTAAAAGCTCCCTCTCTAAACAGAACCACACACACACAAAGTTAGGACGTTTAACTCCACCTGGTCAAATGTCGAACACTGATGGGGTGTGTGACATTACGTCGCACACACATACACACACGCCTAGAGAAACTTTTGGCTGTTGTTTCTACACCCCTTCACCTAGATTCGCCCCGTCACTGCTCCCCCACTGAGGGAGACTTTATATAAGAGCTCTATTCACCGAGAAAACAATTTAGAAAACACTCTATAGAACACTTAAAAAGAAAACTTTCGAAAAACGCTTTTGAAAAACACTTTTGAAATCGTTCTGTAAAACACAAAGAAAATGTGCTCGAATGACCGGCCAAGGCCACATCGCTGACTCCTCGCTTGCGGCTCCACTTTTTCTTTCTTTCTTTCTCATTCTGAGTCTCGCTATTTCGCTCTACCTCCCTCCACTCTCCTCGCTCTCTCTCACTTCTTGTTAGGGTCAGTGAGAGTCAATCAACAGAATGAACTGTGATCAGGATCGTAGAGGAAGGCTTGACGGCCTGTGTAGGAGGTTTCTGGTTGGTAGATGGATACTCCGTCTTTTAAGACTAGGACAACACATATACCAATGACAGGAAGTCTGCATGTGTGTGTGTGTGTGTGTGTGTGTGTATCGTGTGCAGTTATATGTGTGTGTGTGTCGAGAGCAGTTATGTGTGTGTTTCGAGTGCAGTTATATTTGTGTGTGTTTGTGACAGGGACCAGCTGCGGCATGTCTCTTACCGCTCCAACTGATGAAATCATAAATAATTTAAACTTCGGAAGAGATGCCGCACGAACGCAGAAAAGAGTGCTGTGGGAGGGGCCAGCGGGTGAGTAATTATGCATTCGTAGATTTGATTGGCCTGTTGATATCAGCTCTGAATACACCGATGGATGATAAAAGGATCCGTCTCAGAACTCGGCAATCGTTCCATCTCCCCCTTCCCTTCCTGTCTCTCTCCCCCTTCCTCGAAAACTATCAACCTTATCCTTTTTAATTGCATGTTAATTGGCATATTTCAAGGAATAAGCCTTAAAATCCGACAGTCAAAGTTGAAACCTTTGTGATAAAACAGTTTCTGTTCTGCGTGCATAATTCCCATATCCTAGACATTGCCACTTCTCCCTTTGTCTCTCTTTTTGTCTCTCCCTTTGTCTTCCTCTTATGTCTCTCTTTTTGTCTCTCCCTTTGTCTTCCTCTTTTGTCTCTCTTTTTGTCTCTCCCTTTGTCTTCCTCTTAAGTCTCTCTTTTTGTCTCCCTCTTTTGTCTCCCTCTTTTGTCTCCCTCTTTTGTCTCCCTCTTTTGTCTCCCTTATTTTTCTTCTCCCTAGTCTCTTTTCGTCGCTCTCGTTTATTGTCTGTGGATATGAGTAGGACTGATCAGAATGGGAGCCTTGCAGTGGACTCACTGTCCTCCAGACATGAGCCATCCATCACAGTGCCGCTCCATTGCCCAGCCAGATAAGATAAGGGGAAAGTAATCGAGCCCCGATGTGTCCGATACGAGCAGGCGGTGCGCCCGCTGTAGCTGAAAGAGCTTTCATGTCTAATTCCGCAGGCAGGCTTTACAAAGCGCTCCCCGCAATAGCCCTTTATCTGCCTCGGGTTCGGAGGGGGACAGAGGCGGGAAGGGGGAGAGGGAAAGGAACTGATAGAGTCAAGAGAGGTGGAGGCACCGAGGGAGGGAAGAGGAGAGATAGCAGAATAAGGAGGGAAGGAAACAGAAGAGAGAGGCCCGAGGGAGAGTTTGACACCAGGGGGTTGGTACACATCACCCGGACCTCCTCCTGCCCTTCTCCCTCGTTCCCTCCCTCCGCTTCTCCGGTTTTCTCCAGTGACTTTGAACTAGCAAGCGGCCACAGGGTGATCAGAGGACAGCGTTTGGCCCCCCAGAGAGACCGAGCCCGTCTCTGACCAGCATCGCACAGCTGGCTGTTCTACCACTCATTAGCCCTCACACACACACACACAGACACACACACACACAAACACACACACACGCGCGCACACACACACACACACATACAACCAACACACTAGACACGCACACAACATACACACAAAACACACAACACACACACACACAAACACAACACACAAAACCACACACACAGACACACACACACAAACACACACACACATACAATCAACACACAAGACACGCACACAACATACACACAAAACACACAACACACACACACCACACACACACAAACACAACACACAAAACCACACACAAAACACACACAACACCCACACACACAACACACACTGGCACATATGCATGCTCTTCCGAGCTTCTCTAATTACACGTGCACCCGGGTTCATACAGACACAGGCACACAGACACACCTAAACAGTATTATTGTAATCCCAGACCCTAGCATCACAGCTCAGAACACCACCAAAGCACTCCTACTTTGCTCTCATAATTCCTAAAACCAAAGGAAGAGAGAATAAAAGAAGGTGAAACAAGCAGCTAGTGAGGAGACAGAGAGGAAGGGGAATAGATTAATAAGGAAATGGATTAAGTTAAATTAATCTTCACCTGAGCACTCTTTTATTAACTCTCTCCTGTCACTGCCAGCCACGTTCATACACTATAGTCCACCTCTCTCTAACTCTCTCTCCTCACACTAGTCACTATATAGTCTACCTCTCTCTCTCCTCACACTACTCACTATATAGTCCAACTCTCTCTAACTCTATCTCTCCTCACACTAGTCATTTTCTACCTCTCTATAACTCTCTCTCTCCTCACACAAGTCAGTTTCTACCTCTCTCTACTTCTCTCTCTCTCCTCAAACAAGTCAGTTTCTACCTCTCTCTACTTCTCTCTCTCTCCTCACACTAGTCAGTTTCTACCTCTCTCTACTTCTCTCTCTCTCCTCACACTAGTCATTTTCTACCTCTCTCTACTTCTCTCGCTCTCCTCACACAAGTCTGTTTCTACCTCTCTCTACCTCGTTCTCTCTATGTCTCTCTTCAAACTGTTATGGCTCTATCACTCTCTCTCCCCACTCTAGTCAGTTTCCTCATTCATATTCAGTAGGGCTAGCCAAACCATCTGCTCTCAGTGTGCTTCATGCGGAAAAGCCGGCTGAGGGATCTGTACTAAGCTAACACATTACATTTTACATTTAAGTCAATTTAGTAGACATTTTTGACATGAGTGACTTAAATAGGCAATTAAGTGCTGATTTCAATAGGTTACAGGCATGCTATAGACTGCTATTTTAAGTAATAGCTCATCACCCCGGGAATACGCTACAAATCGTAAGATGTGCTATAGCCAGAGCTGGTGATATTTGCAATAGCAATTTCTTATAGTGACAAAAATAGCTGTACCTATTTAAAGTAGCAATAGTTGTTGCTAGGTGGTACAGTCACAGATATAGAAATGGCTGTAGCTAGAATTACATAGAGGTAAAGTAGCCAGAGGTAAAGTATCCAGAGGTAACGTAGTTAGAGGTAAAGTATCCAGAGGTAACGTAGCTAATGGTAAAGTATCCAGAGGTAACGTAGCTAGAGCTAAATTATCCAGAGGTAACGTAGTTAGAGGTAACGTATCCAGAGGTAACGTAGTTAGAGGTAACGTATCCAGAGGTAACGTAGCTAATGATAAAGTATCCATAGGTAACGTAGCTAATGATAAAGTATCCAGAGGTAACGTAGCTAGAGCTAAATTATCCAGAGGTAACGTAGTTAGAGGTAACGTATCCAGAGGTAACGTAGCTAGAAGTAAAGTATCCATAGGTAACGTAGCTAGAGCTAAATTATCCAGAGGTAACGTAGTTAGAGGTAACGTATCCAGAGGTAACGTAGCTAATGATAAAGTATCCATAGGTAACGTAGCTAGAGCTAAATTATCCAGAGGTAACGTAGCTAGAGCTAAATTATCCAGAGGTAACGTAGCTATAGGTAACGCATAATGCATGTTTGGCAAAACTGTTTGCATGGTGTGGCGTCGCGGCCCTGAGCATCACTCTGCACCGAGTTCGGCGAGCGTGTGCCGGTGAGCGCACAAGAGGTGGGTGCGGCTGCCCTACAGAACATGCAAGAGGCATAAAGGAGGGCTTTCCTCCCTCCTTCACACCTGCCTCAGGTCAAAAGTAATGCGTCGGGGTACAAAAGGAAGGGAGAGAAACAAGAGAAAGAAGGAACGTAGCATCTTTTATGTGTTCTCTCTCCTACAGACTGCTAACGAGTTCGGACGTCGACCTCACCCCTCACCTGACGAACCCCAGCAGCCGCTCAACGCCGCATAGAGAGTCGTGCAACGAGTTTCCACTGTGTTCGTTTGGTTCTCGTTATCTTACTTTTATGTTTTTACTTTAATCAAATGGCCTCGGGCCTACACGGTCCCACGCTGTACCGCGTCTTTGCTGTGCTCCCGGGGAACATGCAACTATTTTCATGAATTTGTTTTGTAAAAAAATACCAGGGAGCAACAGTAACCTGTCTGAGTCTGAAATCGTAAAACATTTCAAATGAAAAACAGCCCATTCTACACAGAACAGTGCTTCCCAAATGCCATGCTTACACACCTGAACCGTAGCCATGATATACGCCGAGGTGACACAGTGTGAGATCCCCATTTGAACAACATAACTTGTTTTTCGGAGGAGCTGAAATATTTGGAGAAAGTGACTTTAGCTCCACTTCAACAAATGGCATTAGCTATAACTGCAGATACTAGCGAGTAGCATTAGCGATAGCTGCAGCAGGTTAAAGGTCAGGCCTAGAGTGCTCTGGTGCGTCGTGAAGTTATCGCTCAGGAGCAGTGTGAGGTCAGAGCTGTCGCGAACACGCCGAGAGCTGCAGGACGCGCTGGGACTTGTGATATGAGTTTTATTTTTAGTGTGAGGTCGCCTATCCACTCCCCTGTTCAGCCTTCTCTCTCTCTCGTCGCTCTTTTACCCAGCAGCGTGTCTCTTACGCTCACACCCTGCCACACATCTCACCCTTTCACTCCTTCAGCGCACATCTTCCATCTTCCTCCCTGTGTCTCTCTCTCGGGTTTCTAACTCTGCCAGTTAAACATGTTGGTGGTGCTCTCCTTATAATGCTGATTAGTATAACTGAAATTGTTTCCATGGTGACTGAGGTGCTAATAATAACAGGCACCCCCACAGCGAGGGCTGGACATACGCGCGCACTGACACACACTCACACACACAAACGCCATGTACAGTCTCTCTCAATCTCGCAACCTTCCCCTTTTTCTCCCTTTCTCCTCGTTAGCTGTGTGCAGAGCGATGTATGTGACGGAGGACGGAGCAGGCGGAGGTCTGAGGAGTCGGATTGGATGTGCGAGAGCGTATTCGCCGCGTTCACGGGGGATTGCTGAGCGGAGCGCAGGTGAACTGGCTGAACGCAAACTCTCTAACCCCCGACGGTGCACCCTCTACCTATGTCACACACAAACAAGCACACACACACCTTACCATGCACACACACAACCACACACACACACAGACAGACGCTGGTGCACAGTGGGAGGGGACTTGATAACATGGCACGTCCACTTGAGAGTTTAGAGCGCTGAGTCATACAACCCCAGCCGGAGCTTCATGTCCCCATTTGCTGAGAGACAGGGGCGCAGGGGTCAACCAGGGAAGGAGGGGTGATGCTAACGAGAAGAAAACAGAAAGGTGGAGGATATGCCACGTAGCGGAATGACGCACTAACCCAGTCGACAGGGACAATGTGACAGAACAGACAAATGTGACAGAACAGCCCAATGTGACAGAACAGCCCAATGTGACAGAACAGCCAAATGTGACAGAACAGCCTAATGTGACAGAACAGCCTAATGTGACAGAACAGCCCAATTTGACAGAACAGCCCAATGTGACAGAACAGCCCAAAGTTACAGAACAGCCCAGAGCATTAGTCGTATAGCCCTCCCTACCTCCCCCTCTCTACTTATTCGCTCAATATTTCACACTTCCTTTCGCGGATCCTCTCTCGATCGTTCTCTAGTTTCCCCCGGTTCCTCTTCGGTGGATCCAATCCTGCTTCTCCCCTTCTGGCTTTTTCTTAATTCCTACTAATGACTTTCCTTCTGTATTTGCTTCCTCCCTCCATTTTTCTCCCCTCGTAATTTCCTCCTTATTCAGTTTCTACTTTCATCCCTCTTCCAGTGTCAGTATTTAAAGTTTGTCTACAGGGGGAAAACCGTCCGTTTGGGGAAAGCAAATGCAGATTGGTGTTAAAAAATGTCTATTTGCAAAGTGAAAATTATTACAAATGAATACCACCGTTATTTGAGAAGAACAGGCTATCATTTACTAAATGACAACCAATTGCGCTATGCTAGGGACATGCTAAACCACAAGCCGCACGCAGTGACATAAAAATGGTATCCATCAGTTTGTCTCGCGCTAATTGGTGAGTCATCATAGTCCTGAGCATTTAAAACACCACCGACAAAGCTTTGGCTAGAAATATACACATTAGAGAAGTTAACAACATTATTCAAGATTTAAAAGTGCAATTTTTGCATTGGCAATTTCTTCAAATGGTACACCGCTCACCATTGCTTATAATGGACTGTTTTCACAATATTTTACCCACTTTTTATATATATTTTTAATTTAACCTTTATTTAACCAGGTAGGCCAAATGAGAACAAATTCTCACCTGGCCACGATGAGGCAAAAAAAAGTGCAGGACAACATCCAGCACACAATAAATACAAAAAAAACACAACGCAAAAAGCACTGGGACACAACAAGGCGATACAGGGTCAAGTTATACAGGATGAGGCATATGTAGGTCTGTTGAGCATCATTGGACTAGCACCTGCACCAATCTAATACTTATATTCATCTGCTGGGACCAGACTGTTTTCTTCCCCCACCCGCCCCAATCTCAGCTGTCACTCTTCTTCGCGAAGGTGACCTTTCTATGTGGTGACCTTTCCATTGTGATGTCACATAGGTTTATAAGCTTGCTGGGAGGAAGGCTTTTACCGCAACACCGGTTTCCACAGAGAGGGACGGATTTTCACGGTCGGACCCGTTCCCACTTATTGTATTTTCTGTGATACGTGGAATGCCTCTGGCATGTTGGTGCACTCTCACGCCACCGTTGTGCCCACAAATGTATGCTCTTCTACACTGCCTTTACACTGGGGTAGCATCTTATGACACAAGCATAACCATTTTAGAGAAACATAACACCAGGAAACGAATACACACACAGACACACACACACACACACACACACACATAGAATTAAAAGGACTAGAATTGAGTTTTATATACCAACTGTTCAATCCTAAACATAACCCAACAAAAAATATCTAGCTTATCCTCGTGTTTTATGTTTTCGTGCATAGGATGTTGGTGAAATTTGGGACTGAAAAAACAGGTATACACACAAAGATACACACACACACACACACACACACATACACACACACACACACACACACACACAAACCCCAGGCTGTAAATGATGACAGGGCTGTCTGAACTCCCTGCTGGTATAGTCATAAACAGCTAAATAGGCAGGCGCGAAAATTAGCAAGTAAAAAAGGAAGGTGAAAAAGAAAAACAGGGAGATTATGGAGAGAAAGAGAGGAGTGGTAGTGTTTTATTGTTCCATGTGCCTCTCTGTATGTGTCTGTGTTTGTTCCGTTTGACATTGGTTATCATTTTGTATTTGTACATGTTCATGTTTTACCCCGCTGGACCATAACGCCCACACAAGGATAATTAAACAATTACATGTTGACCTTGTGGGTACGTTTCATTTGTCCCATGAGGATAAAAAACTATTTTCGGCTTTGGTTTTAGAGGGAAGTAGCTAATATGGTAATGGTCAACACTGGACATTGGTTTAGTGGCTGGGGATCAGTAAAACCTGAAATGTGTGTGTGTGTTTCTGTGTGTGTGTGTTTCTGTGTGTGCGCGCGCTTACTGATGATGCCCAAGTAAGTCAGGGCCGTTACTGTACAAAAATGGTCTCCAGAAACATTTCATTCACAAATCACTGGAAACTACCACCGGTTGTCCACAAACACATTATCCGCGATTATGACCAGCGGGGATGTGGGTGTGCCAGCGAGGGTTCAATCAGCAACAAAGAGAGAAAGCGATCGGGCCATCGAAGAAAGATGGATAAAACAGAGATTAACAACAACGACAAAAATTAAAGAGAGATGGAAGGTAAGAGGGCTGTGTGAGAATTGATTCTGCAGATAAGACAATCAATCTGCTCTCCAGAGAGATAAGGGCGCAGAGGATATATTTTGAAAAGTGCGAACAGGGGATCTGTGTAGAAGGATTAGCGCAGCGAAAAAAGGACTGGAAAAAAGAAAACAGGAAAGGAGAGGAGGAAAATGGTGATTAATGAAGAGATAGTAAGTGAGATTGGAGGAATGAAAGACAGGTGAGGTAGAAAGAAACACAGAGGTAAGGTCGAAGGAGGGAAAGACAGAGGTGAGGTAGAAGGAAAGAAAGAGGTGAGGAAGAAGGAGAGAACAACAAAGGTGAAGTAGAAGAAGAGAAAGACAAGAGGAGCAGTGGCAGGAGATAAAGACAGATGTGTGGTGGAAGGACAGAAAAACAGAGGTGAGGTAGAAGGAGAGAAGGACACGGAGCGGAAAGGTGGAGGAGAAGTGCGAGGACACGAAGGATTGGAAAGCTGCCGTGATGGATATAAACTGTCAGGTTCATTTCCTGAGGAGTAGCAGAGGAGACAGCCGATTTAATAACCGTCAAACACACACACACACACACACACACAAGCAGAGATGTTGTCAGCGTAGACAGAACATTAACGTGCCAGGAACAGGCATCAATGAAACACATCCGGTCAGAACCGAGCGCAGATGGGTTTGGAATGGATACCATCTATTATGATCTGATTTAATATGATGGGGTTCATACACCTGTTTAAGATGCTGGCTAGACCTCTGCAGTGTGTGCGTGTGTGTGTATAGCATGCCGGCTTAACCTATACACAGGGGCAAAGACGTTTAACATGACAATGATAACTTAATGTGCTGCAGGGGAAATCAGTTTGGGAGAGAATATAGTAATAAAGCAATGTAGTCCAACGCCATAATAACACTGGAATACAATATTGATGCGTTGCATAAACAATGATTTGATTCTACAAAGTAATAGGGTCTAATGTTTCGTCTTGTTTATGAACGTTTGTACTTTTGTGTGTGTAGGCAGGACGCGGAGGGGGCTTCGGGGGTGGTAGTGACAGATGAGAGAAAAAGTGATGGCAATAGCCAAAGGTGGTATCTGTCAGTTTATTCACCAATGTTTCTATTGTTAAGACAGTTTTACTAGTTATTCAGCATGCACTATAGACCAAGGCAAAGTATTTTGTTTGCACACAAGTTACCGTTTGTGTGTTTGTGTGATAGACGTCTTCACTGGCATGTCGTTGCCGAATATTATTAGTAAGTACTAATTCAAGGGTGTTTATTTATTTGTTTATTTATTTTTTATTACTATTCTCCATTTTGTTGAAAAACAGTGAAGACATCACAACTATGAAATAACACTTGAAATCATGTGGTAACCAGATAAGTGTAAAACAATTTAAAATACATTAATGTATTTTCGATTACTCAGTAGAGGAATACTTCGCACAATCGATGGCAGCTTTTCGTACTCTTGGCTTTCTCTCAACGAGCTTCATCTATGTGTGTATTAGAGTTGTGCCTTGTAAAAAGTTAATCTGTGATTAACAAGAGATTATTTCCTTCTTTATGTGTTTGAGCCAATCATCTGTTTGGAACCAGGTAGGTTTGTGAAACAGAAAACCATAATTATGTCTGTACTGTAGTAGTCAATATTATAAATATAAATGATTATTTATCGGTTAAAGTAAAAATGGTTTATTCTGAGATGAACTCTCGCCACCATCTCAACATTGCACTTAAAACATCGTAGAGGTGTGTGTGTTCAGGAAATGCTCTTCGAGTCAAACACACCACACAGGAGGGCCTGACCTCTAAAGAGCAATGGGATAGAGCTCTTCACACACAAAAGAACACACAAGCGTGCAAACAAGCGACATTGTCAACTGCTGAACCAGATTGCGATTTCTCTCAAATGAACAATGAGCATAATATACATTTGTCCATGTGGCAGAGCTGTAGTACTCGAGACCGGTCTCGGTCTCGAGACCGGTCTCGAGACCACTTTTTTAAGGTCTCGGTCTCGTCTCGGTCTCGGTTACATTTGGACTCGGTCTCGACTCGGTCTCGGACAGTAAGGACTCGTAAATTCTTCCGAGACCAGCCGAGACCAGCGTAGAAATTATCCTCCACAATTTTTTCTAGAAAAATATTTAAGTATGACATGTAGAGGCTGTATTTCCATTGGCTGTATTTCGTCCAGAGTCAGACTGTTTTTTTCCTGATGTGGCTTATCCCGCCAATGGCTATCTACTTTTGAAGAAAAGCCCACCCCCAGCGTCGCTAGAGCGTGCACCCATTCACGTAAATACTTCAATCTTAAACATATGCTCGATCATGTCTGCACAATCAGCCAATATATTCGTTTTGCCTATATTCAGTACATTGAGCACAAATAAATAATTTGTCCGAAAACACACAGCGGTTAGTAATTAAAATACATACATAATGTTGAAAAGCTACAGCCGACGTCCTTCCATGACTTTTCCTAAATACGTGCATTTTACCTTGTCCCGTTTTCAGAATTGCAAAATCACAAACCAAACAATATATAAAACTACTATTTACATGTTTTTTGATACCTAAACTGCCTTCCTGTCGCCAAAATCCCACGCCGCTGGGCGTTGGTACCCTAATTGCGGTACCCAGACACCGATCACACTTCACTGAGCCTATATGGCAATGGTTGAATGGGCGATACACAGACAAATACTACGAGAACACATATAGACAATAGTCTGATTGGCTTGGTTGAACTACAAAAAAAGAGGTACGTTTATAAAGAAATATGTTTCACTAAATAAACAGAACGAATTCCGCCAAATACATACAGCCCCATTCATGTGTCATGCGCCTATTGCACTCAATAATTAATAACGAATGAACCACAGTGTATTCATATAGCCTACAAGAGACTTCAACAAAATATTGTTTTGTATCGAAATTAAACGAATATAAACAATAATTATTAATAGGCTAACTACAAATGGGCGATAAATGAAATTACTCATGCACACAGAAGGACGTGGGACATACATAAGTCCGGGGGGCATACGGCAGAAAGAGCATAAAACTGGAACGGTTATGGTCCGATCTATATGAAACTGAACCCGTTTTGGTCCGATCTTTATTAAACTGGACGGGTTTTGGTCTGATCTATATGAACACTGTGCGCAGTTCAACCGGGTTAGTTTGCTGCTGTCTCATGTGCACTCGTAACAAGACTAATGAACACTGTGCGCAGTGCAACCGGTTCGTTTGCGTGTCCTGCTCAAGCAGACAAACAACTGAAGCTGCGTGCCTGTGGACGGATAAATAATTATACATAGATTTGTTTATCGGCCAATCATGCGCAAATCATTTGATTGCAAGTCGCTTGTGATCTAAAATGTGTTAGCATTTACTACATCAACATAGGACATACAGTTTGATGGATTTTCATTTATTCGATTTTTGGAAATTTTAATATCATAGCCTGTGCATTTTAAAATCATGGTTTTATTTTCGTATTTTATGTTTACATAAGACAATAAATAGGCCTACATACTCTTTTAATAAAATTCATTTAATTCAGGATGACAACACAGTAGATGATCTGATGCTGTTGGTCAAGTGTTTTTTTTACATTGGTCATTGGACCAAAAACATATATTCATATTATTATCATATTATTTAGTGTTGATATGACTGGTCTCGGTCTCGGCCCCCTTTGGTATCGGTCTCGTCTCGGTCTCGGCCACCTTCGGTCTCGGTCTCGTCTCGGTCTCGGCCCCCTTCGGTCTTGGTCTCGTCTCGGTCTCGGCCCCCTTCGGTCTCGGTCTCGTCTCGGTCTCGCTTTAGGTGGTCTCGAGCACAGCTCTGCCATGTGGGAAAAACATCTATATGTAATTAGGAAACTGTCCACTAGGGGCAATGGAGAGCACTTAGTCGTTTGCTAAAGTGTTGTAGATGGCAATAGTGAATAGGCGATAAAGTTGGCTACTTTGATTCCAAAGGATGTGAGGATGGTTACGTTTTTTGTAAGTTTGAATTCATGGAGAGTCGGGCTTTCTAGTTAATATGTGTGACGTGCTCTATTAAAAGCATTTTGTCTCACTAGCCAACTGAGATAACATACACTAATTTCACGAGAATATTAGCATATTCTGTTTTAGTTTAACAATATTACAACCAGGGGTAAAAGTCAACGATACAGGACTCGCATGCACATCAAAATTATACGTTGAAAAAATTATACAATGACATAGAATATAATCCATAATGTATACCTAGAATTCCTATTACTTCAGTAGCTCTGGACTCTGGCCTAAATGTCAACGGTTGCATTATGTATTATCTTAATCCTGGTGTGATTTCTTTAAGCTGTACTTCATCAGGATTAGTTAATGTTTAGTCTTAATTGGTGGTGCACTATTGCATCAAGTTACTCAGTTTTCAAGAAAATCCAATTTCTAATTTTCTTGTAGCTTGTAGTTCTGGTAATCTAAAAAAACAGTGTTGTTTCGTACAGTTTTCTTGGTATTTTGCTGCAATTATTATAATGGACTCATGTTTTACTGGCACTGCTAAGCGCCCTACTTATTTTGTGAGTATGTCAAATGGAGTCGTCCCAGCTTACATTCGCCCCGGCTGATGTTTGAGGAAATTCATTTTAAAGGGTGAGAGACAAATATATATCTAGGTTGCAAGGGGTATGTTCTTCTCTGTACTGTCTACAGTGGGGATTGGGGAATCAAAACTCTAAACTATAAGTCTAAGCAGTGAACTATATAAAAAGTATCTAACTACAGTGATTCGAATGGTTGTATTCATAGCTTATTCTGTCTGTGATAGAACAATAACTGTGAAAGTAAACACTTATATTTCCTTGGGTAGTGGTACAGAATTGTTTTCTATTTGGAGTCTAGATTCTAGAAGCTAACTAGATAACAGCTAACAAGCAAACCTTAAACATGTGGTTCGGATTTCCCGTCTTTATAGCCAAACATGGATGCGAATGGATTCACTATAACCAAGCTCTTCGTAAACCTTTGGTTTTCCCAGAGATGTATAAGATTAGTTCTAGGTAACTTTTTGTCACTTATGGAAAGCTTAGGAGAAATATGACCAAAACATGATAAACAGCATACTGCCACTTCCAATGTAATATACAGCATACTGCCACTTCCAATGTAATATACAGCATACTGCCACGTCCAATGTAATATACAGCATACTGCCACTTCCAACTGAATATACAGCATACTGCCACTTCCAATGTAATATACAGCATACTGCCACTTCCAATGTAATATACAGCATACTGCCACTTCCAATGTAATATACAGCATACTGCCACTTCCAACTGAATATACAGCATACTGCCACTTTCAATGTAATATACAGCATACTGCCACTTTCAATGTAATATACAGCATACTGCCACTTCCAATGTAATATACAGCATACTGCCACTTCCAATTGAATATACAGCATACTGCCACTTCCAATGTAATATACAGCATACTGCCACTTCCAATGTAATATACAGCATACTGCCACTTCCAATGTAATATACAGCATACTGCCACTTCCAATTGAATATACAGCATACTGCCACTTCCAATGTAATATACAGCATACTGCCACTTCCAATGTAATATACAGCATACTGCCACTTCCAATGTAATATACAGCATACTGCCACTTCCAACTGAATATACAGCATACTGCCACTTCCAATGTAATATACAGCATACTGCCACTTCCAACTGAATATACAGCATACTGCCACTTCCAATGTAATATACAGCATACTGCCACTTCCAATGTAATATACAGCATACTGCCACCTCCAATTGTTTCTGTTTTTAGACATTCCCAACCCGCAGCCCGATAGATGTTAACCTTCACTTTACTCCTGGACCGTAACACCTATCCATTCCATTACATCACATATGTTTAGATGTCAACTTTTCCTCCCCAACAGATGTTTTTCTCCCCCTAGAGTAGACGAACGGACGTTGAATACAAACAAGTACTGCGCAATCATGTTCAGGAGTTCAATCTGTAATATTGGTATCAAAATAGATTAATGACTAATGCACTGTGCCGTCATGGGACGCTAATTTTAACACTGCAACAAAGCCTCACGTAGAAGCACGCACACACATACTCACACACACATGCACACACACACACACACACACACTCTCTCTCACACACACACACACACACTAAGAGTTAGTCTCGGTCTCTTAGAGCGTACAGTGGCGGTATCGAGTGAGCGCTTCTTCCCAGTGGAACACGGAAATATCATGACGCGAAGGATACACATAAAGCGCCGCATAAGAGAGTACACAACGCACCCAAACACGCACACACGCACACACACACACACACACACAAACACACACACACACACACACCTGACTGACTCACTAGGCTCTTTGTGTGTGTGTAGCGTTCTCATGTAAAACGGCCTACCTCATCAACACCCAGTCGACATTCGACATTCAATAATCTTCCCCAGGCTTGCACCACTCAGAATTACTTCTGGTTTTGATCCTCTACTATTAAGAGGATGATATAGACCCGGAGAAGACCAGATGAGTTTAAATAACTACCAGATAGAGCCAAAAAGTTATAGTTCTGAAACTAGAACTGTTTCTCCTCCCCCCGGGACGGGAGTTGAAGAGCCAGTGTGTGTAGAGTTGCCCTAAATAACCATACACTTTCAAAAAGACAGTCTCTAAACAATGCAAAAGACACAAGCAAACAACATGCACACATACATAAAAACAAACCGAACCGATTAATCATACTAACGTCATTATAACCAATGAACAGTCAAATCATTATGCTTATGTTAGCAGCCGATCAGCACCTCTGAGAAGATCTTGCAGCATAGTCCATAAAACACACACATGCACAATCGCACACAAACTGAGTTCTTACCATGGCAAAACACTGTAAATAAAAGTCAGCTACACTAAATAACACTGTCCATTTATCAGAGCGGACCCAGGCGAACACACTGGACACACACACACACACACAATAACACACTGTAGTTGTAAGCCGGTAAAGGTGACCTTGTTTGTGTGGAATCATTTATCTGAATGTGATTTAAGTAAGGCAGGTCAAGGTCTGCCTCATATCACATGATGTACATGTAGTAATACATGCATTCTCCTTATATCAGTACATTCATATACAAAAGGCTTAAGCGGCTTAGGTCGCTTTAATAACAAATCTTATTTCAATGCCAGAAAACACAAAAGACCACTGGTAATATGGGTAATGTGATTGTAATTGTATTTTTCCCAAATTTGTTTGCTGTCAATTCGAGTTGATGGCGGTTTCATTAACCAGAACCCTAATTGAACACATATCACAAACCAACCAAACATCCAGCCTACTGCAGTCTAGTGGTGGAATGTGCATAACGAGCCAATTAAGGAAGAAGGTGTTGAATAAGGCAACAGAGATTTGTCAGTTATACTTTAATGCTAAATATATATATATATAATATATATATATCAATTAATGATTGTATTCGACCGGGGGAGGGTGGGGGGGTGTTAGTGACGAGGTTGGGAAAGCTCAAGGTCGAAAGTCAACACAGCTTTTCACTGAAGAACATCATTACATTATTTTCAGCAATCCCTTCCGCGTCATGTTTTCTCAGTACAGCTCCAGTCAGGGTTCTCTAGGGGCAGCAAGCGATAACTGAAGCCTGAGTACCCATGTTAGCCACGGAGATTCACAGGCAGATTCACCGGAATAATCTCCATTTCCCTCATTAACCTGTGGCCACAGGGTCGAATCTGTTGGTGCTTTAGTTTCAATGCTGAACCTTTTACAAGGTTACAGCCTGTGTTTACGCCGGACCTCCAGTCATATATAACCCGACTCTAAATGTCTGAACTCATGTACATGTTATTTCAATCTAAATAATGTAATAAACCCCTGGAAGAATGTGCCCTTTGCCTGGACTTGGACACAGATATTATAATAACGGTACCTCCAGCTTTTGGAAAATTTAACATTTTCAATAACCGTTTTCATGCTTTTTTTGTGAAAAAATGAGAGGAGAAGAGAGAGGATGGAGAGGAGATGGAGAGGGGAGGGACAAAAATAATAGATTGTAGAAAATAGGGTTCAATGAAAAAAGGGGGGGGAGATAAAGACAGGTGCACACTGCTGAAATATACATTTTTGGCCCCTGGGATCTGTTCCTTTCTACCCGCACTACTGGCTTCCCTCTCACTCTCTCCCAGCCTCACACATTTCCACTTAAAGCAAATGTATATGTGACGTGACGGACGACAAGATACACATTACCCCTCGGTTGGGTTTGGGTATAATAGCAAAGGGTTAAAGAAAAGTGTTAAGAGTTAGTTTATTTCCCACAACCTACTGATACCTTTGGTTTCATTTTATTATGTGTCACTGCCTGGCCGATTGCGGGCATTAGGACACGTGTGGACTTGTGACGACCAGGGGGTGGAGGAAAACCTCTCAAGAACTGGCGCAGTGGTCAGGTTTGACTACACCAAGTCTGCCGGAGAGGTTCATAACAACCACACTGCCAGAACCAGGAAGGACCATCCCTGGGCCCGGTTCAAGAAAAAGAGCTGCTAACGATTACATCGCTGCAAAAGACAGTAGAGAGCATGGAAACTGGCAGCGGGGTCAGGAGGACACTGTGTTATAGCAGAGGTGTAAGGTATTATACACCCTCTGTGTACAAGTCAGACATCTGAGGGAGTTTTAGTGGGTGTTCGTGGTGACCATGGACATTATGACAGTATGACTGGGTACAGTTAGAGGGAGCAGTACAAAAAATGTCAATGGCATCATTCTGCGTACGTTAGTTTTGTGTAATTGTTTTAGGTGGTTTGGGGACTTGTGGGGGAGTCTGGGTGTCTGGTAGGTTCTTAATTTCCAATTGTAAATTGGTGCTGGCGTGTTTTCACAATTGTGTTATACAGATTTATTATGTTGGTTTAACAAAACATGTGATTGTGTTCATTAATATGGACGTGTCATACCGGTGAGTGTATTGTTGTTTATGGTGACACAGCTTTGTATACCGTAAGCTGTGTGTGTGTGTGTGTGTGTTGAGGAAAAATGCGTGTTTGTTCGGGGTAGGTAGGAGAGGAGTGGTTTCTAAGTGTGACAAGAATGTGTTTTTAAAAGACGTACAAAAAATCGAATCTGTCTGTCTCTCCCCCTTCCTCTCCCTCTCTCTCCCCCTTCCTCTCCCTCTCTCTCCCCCTTCCTCTCCCTCTCTCTCCCTCTCTCTCTCCCTCTCTCTCCCCCTTCCTCTCCCCTTCCTCTCCCCTTCTGTCCTTCCCTCTCCCAGAAGCAGCTGAATTCCTGTCCTTTGTGTCATTATATCAAGGCCAACGTTTCTGGGACACACTGTGCTGCAGACACACACACACACACACACACACACACACACACACTTTTCAGCCAAAACGGTACGACCAACCACAGGTGAGGAAAATAATGTAGATGGTAGGCAAACAATCAGACCTTAGTATCCATAGTGTTGGATTCAGGAGAAATGAGCAGTAAAGGCCAGAGCAACGTGCCAGATTGTTATGGCCAGATGACTGGGTCAAAGGGCCCCTGAAATGTCAAGGCTTGTAGGGTCCACCCAGTGAGCAGTGGTGGGCATCTACCCACATTGTTCTGAGCAGGGATAAACCACAAACCCGGCGACAGGATGTTGGGCGCCCGAGGCTCATTAATGCGCGAAGGCAACAAAGGCTATCCAGCCTAGTTGGAACTAACCGGAGGTCGGCACAGAGTGCATCGCGCCCTGCTCTGTATGGGACTGAAGTCCATGACGACTCCTGCCTCCTCCTTCACAAAGTGACTGTCAGAACTGGCCTTGGAACAGTGAAAAAAAGGAGTCCTGCATCTTTCTTTTTTACATCGCTTGGATGGCCGTGTACATGTGCTCCCGTTACCTGGGGAAGTGATGATGGCAGAATGAACTGTGGGAAGACAAGCCAGTGGAGGGAGTAACTAGTAAACAGAGGATAACACACACATGAACTGGTAAACAGAGGATAACACACACAAACTGGTAAACAGAGGATAACACACACACGAACTGGTAAACAGAGGATAACACACATACAAACTGGTAAACAGAGGATAAACACACACACAAACTGGTAAACAGAGGATAACACACACACAAACTGGTAAACAGAGGATAACACACACACGAACTGGTAAACAGAGGAAAACACACACAAACTGGTAAACAGAGGATAACACACACAAACTAGTAAACAGAGGAAAACACACACACAAACTGGTAAACAGAGGATAACACACACACAAACTGGTAAACAGAGGATAAACACACACGAACTGGTAAACAGAGGATAACACACACAAACTGGTAAACAGAGGATAACACACACACAAACTAGTAAACAGAGGATAAACACACACACAAACTGGTAAACAGAGGATAACACACACACAAACTGGTAAACAGAGGATAACACACACACAAACTGGTAAACAGAGGATAACACACACACGAACTGGTAAACAGAGGAAAACACACACAAACTGGTAAACAGAGGATAACACACACAAACTGGTAAACAGAGGATAACACACACACAAACTAGTAAACAGAGGATAAACACACACACAAACTGGTAAACAGAGGATAACACACACACAAACTGGTAAACAGAGGATAAACACACACACAAACTGGTAAAGAGAGGATGACACATACACAAACTAGTAAACAGAGGTAAACACACACACAAACTGGTAAACAGAGGAAAACACACACAAACTGGTAAACAGAGGATGACACACACACGAACACACTGCTCATCTGATGTGTAAGCTGTCCTGCTGATTTCCGTGTGTGATCCCAGCACAAACATAACGCAGAACGTGTGTGTTTCTGTCTCAGCGTTGGGTTGACAGGGTGAAATGGAGGGAAAACAATGGCCCTCAGGTGAAAACGGAGACAGACTTTGGCTGATTGAAACTGATAGAGACGGTTCTGAGGTACATCATGTTTCCGTTAGCAAACAGCAACAGCCCAGCGGAGTTGAACAATCAACGCTGTGCGACTGAGATCTCAACGCACTCACACTCTTTTATCTACAGAGCTCTGACAAAGTGACAGAGCCGTCTGAAATGACAAAGACCAAATACCCTACATTTATTTTGTCACATTTTTACTAAGAGCTGTTGGATCTTAATTTGAGCTTGTTTTCTACAGCTGGATTATCACGGAGCAACATGAATCTTTAATTGTCAGCTGTATTATAATTCAGGTAGATTTCTTCTGGTGAATGATCAAGTTTTTGTTTATGTAAAATCTACTCTGAAATGTGAATGTTAAAATGGAAACCATTAAAAGCGATCAAACAACTCACGATTTAAATTCTAGAGGGACTGCATTGCAAGAACACCCTTGTGAAAAAAAAGGCAATCAACTTAACAGTATGCAGTCCCTCTAGAATTACGCGGAATGTTTCTTTATATTTGCACGGTAAAATGCTGGATATTCTGATGGCTATTATTACATTTTTCATGGGAACATTAAGCGATTGTGTCAAATTGTTCGCAAAACGCGCTGACGTGGGAAAAGTACGCCGTGGGGGGCTTAGTTCAACCATATTGTGTGGTAAATGTACGATGACTGGTTCAATTTGAAAAGAAGAGAGAAGGATGAACAAGTGGAGAGAAGAGAAAAGAAGAAAGAGAGAGGGACACAGAGAGCGAGAGAGGAACTGAGAAAAAGAGTGGAAGATGAGTCAGAAGAAGCAATATCACTAAGCTTTTCATCGTCTATGTAGTACTGGTTTGTGGGTTTGTGGGTGTGTGTCAGTGTGTGTGTCCGTGTGTGTCCGTATGTGTGTGTCAGTGTGAGTGTCCGTGTGTGTCCGTGTGTGTGTGTCAGTGTGAGTGTCCGTGTGTGTCTGTGTCCATGTGCCCGTGTGTGTGTGTCGGTGTGTCGGTGTGTGTGTCCGTGTCAATGTGTGCCCTTGTGTGTGTGTGTGTCCGTGTGTGCCTGTGTGTGTCGGTGTGTGCCTGTGTGTGTCGGTGTGTGTGTGTGCCCTTGTTTGTGTGTGTGTGTGTCCGTGTGTGTGTGCGTCGGTGTGTGTGTATCCTTGTGTGTGTGTGTGTCTGTGTGCCCGTGTACACGCACGCGTACCTACCTCCTCCCCCAGCTGCTGCCTAGCGCTGCCCTCCGCCCGGCAAACCGCACGCAGCATCACTGTTAAACGACAAGAAACGCATGAGGGAGGCGCCGCCGTGAGACGACAAGAGGCGCACGATGGAAACGCGCTTGGCAGGCGCCAGGAGCGGCGAGATGTCAGGCGACAAGGACACCCTGATGGTTCCGGCACTGACAGACAAGTAAGGATGACATGGAAGACATGGGACGAGAGTCGCTACAGAGAGAACGAAAAGGCCAGGCGTGCCGCAACGATCTTGCCTCCACTCATGAGCAGGACACACACACACTAACAAACACAGTAATTACACACACATTTTGACTGTTTCCATTGACCTGACAAAGGCAGCAGGGCTTTTGCGCTCATTCCATGCTCCTCTTATTCTCTCTCCCGTGACATAAATCAGCACATCTGCCCCACTTGAGCCGACAAGAGATTAACCTGCTGCATTTAGCGACCTGGCCATGTCACACACACGCACGCGTAACAGGCAGGCACGCGCGCACACACACACACACACACACACACACACACACACTAGTAGAGAGGAGGTAGCAAGAGAGGAAAGAAGAGGAGAAAAGATTGCCCCGTCCTTAACACACGCACACACGATTAATTATGTGAGTGCAGCGTTTTTCCTGATGTTAATCACAAGGCATGCGGCCCTACTGACAATTCCTGTCAGACCCTGTCAACACACCGAGAGAGGGAGAGAGAGAGAGAGAGAGAGGGGAAGAGAGGGGGAAGAGAGGGGGGGGAAGAGAGGGGGAAGAGAGGGGAAGCGAGAAAGAGATAAACCATAAGGACTTCCTCTACAGAAAGAATGCTGAACCTGGAAATTGTGGGTCTCTATATGACATTCATATGTTCTCTGTATGCGCAGTTGTGTGGGCGTGTTGTAGTGTGTTTGCATGTGTGCATAAATGTGTGGCACGTGTTTCTGTTTTCAATTGTGTGTTTCCGTGAGTATATGTGTGTGTGTGTTTGTGTGTGTGTGTGTTTGTGTTTCCTCGAGTGTGTCTATGTGTGTGTGTGTGTGTGTGTATGTGTGTGTGTGTGTGTGTGTGTGTGTGTGTGTGTGTGTGTTTGGCTGGTTGGGAGTTGTAATTGGATCGGTGGAGAACATGGCAGCCAATCAAACATCTTTTCATCTCGCTGCCAAACGACATTAAATCCCTTTGCCACATCTCACTCTCACACACACGCACGCACACGCGCACACACACGCACACACATGTACTCACACAACAACAAAGGAGCCCTATCTGCATGGTCTGAACAGTGTTGTCGGTATTTGTCTATTCACAGAAGTGTCATACCTTCTTGCTGTGTTCCCACGCACACACACACACACACACACACACATACATACACACATGCACACAGCAGGCAGACATGTACACACACAGATTACACTAAGCATTCCAATTTAGTTTTTTTCTCCCCATTGCTAATTAGCCTTTTGACTAATCAAATCAGATGTTTCAGATATTTTTTTTCCGTGCTGATCTGATTGGTCAAAAACGCAAATCAGAGGAAAATAAATCTGGATTGGTGCAGCCTGTCTAAACACAGCCACAGATACACACATACACATACATGTCCAGGCACCAATGATTGACAGTCAGATCCTTCAAGAATTGATAGTCAGATCTGCCAGTGATTGACAGTTAGATTATCCAATGATGGAAAGTATTCAACAAACCAGAGAGAAGCAGTAACACACACACACACGCGCACATAAACACCCCCCGTTGTTTTGTGCAGAGGACACAACAACAAAACTACAGTAAATAAACTGCTATCACTCTCTCTCACTTTCTCTCTGATTTTCTCAGAGTCTTTGCTCTCTCGTTCACACTCACACAGTGTCTCTTTCCTGCACTTTTTCTCCCCTTCTCTCTCTTTCTCTCTCTCCGTTTTTATGTTCCATCTCTCTTTTACGATCAGTCCCCCTTGTTAAATGGAAAGACACCGCAAACAGAGTGGCCCATGGGTAAACACCAAACATCTAATTTCCACATTTTATAGAACACAGGGAGAGAACGAGGGTGGGTAGATGGGAAGGGACAGGGCATAGAGAGTGAGGGGGAGAGAGGAGAGAGTGAGAGAGTAGAGAGGAGAGAGCGAGAGAGGAAAGGGTGAACTAAATTGAGAAAAAGAAAAGTTTTTTGCAAACGATTAAAAAACTAAAGAACAGTTGGAGAGAGCAGAAAGAAAGCGAGAGTGAATGAGAAAGGAGTTTCCACACAGCATAGACAACACAGAGGAAAACTGAAAGAGACCAGAAAGGACGGTAAAGGAGAAAGATAGAATGGTTAAATAAAAGGCAGCAATGGGTACAGATTTACACCAACATGATCGTCTTGTACACAGAGTGGGATACATAACGAGAGGGTAAAGGGATGGGCTAATTAGGGTAGAAATAGAAAAGAGATGGGAAGATTGTGAGGGAAAGAATCACGTGGATGGAAGAGAGGCAGAGTGGAACAACATTTCCTACCTGTAGTCGATTGGTCACGGTTGGAGCTGCGGTCTCGTCTGATCGCAGGAACACTTGTTGACCGCGTCTGCAAAGAGTGACCACAACCATCAGCACTTGCTCCAAGACCACAGCCATACTGGAGCATGTGTGTGTGTGCGTGTGTGTGTGTCTGTGTGTGTGAGTGTGTGTGTGTGTGTGTGTGTGTGAGAGAGTATGTCCCTGCTCATTGTATCTCCTCTATTAGCTACCGGTAACTGTCATCTGTGGAGTGAGTATTTCCACAAATACACAAATAAGTTCGCAAGCACACACACTCACAAAATGAATCTCTGTTTTCACCGGTTTCTTAATTCAGAGTGTAGGCATTTGATTGAAATGTCAAAGTGAGGGAATGTTCGTGACAGGAGGAACTGTGTGTGCGTGTGTGTGTGCGTGTGTGTGTGTGTGTTCGTGCGTGCGTGTGTAAAGCTTACAGGTCCCTCCCTCTTTTCCTCTCCAGCGCGGTCATGTCATCTCCACCTGTCGTATGCTGAGCACAGGAGTCTACACACACACACACCACTACTAGCACTGTCCGACGACCTGGAGTCAGAAAACACTCTCAGCACTCCCGCTCTCCTGCGCTCTCCTCCTCCGGTCCCAATCTCGCTCCCTCCTCTCTTCTGTTTCTAACTCTCTCTCTCTCTCTTTCAGTATTTAGCCTCGCTCCTCCGGGTCCTAGAGTCTGCCTCTCCTCCCCAATCGACCAACTGCCACTTTTGTGCTCGCAGTTATTTGCCGCTCAGCCGGCTCCAGCACACAGAGGACTCGCGCGCACAGAAAAAATAATGCACGTACGTTCACCCCCCCAATACACACGTGCGCGAAGGGGAACCCGGTGCTCGGAGTAACAGTCAATGTTTCAGTACTTCAGAAACCCTGAGCGCCAACCGGCCGGAGAGCTGCCCGGGCTCCTCCACTGAGACTTCCGTCACGCTGGCCGGCCACAACCGCGCCAAACGTCCTCCAAAACGGTCTCTCGTGACATTCAGGGTCGAGCCTCTAAGATTTGGCGCGCGTTCAGTCAAACGCGCGAGAGCTGTGGCGCGCAACACGTGCGTGCCCCCCCCGTCACCGGATGACGTATGGATCAACGGTGGGCTGATATAATTAACGTGAAGCTCTCCAACTCGTTCTCCCTTTTCCTGACCCTCTCTCCCCATCTCTCTCCCCATCTCTCTCTCCATCTCTCTCTCTCCATTTGTCTCTCCATCTCTTTCTGACTGGAACTCTTCTCAGTCTCTCTTTCAGCCACAGTGACAGACGAAGACATTTAGTAATAATGTTCCTGTTTTCACAGGACAAAAGTCACTGTCTGAAGACTTAAGTAGCTGATGAAGAGGATGGAACCTGTAACCTTCAGCTGTTGTGTACGTTTCTGCGTGTGTGTGTGCGTGTGTGTGTGTTTTACAGCAGAAGGGTGATTGAAAGCTCTCGGTGGTAAATTGCTCTCAGGGGAATAGGTCTAATCTACATAATGGCAGGTTTAGATTAGCTGACGGACTTCCAGCTCTCTCTCCCACTCACTCTCTGTCTCTCCCTCCCTCTCTCCCTCACAAACGTACGCACACACGCGTAAACACGTAAACCCTACATATGTGATTTTGTTGGCTGATTAATACAATGGACAGTATCATAACATAATAATAAACAGATTGCTAGGATACATGCATTTAACAGCACGAAAAAACTCAAAAGGAAAAATAAAAAGGAACATAAATGATCTTTTCAGATATTCATTTATTAATCTATCAAAACTGTTAATGTATAATATAGGCTAATCGATTTTTGCTGTTAGAGAAATTATCATATACTGCATTACGGCAGAAACTCAACCACAAAATCAATCCAGATTAATTTGAGTGAAAAATGCATTGAGAATTGCACATGCACACAAACAAACACAAGCACACACACACACACACAGACAAGCGTGCACGCAGACAAACACGATCACACACACATCCATACAATATGACAACTGGTAATTGCACATGTATTGTGGATTTGAGTTTCGTCTACAGGCCACATCGTCACTAAAGAAGAAAAAACAAGTGTAAAATAGCTGAAACACAATTCTTAAAAAATCATGTCCTAACACAACATGCCGTCTAACGACAGAAAAGCACGACCGACACACCGTATACTGTATAAAAACACACACACACATACACACACACCTTCCCAGCACACACCCACAAACTCTAACACATAACGACAAGCTACGGAAAAGCTGACAAATGAAAGAAGCCTTGAAATACAACATAATTCCCACCAAGTTTCTCCAGCATGCCAGCCCCAACGTTTACTACCAAACTCTGTACCAAGCTCAGTCTTCCCACCTAATCCTGAATCAGGGGTCGTTGGCAACGAGAATCAAGCTCCCGGGTTGAGCTCGAACACACTTATCAGAACACGAAGAGAGAAACGCACGGACGAAGACGGATAAACCGATGGAGATATGTGGAAAAAAAACAAGAAATGTTCGTAAGGGAGTGAATACTTACTGTGACATGAGGAGCAGCGAGGAGAAGCACATCCACACACACACACACACATACGCACACACACACACAAGCGCGGAGAGAGACCGATACACGCTGTTGATCGCACACGCAGTCGCCACGCCAATGCTCTCCTTACTGAAATCACAGCACCAAACTCGAGAGGTAACAATGTGTGAGTGTGTGTGAGAGTGTGTGTGAATGTGTGTGTGTGTGTGTACGTGCAGGATGACACTTCCCTTTTCCTGTCCAATGTTTGTAGTTTGGTGCTTCCTTCCTACCACTGACGCGCGCACACACACCCTCACACACGCACTAAGAATCATATATACGTTATTGGAATCCACAAAACAAATCTGGGGAGAAATCAGACACAATCCGTAAGGTTACACGCATCCACAGTCAAGGACACAAACTGCACCTTCTTGTTGTCATGGAAAGGCTCGCTCTGCCATGTGTCAGCTTTCTGGCTATTATAGTAGGCCCGCACTCTGAAGGTTGCACAGAAGAGATGGAGAGAACGGAAAGACACAATAGCAAAGAAGGAATTACAAAAGGAATCTGGCCATGGCGAACAACTGCACCCCACTGACCCGTCTAGGACCCCTACAATACACAAAAGAAAAACCCACCCACACAGTGACAAATAAAGGGCGCATGCTAGCAGTATACGTAGGTAGTGCTGGGGTGGGATTAATACAATAGAGGCAGTGCTGGGTTTGGAATAATACAATAGAGCTAGTTCTGGGGTGGGAATAATACAATAGAGGTAGTGCTGGGGTGGGATTAATACAATAGAGGTAGTGCTGGGGTGGGATTAATACAGTAGAGGTAGTGCTGGGGTGGGATTAATAAAGTAGAGGTAGTGCTGGGGTGGGATTAATAAAGTAGAGGTAGTGCTGGGGTGGGATTAATACAGTAGAGGTAGTGCTGGGGTGGGATTAATAAAGTAGAGGTAGTACTGGGGTGGGATTAATACAATAGAGGCAGTGCTGGGTTTGGAATAATACAATAGAGGTAGTGCTGGGGTGATTAATACAGAGAGGTAGTTCTGGGGTGGGATTAATACAATAGAGGCTGGGGTGGGAGTGCAATGAGGTTTAATACAATAGAGGTAGTTCTGGGGTGGAGGCATGCTGGGGTGGGAATACAATAGAGGTAGTGCTGGGGTGAGGAGTTCTGTGGGATTAATACAATAGAGGCAGTGCTGGGGGGATAGGATTAATACAATAGAGGTAGTGCTGGGGTGGGATTAATACAATAGAGGTGTGCTGGGGTGGGGGTGGGATTAATACAATAGAGGCAGTGCTGGGGTAGGATTAATACAATAGAGGCAGTACTGGGGTGGGATTAATACAATAGAGGTAATGTTGGGGTGGGATTAATACAGTAGAGGTAGTGCTGGGGTGGGATTAATACAAGAGGTAGTACTGTGATGGGAGTAGTACTGGATGGGATTAATACAATATAGGCAGTGCTGGGTTTGGAATTAATACAGTAGAGGTAGTGCTGGGGTGGGATTAATACAGTGCTGGGGTGGGATTAATAAAGGAGGTTATTATACAATATTGGTAGTACTGGGGTGGGATTAATACAGTAGAGGTAGTTCTGGGGTAGGATTAATAAAGTAGAGGTAGTACTGGGGTGGGATTAATACAATAGAGGCAGTGCTGGGGTGGGATTAATACAATAGAGGTAGTACTGGGGTGGGAGTAGAGGTAGTTCTGGGGTAGGATTAATACAATAGAGGCAGTGCTGGGGTGGGATTAATACAATAGAGGTAGTACTGGGGTGGGATTAATACAGTAGTTCTGGGGTAGGATTAATACAATAGGGGGTAGGATTAATACAATAGAGGCAGTGCTGGGGTAGGATTAATACAATAGGGCAGTGGGGGTGGATTAATACAATAGAGGCAGTGCTGGGGTGGGATTATTAATACTGGGGTGGGATTAATACAGTAGAGGTAATTAATACAGAGAGGCAGTGCTGGGGTGGGATTAATACAATAGAGGTAGTGCTGGGGTGGGATTAATACAGTAGAGGTAGTACTGGGGTGGGATTAATACAGTAGAGGTGCTGGGGTGGGAGTTCTGGGGTGGGATTAATACAATAGAGGCAGTGCTGGGGTGGGATTAATACAATAGAGGCAGTGCTGGGGTGGGATTAATACAATAGAGGTAGTGCTGGGGTGGGATTAATACAGTAGAGGTAGTACTGGGGTGGGATTAATACAGTAGAGGTAGTGCTGGGGTAGGATTAATACAATAGAGGCAGTGCTGGGGTGGGATTAATACAATAGAGGCAGTGCTGGGGTGGGATTAATACAGTAGAGGTAGTTCTGGGGTAGGATTAATACAATAGAGGCAGTGCTGGGGTGGGATTAATACAGTAGAGGTAGTGCTGGGGTAGGATTAATACAATAGAGGCAGTGCTGGGGTGGGATTAATACAATAGAGGCAGTGCTGGGGTGGGATTAATACAATATAGGCAGTGCTGGGGTGGGATTAATACAATAGAGGTAGTGCTGGGGTGGGATTAATACAGTAGAGGTAATGTTGGGGTGGGATTAATACAGTAGAGGCAGTGCTGGGGTGGGATTAATACAGTAGAGGTAGTTCTGGGGTAGGATTAATACAATAGAGGCAGTGCTGGGGTGGGATTAATACAGTAGAGGTAGTACTGGGGTAGGATTAATACAATATAGGCAGTGCTGGGGTGGGATTAATACAGTAGAGGTAGTACTGGGTTAGGATTAATACAATAGAGGCAGTGCTGGGGTGGGATTAATACAATAGAGGTAGTACTGGGGTGGGATTAATACAGTAGAGGTAGTACTGGGTTAGGATTAATACAATAGAGGCAGTGCTGGGGTGGGATTAATACAATAGAGGCAGTGCTGGGGTGGGATTAATACAATATAGGCAGTGCTGGGGTGGGATTAATACAATAGAGGTAGTGCTGGGGTGGGATTAATACAGTAGAGGTAGTACTGGGGTAGGATTAATACAATAGAGGCAGTGCTGGGGTAGGATTAATACAATAGAGGCAGTGCTGGGGTGGGATTAATACAGTAGAGGCAGTGCTGGGGTGGGATTAATACAGTAGAGGTAGTTCTGGGGTAGGATTAATACAATAGAGGCAGTGCTGGGGTGGGATTAATACAGTAGAGGTAGTTCTGGGGTAGGATTAATACAATAGAGGCAGTGCTGGGGTGGGATTAATACAGTAGAGGTAGTTCTGGGGTAGGATTAATACAATAGAGGCAGTGCTGGGGTAGGATTAATACAATAGAGGCAGTACTGGGGTGGGATTAATACAATAGAGGTAATGTTGGGGTGGGATTAATACAGTAGAGGTAGTGCTGGGGTGGGATTAATACACTAGAGGTAGTACTGTGATGGGATTAATACACTAGAGGTAGTACTGTGATGGGATTAATACAATATAGGCAGTGCTGGGTTTGGAATAATACAATAGAGCTAGTTCTGGGGTGGGAATAATACAATAGAGGTAGTGCTGGGGTGGGATTAATACAGTAGAGGTAGTGCTGGGGTGGGATTAATAAAGTAGAGGTAGTACTGGGGTGGGATTAATACAATATTGGTAGTACTGGGGTGGGATTAATACAGTAGAGGTAGTTCTGGGGTAGGATTAATAAAGTAGAGGTAGTACTGGGGTGGGATTAATACAATAGAGGCAGTGCTGGGGTGGGATTAATACAATAGAGGTAGTACTGGGGTGGGATTAATACAGTAGAGGTAGTTCTGGGGTAGGATTAATACAATAGAGGCAGTGCTGGGGTGGGATTAATACAATAGAGGTAGTACTGGGGTGGGATTAATACAGTAGAGGTAGTTCTGGGGTAGGATTAATACAATAGAGGTAGTTCTGGGGTAGGATTAATACAATAGAGGCAGTGCTGGGGTAGGATTAATACAATAGAGGCAGTGCTGGGGTAGGATTAATACAATAGAGGCAGTGCTGGGGTGGGATTAATACAGTAGAGGTAGTTCTGGGGTAGGATTAATACAATAGAGGCAGTGCTGGGGTGGGATTAATACAATAGAGGTAGTGCTGGGGTGGGATTAATACAGTAGAGGTAATGTTGGGGTGGGATTAATACAATATAGGCAGTGCTGGGGTGGGATTAATACAGTAGAGGTAGTACTGGGGTAGGATTAATACAATAGAGGCAGTGCTGGGGTGGGATTAATACAATAGAGGTAGTGCTGGGGTGGGATTAATACAATAGAGGTAGTGCTGGGGTGGGATTAATACAGTAGAGGTAGTTCTGGGGTAGGATTAATACAATAGAGGCAGTGCTGGGGTGGGATTAATACAATAGAGGTAGTACTGGGGTGGGATTAATACAGTAGAGGTAGTACTGGGTTAGGATTAATACAATAGAGGCAGTGCTGGGGTGGGATTAATACAGTAGAGGTAGTACTGGGTTAGGATTAATACAATAGAGGCAGTGCTGGGGTGGGATTAATACAATAGAGGTAGTACTGGGGTGGGATTAATACAGTAGAGGTAGTACTGGGGTGGGATTAATACAATAGAGGTAGTGCTGGGGTGGGATTAATACAGCGCATGATACAAGTAAAAAACTTTGGGCTAGAAAAGGAGGGACTCAGCGACAGGAAAAAAACTAACAGGAGAAGTCATGTCATCAGACAGAATATTATGTTAATTTTCTAGATCTTTTATTGGGGGTTTATGGCTAGAGAATCTTTTTAGACAGGCCAGTTGTAGTCACAGAACCAGACCCTTCAGATCCTCTTTCAAGTATCGAGGCAGATCTGGCGTGGATCAGGCTTTTGGTGGCGAACACATCACACAGACGCTCAATCTGATCGAGATCTGGGGAATTTGGAGGCCAGGACATCACCTTGACATTACGTGCCTCAGACCATTACCAAACAACGTGTGCAGTCTGACAGGACGCTTTATCCTGCTAAAAGCGTGCCCATCTCCAACGTATGCCCAGGCGCTTTCGATGATGGACAGTGGGCATCATGGGCACTCGGACTGGTCTGCAGCTACACAGCCTCACACCCAGCAGGGTGACATCATGTGACTCAGTCCCCCCCTGTAACCATCATTAAAATGTTCTGCGACTTGTGCCACAGTGGACCTTCTGTTGGTTCAGACCCGACGGGAGAGCCTTCAATTTCTTCACACAACAATTGTGCCCCTGACACCCCGTCACTAGGTTGTGTCTCTCTTCTGACCGGTGCTCACCGCTGCTGACCGGGAGCAACCCACGAGCTTTTCTCATGCCGTCAGGCCATAACAAATTGTCTCTTGTCAATGTCGCTCAAATCTTTACTCCTCCCCATTTCTCCTGCATCCAACGTGACTACAATAACTAATTGTTCACTTAACATCTAATCTGCCCGGACATTAACATGTACCCTAGTTAGCAGATGGTTAAACTTAATCTGTGAGTGGTCATAATGACTTGTTCTCAGTGTATATAGAAAACATATATTAAAACAAGAATTGACAGATTTCAGTTTTTACAGGAAGGATAATGGCAGTGTTTTTAATAAAAAAGATTATGGAAGTGTATCCTCACAAGGAAGGATAATTAAAGTGTATCCTTACAGGAAGGAAAAGGAAAGTGAATCCTCAAAGGAAGGATAATGAAAGTGAATCCTCATAGGAAGGATAATGAAAGTGTATCCTCACAGGAAGGATAATGAAAGTGTATCCTCATAGGAAGGACAATGAAAGTGTATCTTCACAGGAAGGATAATGAAAGTATAACCTCATAGGAAGGATAATTAAAGTCTATCCTCATAGAAAGGATAATGAAAGTGTATCCTCACAGGAAGGATAATGAAAGTGTAACCTCACAGGAAGGATAATGAAAGTGTATCCTCATAGGAAGGACAATGAAAGTGTATCCTCACAGGAAGGATAATGAAAGTATAACCTCATAGGAAGGATAATTAAAGTCTATCCTCATAGAAAGGATAATGAAAGTCTATCCTCACAGGAAAGATAATGAAAGTGTAACCTCATAGAAAAGACATTAAAAGTTACTCCTCACCGAAAGCGTAGTTCCTTAAAAGTGTTACTTACATGACTCACTTTTTACATCAGGTGTCCCATTATCTGTACATGTTGACCATATAAACTGTTACATGATCAATGTCCTGCATGCATTCTGTTCTAGTGTTCTTGATACCAAGAGCTTCATTAATTGAGCAATGCCAAAAGTTCCTCTTCCAATGCCTTTCAAGTTTGTAGTGCAGAGACGGGCAGAAACTGCGAGAAGATAAGTGATATAATAATAGAACTAAATCTATCCCCCTCCTTGCCTGTTTCGTTGTACAGTATTTTTCGGTTTAAAGCTGTTTTTCTGTAGTCTTTTACCGTTTTTTTCTCTTTCTGTATAACATGAATTATATATATATATAGAGAGAGAGATAAAAGGAATATCAGAGAAACACACTTTTTGTCAAGAATGACCTTCTCCTACACAACGGTAGAACCGATTACACTCTCCAGGAGAGGGGGAGAAGGTTAGAAACAGAAATGCTTGTACCTATTATATTTTACACAGGCACAATCTTTATCAAAATCACATGTGAATTTGTTTATTTAAAATCCCGTTCTCCCTGAGAGGCATTCTCTGCGAGTGAGGTCACTGCCAGTGTAGGCCACCATCATCTCAGCCCCGGGGCAACACAGGGTCATGTGCCTTAAAGGCACGCGGACGGGCGTCGCCTAGTCAACACGGGGGATTCAACTAGTAAACTTTTCAGTTACCGGCACATGCGCCACTGCCGGGTTTCCTGCCTCCCTGAGGGGATGACATCGTTGAGGGACAAGGCGAGAGATGAGATGATGGATGGCGAAGAAGGAAGACGAGGAAATGATTTGTTTCCGCTGGGAGAGGAGTTGACCCCGACAGGACTCGATGATTAGGACACCCTTTGTGTGTGTTTTGGGGGTGTGTGTGTGTGCATGTGTGTCTGCGTTTGTGTGTGTGTGGACACACAAGTGCCAGGGCATAGTGCGAAATAGCTATGCTCAGTTGCACTTGTTGCTATGGCAGCCCTGGGTCCACGTTGTAATAATCACACAGGACAATTTACATGGGCAATTTCCAGCTTATGATTCACTGCTAAACAGAGACACACACATACATACTCAGAACACACACACTGATGTAAATTCACGTTTGTATACACAGAACATACACTAAATAACCCCGATCCTCCACAATGGCAAAACAATGCTAAAGATATGCTAAAGACATGAAAATACATCATACAAAAAAACTGAGATACAGGATAGTCGACTAAACAGAAATACACATTCAATTTTCTTAATTGAAGGAATTGAGAAAATACTTAATATATTGAATAGTTTATGAGCATTTGAATTGATATCACAGCACATGAAAAAAATTGTATCTGGTGTTTGTTGTTAATTTCACTCTCTCTCTACCTTTGCCCCTTCTTTCTACCTTTCTCCTTTCGAAGCCCTCTTTCTTTTTTACTCCCCTGTTTCTTTTTTATTCCCCCGTCTCTTATTTCTCTTTCTCTTTGCTGTATTAAGGTAACTGACATAGGTGTCATGTTCAGTCATACAGTAATTAATTCATTGACCTGAAGTCCTCATTTAGGTTTCACACAACGAAGAGGTCTAGTATATTTTATTTTATATTTTAGTCTTATGCAAGTGTAGCAGAGAAATATAGAATATATATAAATAACAATATGTAATATATTGTCATGTTTTACTCATGCATTTGCCATTCTGCATAAATAAATATATTGTGGCGCTAATGTATTGTGGGACCAATGCCCCGGGGAGAACCACCTGGCCTGGTGCTGTCAAATGATGCTCTTGAACGCAGCCCAGCTGCCACCTCTTGACGAGGCACACCTTCCCCCAATCTTGCCTCGTCAGGGAAAGGATGAAATGGTTTCAGGAAAGCAGCTCTGGGCAGCAGGGATTAGACTATTTTATTTGGGGATAAAGGTGGACTTTTTTGCTGGCTACAAGATTTGAGTCAAGCTGAGCTGTTTTGTAATAAAACAACACACCTTGCCTGTACAAATTGACCGTTCATGACAGTTTTGAGAGCAAATATATATAGCTAGCTAGCTAATAGGAATGAATGTGCATTATTAAAATATTGATAATTTTAGTTTTTAAACTGAGCTTAAGTTCGTGAGTGCTTGTGTATAATTTTCATGATAAGAAACACAACGTTGAATTGGCCTGAAGATGCTTTTTCTGAATACAATTAAAAAAATGAATCTAGAATGAGTTTGGCTACCAGTATTTCTTGCTAACCGTTTTCTCAGTCTTTTCTCACACAACTGCAGATTGAGATGCTGTTGTAAGGGAAGGCATTATGAAATCAGTCATAGCTAGCTAGTTACTTTAACCACTGACAACCAGATTTAGATTAACCGACAGAAGTGTACAAGATTTAACAAAAAACATGGGAATAAGTTATTAGGTGGCAGGCCAAGGCTCAAATCTGTTACCAATGAGACCACGTTGTGCCAACTCACCAACCCATCTCCAGCCAGCCCAGTCGAGCATTTCGATCCACCTCAATCTCGCGTTTCCATTCAGCTCAATCTCCCATCTCCAGCCAGCCCAGCAATAGGCGATAGGCGACCTATGTCATGATTGCAACATAGACTATTATAATTTTGGACAATATCAGGTATTTTTTCAAATTAAGGCTAGCTAGGTATGTTTCCGCTGGTTTGTCCTGGGTATAAAATGCTAGCTCGTTTTGTTCACATAATGCTCATGGAACAATTGGCTTCTTCATTCTCACTGCCCTACGCATTTTGCTGCCATTTCGCAGAATGAAGCTAATATAATAGGTCTGCAACAATCAGCATATTAGGGGCGACTTGTTCTACGGGGTGTAGTAACATGACAAAAGTCAGAGGAGTAGTTAGGTAATTACTGTCCGAACCGCATTCTTGCCCCGGATTTTGAGTTAAACATTTTCCTTTTAGATGGAATTCTTAGCAATAAATTGTTGGAATCGTTTTATGTGCATGAACTCACTTTAGACTTTGTGTTGCCATGGAATTACCGCACACCTCAGCGGCTGAAGTCGTTTGCCCTGAGGTAATTCCTTGGCAACGCACGGTCTGTCGTGTGTTAAAGCTTAGTATTTCTCTGCTAATGGATATCACAAAAAATTTACCTTTCCTGAATGTGTATCTTTGAAGTTTCTGGTAACATAAGGGACCCTATGGTGAGCATGAAGAGGAAATAGAAGGAGAGGATAATGGAGAGAGTGAGCGAGCGAGAGAGAGATCGGTTCATCAGCTTTTATTAGCCTCTAAAATGAAAAGGTAAAGTTCAACAGGTGAATGCGCACAGGTGCTCACCAACTTACGCGCACACAAACACACACCCTTGGTCTCAGGAAGCAGCAAATAAAAAATGACTTAGTACACGCTCACCTCACAGAAAGACAATAGGTAGGCTCCAATGTCGTCCTCTCTCTCAGAGGGCCATCTAGTGGAAGCCAATGTGAACTCCACCCAGAGTTACAGCATCAGACACACAACCGATAGAGAACTGTTCATATTGTCCTCTGTACTCCTCAAGAGCATTTCTCTATGTCATACAACTAATCACAACCTAAAGCCGCAGCCTGACAAACAACAGGTCAAATGCACACAATCACACACACACACGCATACAATCAATCTCACACACAATGACACATACCACACTCTTCTGCAGGACACTATACAAGGAAGGCAGGCAGACCTTTTGTACATCATTCATCATTAATTTATAGCTATACAAAAATGCGGAGCAAAAACAAACTCTAAAGTGTCACGTATCTCTGAAGGGATAACTGGTACACTTTACGCACACCCCACGAGGAACAGTGCAGCGTGCCTGTTTCAGAGTTCAAAGAGAAGCATCATAACTAGCGAGAACGCTAATCTAAACTCCAACACTATCCCCGAAAAAGATCGAAGAAAGAACGTGAAAGGATGTTACTCTGTACCACGGAGACCGCCACGACTGGCAACATCAACTAGGTCAGAGTGTGTGTGTGTGTGTACATTTGTACGTGCTTGTGAAGAATGAAAGCTATTCATTGAAAACAGTAATGTGATGAGTAGTACCGAATCTCGAACAGACACAGTTTGAAGCAGAGACGGAACAAGTGAGAGAAAGAGTGAGATGGAATCGAGGGAAAGAACGCTAAGGATATAGAGCAGAAAGAGAGTAGACAATAGAGACACCACCTGTATCAAGCGCTTCATTCCTCCGGCTCATTAACTTCCTGCCACACCTCCACCTGCTTGTGGAAGCGTTTAGAGACGCTCTGTAATCACGATGATTGACTCTTCCATCATTAACTCTGGAATGGACTGTCCTGTCATTAAGCCTGGAGATGGACACATCGCTAATGTTCCCTCCAAATGCCTTGACACTTCTTCCGTTGCCCGGCCTCTGCTACAGACTCCACCCTTCCATCATCTCTGCTCAGCCTCTCATACCTCTTGACCCGTAGCCAAAAGGTCGCTAGATCAAAGCCCAGAGACGGCAAGGTGAAAAATAAAATTGCCAGTTCGGTCTCTGAGCAAAGCGGGTTAATCCTAATTGCTACACAGGTGCTCAGGATTTCAGCGTCTCGCACCGTCGGATTAAAGGCAAATGCTAAATATTTGGTCGGAACGTCTGTGGAACCCGGCAAATAACGTTTCTGTCTCCGCGCTTCTCGTGCCCGCGGCATTATTAACCCTTTCCCTTTAACCTTAAATGTCCTCTGTACATTTATTCGCACAACAGATCCAGTGGAAACTGACTTTTACGGTGAAGCTGATGTGAGAGGTAGTTCCGCAGACTTCAGTCAGTCGCTAGTGGGTTTGTCATAGGTCTGTTTCTTTAACAGGACGCTACTACGATCCTACTCCTTATTTCCTAACACACACAAGTGACGATGTCAAAGCCTGTTCTACCCACCTGAGGGTGATGCAGATTGAGTGTGACATAACCAGTGTGTGTGTGTGTGTGCTTGTGTCGTTTAAGCCAACATGTGGCAGAGTAGCAGTCGCCATCCAAATCCAGTGAGGCTCTCTGTTGCCATTCTCCAACAGACCACAAAACACCACGTCTGGGCCAATGTTCAGATTGGGTTATTAATTTGATTTCCGACTGAGCTACAATGTTGTCAACCCAATCTTTTCACAGCCAAAGGAAGAGGAAAACATTCGCAACTTCCATTGAAATTGTTAAACGGTTTTAAAAACAATTCCGAAAACAATCGCTGTATGGAGGGGGAATTATGCTGGGAACACAGGTGTTTGAGAAGAGAACGTTTTTTAAACATTCTGTTTTCATTAGCGTGAATTGCAAAAGAAAGTGTAAAAAAATCTAACCATGGAAAAATATGTCTGAACCATGAATCAGCGTCAGCTTCTGGACCTGCAATCCTGGTTTGAGTTAATTATGCACACCTGGTTTGAGTTTAATAATTAGCAGGTGTATTTAAGTCACTGGGTGTGGTTGCACATTGCATTGGATTGTTTGTTTGAAGTCACGCTGTGTTGTTGATGAGTGTTTTTGTCTACATTGCTGTTTTTGTATAATTCTTAGTCACTTTGTGTTAGCGCAATTTTATTTTCGATCAGAGTATGTTTTCTGTTCGTGTTTGGTTTTATTTGTGTAATAAACCGCCATCAAACGTGAGTTACCCGCTCTGCGTCAGGCTCAATCCAGCACTAGTTTGTGACATTGTAGCCATTAACAAGGTGAGTTTGACAGGTCTCTACAAACACCTCAACAGTTTTTATGTTAACAGGAAATACACAAAAGGTATCACAAGAGCAGGGAAAAAGTCAATAGAGGAAAATGAAACCAATCGATCCAGCAGAATTTAAGTGGCAAGTTGTTTTTGCACACTTCAAGCATTGGAAATCAATGGTTAGAAAAGAAGAACCTTATTTGGGTGAGATTTCTTTTTTAATATCGCCTCATCACAAGTTCAGTCTGTCTTGTCAACTGGAAAAATACCCATATTCTATTTGGTTGCTGAGGTTTTATCCTTTAGTTTATATAAAAGAACAAATAGCTCAAACATAGCCACTTCTTTCTCCATTCCAATCCCTCTTTCTCCCCACGCTGACCCCTTCATGCATCCCGCCCATATCCCTTCTTCATTCTCATTTTGAATAAAAACATACACTTATGCGCGCCCACACACCGACACAACACACACACGTTGGCAGAGTGGGCACAACCGCCAGCACAAACCTGCTGTATCCATGGAAACACATAGCAATAACCACCTCTTACGACAAGAACAGGAGCTTGCTCTTGAACCATTCACTCGCCCTCTCTCTCTCCATGCCTTACATTTTGCCTCTCTCTCTCTATCCTTACATTTTGCCTCTCTCTCTCTATCCTTACATTTTGCCTCTCTCTCTCTATCCTTACATTTTGCCTCTCTCTCTCTCTCGTTTCTATTCTGTTCTTTCCCTGTTCCCTCTGACGCTCGCCAAGTGACAGCTGGTGAAGTTAGACAGACTCCTTTACACAGATCTCAGTCAGAGGAATAGGTATGAGGACTTCCCTGTGTGTGTGTGTGTGTGTGTAGGGGGTGTATGTGAAGACTTCTGCCTTAAGAGATCTCTGATTTCTCTTCCCTCGTTAATATCGTCCCCTCTCCCTGACTCATTTTTTTTAAACACCTCCTGCCTCCTCTTTGTCTTTGGTTCCCTCACACACTCTCCTCCGTCCCGATCTCAACACCTCCTCTCGTTCAATCTCTCGTTCACTCTCTCACCTCGATTCATCTGTTAATCTTGGAATTCAAGAAATTCCATTTGACTGTGTTCATGACATCATCTCCTTCAGTTCCCAGTGGGGTGAAGACTAAAGCGCAGCCAGTACATTAAACAGAGTCATTATAGAGAAAATTAACAAACCCCCAAACCTGCACCGTCCGCAGTTCGTTACAATTAACTGGCTGTATTTATATACAGTGCATTAATGAAGTCCACACAACGACGTTCAATTTTTTCACTTAAAGGTTAATGTATTTATGTAATGATTTAGCTACACCACACGTTTAAGGCTTTATATCATTATTCTTATAATGAAATGATTTAAAAGAAGTGCTGACAAATCATAATTAAGTTAATAATTAACAACTCCTCTGAGTTAATCCTTAATGGAAGCAGTAATTACCGCTCTGAGACTGATGGAATAGGACTATAGCATTGTTGCCTAATTTAACCAGTAATCTTTACAGAACTAATTAAGATCTGTTTCGTATGGCGTGCCTACAGACAGCAATCTTCATGACACATTTTTTATTTTGGATTTAGGTTGTTTCCCTGACGCGGGTGCAGTTTTTATTTCCTTACCCCTCGACTCTGGCCCTGGCTGTATGCTTGTCATGCTAAAAGGTGACGTCGTTTAGCATAGTTGCAGAGAGTACATTTTCTGTAAAAACGCTGTGATCTCTTTCTTTCCACCACTTTGGTAACTGCTTGTTCTTTTGAAAGGTACATGCAATGCAGTACTTAACAGATGACAGAAACAGACATTAACATAATCCTCAAACTCTGTGAATCACAACAGTTAAACGCCGATGGAGGCCAATTAACTTGGTGTGTGATTTTGAAGGAAACAACTGAGCTAGTCGCTGATTGCTGGCGCGGTGAAACGTTTTTGCTCATGATTGTTCGTTTTTTTTGTTTAACATATAGTTCATAACCCAATACAAACAAAATCGCCGTTACAAATGTGAAATATAGTGTATAGTATCCATACCAACCCAAATATCTGCCAAATTAATACATAAATTAGGTTTGAAAAAATGATAAAGCTGACAGTTTTCACTTAAACCTCATAGTCATTGTTTAATTTCAAATCTGAAGTGCTGGAAAACAAAGCCTGAACAAAAAGTGTGTAACAGTCCAAATACTTTCAGAGTTTCCAAGTCTTGCACAAACTCACAGCCCCACTACACATGGTCGTAATTAAAGTGTATGTCAAATAAGTCCTGTTGTATGATGGTACAAAACCACACGCATTCTCATCATCGATACATGCCTTATCGTCAGTCCTTCTCCATGCCAGTTGCGATGATTGATAGGAGGTCAACATTTATTTTCCAATATGAACGCCGTCTTACGTCAAGACAGCACTGACGTAAATTCAAATGTACATCTGTAAAGACAACAGCTGCAATGGAATTGTACTTTTGTACAACAAACGGACGGTTTTGACATACATTTATCAAATGAGAACAGACATGAAATCTCCTTATCCATATTTGTACAGACGAAGAGCAGACGTAATTGGATTCTGAGTGAAGCAATCTGTGCTGGTTGCCATAAAACTGCGTTAAATCCACCGTTATTTTTGCTTTTCCCTTAAGCGGAAATTACATTTATACATGTTTTATTTGACCTTAAAACTGATTACATGCATGGCGTTTCCTATTCTGCCTGATTTTCCGAATCTCATTTTACACTGAAAAGGAAAATTGCCCGACATCTTTCATGTTTAAAAAACAGGATGCAAAATTAATTGGAATAGATGCAGGACAAATGGAAAAATCCTAATTGAAAGTGTGTGTGTGTGTGTCTGTACATGTTTCTATGTATGTGTGTGTTGTGTGTTTGTATGTGTAATGGAGTCTGTCAGAGACAGCTCTGGGTGTTTGCGTATTTTCCGGGGTGTGCGTGTTGTGTCAGTGTGAGAGAGACGTGTATTCAGAGTGTTTGTTTACTAAAGCTGTTCCCTTATCCAAAGGGTCACAGGAACTGAATCAACATAAGAGAGGAAGACGTTATCGCTCTGACCACAGCCATATTGTTTATACACACACACTGTGTTACCAGTTAGCTACGCCGATAACATTAACACAATGCTGTGTCAGCCTGCATCACACCCGGCAGGAAGTGACCTCATAGAGCGAAGTGTGGGAGTAAGGGCATCCTGTGTCACACCTATGACAAACAAGAAACAGCCATGGAACACCAGCTGACACACAGGCTTGACCAATTGCTGAGTGCAGTCGGAAACCGATCACACACTTTTTGACAATGTGGAGAAAATGAGGAAAAGTTGGGGACATAAGCCAAATATCTCATCAACAATATCTCCTGACTGCATGATACTGAAGTCTTCTGTCTCTCAATGTTTTAATGGCACAACATTCAACTAGACCTGACCTATAAAGGCTCCATCACCCAGACTCCTCATTGGCTGGAATTCCACATAATAGAGTGACTCTGTGTCCCTGAAAGATGCTATGTCGGTCTCAATTGTTATGAGGTAACCTTCGAAATGTACCGTTGAACGTTTGAATGTTTTCAAAATCAAAGAGCCAATGCTAATTTGTAACTGGGATTTAGAAATTACCATGGTAACAACACGAGCTGCGGCGCCATTGACTGGACAGCTTTGAAACGTTGATATATGAGTGCTTTCAGTACAAGGAGTTTTCACATCCCAATGTTAAACAAATTGACTATATACTTACATTGAACCTTTGGTGTGCTGTACAAGCTTTGGCTGGTAGTAGGCAATGTACGCATTACATGCAAGCCTGTAGCTGCTGCTGGATGGTCTCAACACAATGTGCACTACGTTCAAAAATATGGGGTATCAAAAATGTTCTTTTTAAATGAAAATGTTTGTCCATTAAATTAAAATCCCTGCTGTGTTCTAATGACACATTGTGTTTGCTGATCCAGGTTTACTGTTTTAAAATGCTAATTGATCAGAACAAAATACTATGCGATTATGTACGCACAACTGAAAACGGTTGTGCTGACTAAAGAAGCAATAAAATTCACCATCTTTTGACTGATTGTGTATCTGAAGCATCGTATTTTTGGGTTAGATTATAGGCTCAAAATGTCCTCAAACAAAGAACCGTCTTCGGAGACTTGTCGGTCTATTCTTTTTTTGAGAAATGAGTGAGAAACTGTCAAGAAACTGAAGACCTCACAAAACAATGTGAACGGCGTTACTGGGGACAAATACATTAGTGTCTAGTTTGAGAAACAAATGCCTCACTGGTCCTCAACTGGCAGCTTCATTAAATAGGCGCCTCTGGATGCTGGCCTTCTAGGCAGAGTTTTTCCTGTGTCCCTTGTTTGTGTTCTTTTCTTTCTTTTCGCCAGTCTTAGATAAGGCTTATTCTTTGCAACTCTGTAATAGTTATACAGTGCGCTGCCGTTGAACTCTAGCGCTGTGGAAACGCAATGTCTTCTATGATGCTTTATGCTTCACTATCTGGCAGTCTGATAGACGAATCTGGGTGTGCCAGATGCCAGGAGACTGCGATCTACTGGAATGTATAGCGCCTACTGTAAAGTACCGGGGAGGAGGGATATTGGTGTGGGGCTGTGTTTCAGGGTTTTGGCTAGGTCCCTTAGTTCCAGTAAAGGGTCATCTTAATGCAACAGGATACAAAAATAATTTATACAATTGGTGCTTCCAACTTTGTGGCAACAGTTTAGGTAAGAAACTTTCCTGTGTCAACAAAACTGCGCACATGTGCACAAAGTAGGATTCATGAAGATATGGTTCAACAAGATTGCTGTAGAGGAACTCGAGTGGCACAGAGCCCTGACCTCAACAAAATTGAACACCTTCAGGATTAATTGGAACAGCAGAGTGCTCTAAATTAGCATAGAGCGGGCCCAGATTAACAGGTTGTCCCTCTGCCTGTTGACATGACGCCCCCCCCCCCTCGGTCCTTTTGTTGGCCCCATCCAGCCTGAGCTGGTCAATAGCCATAGGAACACGCCTGCTAGTCTTTACACGACGGGATGTGTTTTTCAGGGCATGGAAATCCCCCTGCACTGACCTGGTTACAGGCTGAGGTATATGAGACATACATACTATGGCCCCCGGCCAAAACTGGGCCAAGCTAGGGAAGTTCACCCCGCATATGAAAACATGCACTCAGTTCCCAACCGAGATTAAGGAACGAAATGTGCTGACTCAGAATTGGACAGCTCTTCCTCAGGTCCAGCCATGCTGTTCTTTCGACTCCTTTCACCAGCCACTTGTTCCGATAGGCTAACCCTTTAAGACCCCAGCTTGTCACGGATTTGAAAAAGTCCGAGGTCACAGAGAGACACCGAAAAGAAGCAGACGAATCTCATAGGTAACGGGAAATCTCAGAGACATTTTCTAATGACAATAATTGCTACTTATATATATATATATGTCCTACAGTTGCGGACATTCACCGTGACAGCTTTGACAGCTCTTGAGATACACCCATTGAGTGCGTCTAGAATGGGATGTAAGAACGGACTGTGTCCACAAGGCATACTAGGTCTATGACATCAGAAGAACTAGAACCACCACTTTCCGGAAGGTGAGAGAATACATTTTTCCATTCAGTGTGATGACAATCGAAGACTTAGGGAATGAGAGCCAGGCTGTTATTATATCATCCGAAAGGCAGGGGGGCTTCAACAGACTCAAACCCTAATTGGCCTTGAATGGTGTGATTGTAGAATGTGTTCAGGACTCGAACGCAGCGCAGATCCCGTAGTGTGTCGCACAGAGTGACTGACTGAAAGCGAACATGTCAATTGACGTGACAGTGACACACACACACCCCAACAGAAACAGCCAGAGATGAAGATGACCATGATGAGAGCTCAAAAGTAAAAGCAAGGGCGACCACACACACACACACACACACACACACACACACAGACACACACACACACACACACACACACACACACACACACACACACACACACACACACACACACACACACACACACACACAGGAGTAGGAGAACTGTGAGTGGGATTTCCCTAGGGGGGGTACCCCAACAGGGCCGAGAGAAGGTTAGTGACGTTGACAGAGCGCTTGTGTTTTAAGCCCAACTGATCCAGCACAACGGCTTTAAAGAAACAGTCTAAAGCACGGAGCTGCTCGTCTGCAACAAATTATTCATCTTAAGGAAAACAAATTGAATATTTGTATAATTGCCTATTACGCTTTATAGCGAAACATAATTAAACCCTTCTTTGGCTCTACCCGGTCATGTGGTCCACTCTTCTTCTATCTGACCTTCACATCCATGAGATCTTCCTGCAATCTAGACCAAGCGATGTCAGCGATTAAGACCGTTGCTAACCCAGTTAGCCGAGCATTAACTTAGGCGTGCCCATAATAAAATTGGATCATGCACTTGTGACGCAAACAAATCTTCCAAGCCCAGCCCATAATTTAAGAAAATACTGTTAGCTTCCAGCTCATCTGTGCGGCGTCGGTCCGTTCAGCTCGACGTGCGTCTTTAAAGATTTTGTTTGAAATCGAGTATCGTTTAAATTGATCACTACACCGATAATATTAATCAATTATACTATACTAAACTGTTTATCATGAAACAGGTAGATTGTGTGCTTGATTGAGTTATTCACCACAACTGTTAATTCACTTTCCCTCAGCACAGCGGTCAATTATTGGTGAATGGTGTTTAGCATTTAGCTCGTAACAGTTTGACGTTTTATTTTGAATTTCAGCAGTTGGCGTCATCGTCCTACTAGCCACCATCGCCCCATTCATTCCAGGATACAGTCCAGGTCAGGTCTTGACCAGGTCAGTCCAGGTCACCTCGTCTCGTCTCCACACCTGGTTCCCATCATGTCATTCTGGGTGTCATATAGACTCCTCTGACAGATCATTCAGTGTCCGTTGTTGTTTGCGTTGTGTTCGTGTCTATCGTACTACTGCATCCTTTAGCCTAGCCATAATACCTATCCCTAACCAGTAATGCCTAACCTACGTGGGGACACCTAAAAAAATACTTGTGTGAACCAATAGGTTTGTTTTTGCACATTTGTTTTGTGTTTCCAGCATGTACACAAAGTCTCCACATGTACACATAGACCAGGATCACAAACACCAATTAACTAGCCTGGTGCAGAAACCTTAGGTCATTCAATGTTTGTGTTGCTGTCCTGCTGGGCTCGTCTCTCTGTTTCCTTCCATCTTCTGTCTTTATAGCAAATTAAAATGTGTTTTCGGGAAGAAATAAACATGTCAATGTTCCCAGGGAGATGTCACACAAACAAATTATGAAAACTTTATCGTAAACAACAACAAGAGAGATAACTAGAAACAACAATCATATAACAAAACAAAAAAATACAAATATGAATAGCGTATTAAATACATGTGTATATACACTACAAGTGTAACGTTTGGACACGCCTACTCGTTAATAGATATTACTTTAGTTTGATTTCCACAATAAAAGTGAAGACAACACAACTTAGGGGTTTCGGCAGCTGAAGATGTAGAAAACTGCTAAAAGATGAAAAAAGTGCTTCATATAAACATGTGATTGATTGAATAACGAATAATTTACATTGTCAGTTAACGAAGTAATTTAACAAAACGTTTGATCTATAGTTACTGTAATTATAGTCCAAACATTTTGTTACTTTTTTGTACAGGACCCCATAGGAATCAAACCAGAATCCTGACTTTGCAAGCACCATTCTTTTACCAGGTGTGCTACACGGGACCTTATTACCCAAATTGTGGTAAGTGGTATATTTAGGCATTGCCTGATATTTGAAGGTCAACGTTCTTTGTTCAAGTCTTTTTTCATTTGTGAGGGTATTTGCATTTTCACATGGTCATAGATGACAAGGGCAACGACATGCCATGAATCCCAATCCAGCCCGTCTGCCCAACGCATTTCCCGGTGTGCCTTCTATTCTCACTCCACAGAGTGTTTAAACATGCCTTTTCCTTCATTTCAGCAAAAATTGTGCAAACTCAAAAATAAAGTTGTGTCTGAGTTTTTTATTCGCTAGCGGAGGCTGTGTTTTTGTACCCGCTAAAAGAACCAACTGGAGAATCCAATTATCCCCAACACTTTTCATTACGGATGAGGGAACATACCTATTTAACACAACACGTTTATCAGTAGCTGTATAATTTATTTTACACAGACGTCTTTGCTTGTCTTAATTGAGAGTGCCAATTATTTAAGTGACTGTATATTTGGGGCAGGTGATTAGAACGTGTTCTTCTCTTGAACTCCTAACTAAGAGATTATCACATGAGCCGTCCTCTCTGGCGAACCATGTCTTTCGAGGGCGTCCGGTTTTAATTGCCTGACGTTGCCACTAATTATCTTTAATTAATTTTAGTATCTATTTTCAGATATATTATCTGCATCCCAGAGGTACTTTAATGGGGGCTACCTTTCTCACCGTTAGTACGCTAATGGGCATACAGGCCTCATCAAACATACAAGTACATATATTACACACTGGAGGCTCAATATTACACACTTCTAGGTTCTAAATTACACATTAAAGGTTCTACATGACACACTGCTTCATAAGGAAGAACAGGTGTGCGCAATGACAAGACCAAATAATCGCGGATACATGCACCGGCATATTTTTTACATACAGTGAATTATTGTAGTCTATTGTTCGCACTTGCTTATTAGTTGTGTTAAGTGCCCCTATAACTGTTGCTAATTGCTACCTAACTACCCCCCCCCCCATGTTCACACAGAATCCACACTGGACAAATGTACCCTACATATTTTTAGTGAAGGCTGGAACACTTTTTTGTTCAAAATTTTGTTAAAATTATTGTTATCTTTGATCACCCAAGACCTTTTACATTTTAATTATAGATCAAATCAGAATCTGCTTTATCTTGTCCTCTTTGGATTTTATTATTTCAGTTTTGTTGGAAAACAAATATTTTCCAATATTTACTGCTTTATTAGATATTACATTAGAGGCAGTGGGGAAAAGAGTTTTGCTGAAGGACGCTGTGAATTCAAACCTTTGCTAAAGCAGTACTTGGTCTGGCCTTGGCCACATCAGACAAATTCTGTATTTTGACAAAAGTTTTTCTATGTTTGGGATCCTTTACTCAGTTTGAGTGAGCTAAAGTGACATTTCTCTCAAGTGTACAGTAGCGTTCCATCTTTCTCAATTTTCAATTTCACTCAGCTAAAAGTCAATGTGTGCAATTTAATTATTGTCTTTCATCGGTCAAAATTGGAGCGAGATCGTTCGTGGTCAACTGGGTGTTTTTGCTCTCTGTTAAATGGTATTGCGTGGGCAGTAGAGGAGAGTCCTCCAGGTTCTGCCCGGAACAAACAGATAGTGGATTTTCTGTAACCATTTAGAATGTTTGTCTTGTTCACTCCCTCTGTCATTCTCCCCTTTTCCCTCTCCCCCATCTCCCTCTTTTTGTCTCTCCCTCTGAGAGTGTTAATGGTAAGGACTGGTTATGACTGTGTTTAATGCTGACGGACTGAGCCAGTTCCTGTCACTGTCAGTTGTGACGAATGCTATCATTGTTCGCCATCGGCCCGAAGCGTGAGTCAGATTCAGACAACATTCAGAGCCAGGGTCTACACAGCTGGTGTTAACCCCTGTTGACCTCATGTCTCCACACAAAGAACAACGGAAAAACTCAAGTCGTATGTCAAATGTGACGCACACATACACACACACACACAATAAGACAAAGAGACATATTCTGTTAAGTGTGTAAGGGGTGAAAGCCAAACACGCATACACTCTCTTAAAACACATGCACACACACTGTCTTAAGACACACAGACTTTCCAGCTGCCTCGGAGCATCTCTATTGTCAATTGTGATTACTAACAGGGCTGTTTAAACTTGTTATTTAAGATATTTGTATTTTTAGCGAATAGCCAGCATGTTTGTGTTTCAGGGTGTGCGTCTGCTTATTTTTTTACATGACATGTACCAAAAACATGACCAGCCCCTTAAGACTCAACCCACAGCCAAACAGGCTTGGCAGCAACATCTCCTCCTGGCTGACTTAACGTTGGCGCCCCCCAGGGGTGTGTCCTCAACCCCCTTCTCTTTCTCCCAGTTCAACCACAACTACGCGGCTCGGCACAACATCTGACACCATCGGCAAGTTTGAGCACGGTCTGCTAACTAACAGTGATGAGTTCACCAGTGATGTAAGCAAACTTGTTTCACGGTGGCGACGTCAGTAAAATAAATGACATATTTGTTGACTTCAGGAAGCGGCGTATGTCCCATCCCACATCTACAAGGATGCTGTAGAGTCAGCAGGCTTCGCATTTCTCAGAGCTTACTAAGCCAATGACTGGTAACTGACGGACAATGTCCTCAGTGTTGTAAAGTAGGCGTAACATCGACTCTCCTCCCTTATGCGACCGAACATATTCCAGTCCAAAAACTGACTCCAATCTGTTTGTGCCAATTGACTGTCAGGAACCGTAAATTTGATTATGATCAGATTAATCAGGGAAAAAACGGTCTAAATGTCATGCCAGCTCCATCTCACTTTGTAGACTTCCACAGCCCAGTGGGATTCCCATGGAGAGAGAAGACGAATACCCGACGCTTCGGATTTATGTGCGCGGGTCAATCCAGTTACAAGTATTTTTATAAAAAAAGTCAAACTCTGACCTTCACCTCACCCAAAGCAGAGGCACACACATCGATAGGGCTTATCCCTCCGTAAAGGAACCCTTGTTGTGTATAAACCCCTCACTCAACCAGAGCGAGCAAGAGAAAAAAATAGAGCGCAAAATAGGATGAGGGTAAAAAGAACAAACAAGTCTAGTGCCAGTTCAGGATATCCCGCAGGTCTCAGCAGTAATGTATTATGTATCGGCGCGGCCAAACTCATTTGGAGATATGTATTCCTATGTGCTCTGCCTGTGTCTGTTTCTACAGTATTAATGTTCTGGCCCAAGGAGGGTTAATGATCTTGACATGGGCATTGGTAGGATTGTGTGTTTCTTTACAGTGTGATATATTCGACGACCTGAGGGCAGTGCAAATCCACACATATACATACCAGCACACACGAACACGCTCGCACAAACACACACACACACACACACACCAGATTTGGGTAAATGCTACGCGGAAAAGGAAAAAATATTCATAGTTATCAACAGTTGAAATACCATATTTGTCATTACTGTACTAACTTGATTTAAAAGGAAACCTTGTGGACGGGGAATACAATCCCAAAAAAGTGTTTATGTCTGCGGTAAAGTTTTGTCTCATGGTGGAGCATTAAAGCGTAGCTACCAGTTGACTGTAGCTCTGCATTTCTCTGTACGCTCTATATAGTTTTTGGGGATTTAACTATCCATACTACTTTCTGTATAAATCCTGTATCATTGACATTATTTACAGTCAACTTGTATTTTATATTCTAGTAGGTGTAATGTAGTACAAGATACAACATATTCACGTAAACAGTGGAAAAGTGGAACAGTGGAACAGTGGAACAACAGTGGACCTGTAGTTGATGCATAGACAGAGATGAAGAGGAACCAGCTGAATTCAGGAACAGAACCCAGATAGCCAGGATGTGACCAGCGCCGGACCCAAATGAACGAGAGGCGAGAGAGGCAGGAAAAAGAAAGTGGTACGAGAAGAACAGAGGAGGACGAGAGGATGAGACATACACAATGAGATGAAGAGGGTGTTGGTGAACGTGGCTCCAGTGATTAAAGGAGAAGGTCATCTCGCTAATCGCAAACCACACAAACATGCACAGAGCACACACACACAAACACACAGACATACAAACACACAGACACACACACACACACACAATGGATGTTGCTTTAACAGATTCCCAGCCACTTCCTCTATTCTGTCCATCCACCTCTGTCATTAACCCTCCCAGTCCACTCGTCAATGTGACGTCCTTAGTTGTTTTGATTTTTTTCTCCTTCCTGTCTTTTGCCCAACCTCATCACCCCTACCCCTATAACCATCACCATGGAAACTAGGGACCCACGGCTATATTACCCCTAGCGTCGGATGCACTTTAAACAGACATTTGGATATCGGAAGAGAGAGTTAGAGAGGAGGTGTTTGGCTGCCGTTGTCATAACCACCACTTCATAAAGTCTCGATTAACGTCAGCCCTTAATGTTTTACTGTTTTGTTTTCAGACTACTGCGTATCGTATGCAAAGGTGTCAGGAAGCAAGTCAACAGTGGGTTTTTAAAGAACAATGTGAGAGTTAATTGTAAGCATAAATGGACATGAATTATTTGCAATGTTAAAAGCTATTTCAGCCCATTCACAAACCATGATTTGTACAAGAGGTTTAAACTGATGTGGGCGAGTAAATAGCATACAGTGAAACTTGGCAAACAACAAAAGCCTCTTGTATATTTAGCAAGCTAGCGGGATGGCGATCCAGGAATGGTGGGATTTGTTCTGTATGTTTTCTACCACTAAGAACAATAACAGCATTAGTCAAATCTGTGTGTGTGTGTGTGTGTAAAAGAATTAAGAACATCCATTTCAAATTGTGATCTGCTTATCGCTGTCATTGATAAGTAGTGACATTGCAAAAATCTGTTGGAGATATGAAACTAGAAGAAATCAATCCACCTCTTTTCAGTGGGCGGGCCATTAACCTCTTTATGGGCGGCAAGGTGGCCTAGTGGATAGGGAATATGCCTTCAACTCCCCCCACCATCAAGGTGAAAAAACTGTCGTTCTGTCCTTGAGCAAGACAGTTAGGACAATTAGGGCTGCCTAATCAGGTAAAATGCAGAGGACACATTTCAGTTGAAGGCATTCAGTTGTACATTCCATGTGCATTCCGATTTCTCTGTGAGCTTAGGACAAAAATTGCAGGAAAAAACGTAATGGGTAACAAATAAATAGGGAAGTAAAATCATGAGCTTTTCAAGTTAGTGAGATGTTCATCACTGGGGGTTTTACTGAATGACTACAACGTTCTGAAAGTGTCAAGAGACTGTTCTACCTACTGCTGCTTCAGGGTGGTGAATTTTGAGTTTGGTGTGTTACCTCTTTTGGTAGCGAGGGAGACATGGCGACCTCACCAGGGGGTATTTTCTTAAAACCACTAAAGTATTTCTGTAATTATGACATTGGTCCCTATGCAGCTCTGAAATGAAAAAAAAACATTAAACTGTCTGTATGTGCTTGTGGGTTGTTGCAGTATTCAATTGTCTCACAGAGTGTGGTTCTTATAGTAGATCTATAAGTAACATTATGTAATAAGAATATAATGAAATAAAACTTAAGTTGCATAGTCTTAAAGGTTAAACGCTTCGGAAAATGCATGCTCGCGCTAGTGGCTAGCGGCAATTGTAAGTACAGTACCTCCAAGATGCAGAGGAAGAAGTCAACTGAACCCAATCTTGTCTCACACAACGCCTGTTGCTGAATTGAAAAGGGTAATTTACATGTTATGTAAACATTATGTAAAATCTGCCCTGAAAACTCTGAAGAGATGCCATGAACAGGGTTTTGTTTATGACTCCTGCAGTTTCCCAGAGCATGAAACCAGTTATCAGGTTTGTGAAAATGGTTATCTGCTAATTTGCCGGTCAGTCAGTAACTCTTCCGTTGTGTAAACACCTTTCTATTTTAAACAGTGCATGGCGTCACGTAACCCTCACCCACTTGTGTCTAGATTTGCTCGTTACCAACTGACATACGCAAAAAAGGACAAAATATGTTTACAGGGGTTCATACAAACATTGACATATTTTTTTATCAGGTCATGTGTAAAACCAGCCTAGAGCGAGAAGAGAGACAGATTGCGAGAGAGAGTAACCAGATTTGACCATTGTATTGCGAACCAACGCCCCGAGAAACCTTCCGGAACCTTCCGGGGGCATCCAGCAGCTCCGCCCCTACACAGCTGTGTCCCATTGGGACCTCTTCAGGGGAGGAGCTGCTGAAAAGTGGAAAATATGTCATCTAATTCTGCACTGTCAGGAAGGTGCCGGAGATTGAGAATAAGGAGGAAGACAGGAGTAGAAAGGTGGAGGGACACCCATTCTTCTAGGAAGACCACTGGGACATTACAACATTAACGACCGTGCCTCCCCAAGAAAGCAATCAGTCTTTTGGTTTGGATTTGCCCTTTAAGTCCTCCCATTATATTAATAAAACACTCACTGTGGCTCTGAACAGCCGTTCTGTGTCTGTTCCCAGTTTCTCTCCTTGTAACACCATGGTTACTGATAAAAATCTTGACAAAGTACAGGCTCAGTGAGCACTGCTTTGCCATAGGGGTAGACACAGGAAAACCGAGCGCCCTGCGGAGGAAAGGCTGTTTAATTCAAGATAAGAGGATTTTCCCAATATATTCAGACCTATGATTTGCTTTATATTGTATCCATCAGAAAGACTTTAGAAGCCTACGTCCTGTTCCCTGTGGCAATATCATCTAACAATACAGAGCCAGGGCTGTATTTTGTGAAGAAAATGACATCAATAACAATTTTCGCAGATGTATTCTGGGACGCCATTTATATACACAATTGCATGAATCACTAAATTGGTTGTCACCAACAAATAGAAGACAATTAAATTGATGTCAAATTTGTTTTGAATGTATTAGATCAAATGTTTCTGTAAATGTGAAAAAGATCGAACCTGACAAGAAACCACTTCGTTCCGCGACAGCAGCAATCAACAATTCAAAGGATGCATCATGATTTCTCAGATGCAAAGGCCCAACTGACTGAAACTAGTTAACCTCAGGGGTTTCAGATCTCAAAGTGAAATAGGCAGTTTATAATGAATTGCTAAGAACAAACGGATAACAGAATCGTCCGAATGGGTATATACTTTTCTTTTAATTTCTCAAAGAAGCCATGTGTGCGATCAAATGCCTCTTCCAGCAGCAGCTTTTCTTCGTGACAGAAAACGTCTCATTCTGTTCGGAAGCACCCGGAGCGTGACGCCATGTCATCTCGTTACTGTGTTTCCAACAACACGGTGAAGTGAAGTGCTCATTAGGATTTGCAGGTGTTTGGCAATATTGTATGGCGCTAACGCCGGCTATATTATAGTCTCGTCTTTTAAAAGCATTTCCCTCACTGAGTGAACAAAACGCCAGTAAAAGCCGCCCAATTAACAGCTTGGGAGAACCTTTTAACAGGAGGCAACGCGATGATTCTCTGATGTCATGTATAGTAGTTAATGGACAGTCAGCGTATTCCAATTAACGGTCCAAATCTGCCTTTTCCAACACCAGTCGAAGTCTGAGTATACACGTTGGCTGCTTTTTCATGGAGCACAAAAATGTTCCAGAATCCATACTGGGTTCTCCTATATGGACAGCAAAAGAACCCTCTCGAAGCCCTCTGTTTTTATAAGAGTCTTTATGTGAGCTGTTAAAACCAACTGTTACATTATAATCAAATACATTAATAAATGGAAAGCAATACAAGTTGAATTCCAATGTTGCCTTAAAGAGAATGCAAATCGGAAAAATATCACTAAACAGGGACGGATCCTCACCAAATACAGGCTTGGTGACCACATATTGGCTATAGAAAAAGGAAGACTATTGTGAATATTAAATATTGTAGCCATGTCCGGAATGTACGCTAAAGCTTTTTCTGTAAATATCTTGTATGTATGTATGTTTTGGCCAAAGATTTAAAAACAAGCCATACTTTGGTCGACCTTTACCACCAATACTAACTCCCCCACTAATACTAGCAATAATACTACAATTTCCACTGATACAACCATTCCCACCAAACTGAAAACTACCAGGAAGAGGAACATTACTGATATTACTTCAACACGCAATAGTTGTTCTCATAATGCGACTGTTGTCAGTTGTAAGTAAAGATTAGTTGTTCTACAGTTAAATGTGCTTTGGCAATGTTTTGTTTTGCAATGAAATGCATGTAATTGTGACAGAATAGACTGACAAAAGGGGACGAGTCAAAGAGAAGGAAATAGGGAAACAGGGCCAAGGAGACAAATCGTAAAATAGGGAAATAGGCAAAGAGGGCCAAGGAGAGAAAGAGTGAGAGTGAGAGAAGGAAATGAAAAGCGAGAAAGAGATAAGGGTCATCATGGTTCATCGTGTAATTCGGTGTCCTCTTTTATATCTTTGATGTTCTGAGGAAAGTGCACCTGCTCTGAGGAAAATATACAAGCTATAAACCACACTCCCCCGCCAAAACACACACACACACACTTGCTCCCTCATTCCCCCATAACCTTCAAGGACCCCAATGGAGGTAGAGAATATTCTGACTCGCTTGAACTGAGATGAAGAATGAATATGAGACAAAGTGACTCAGTTATGCCCCCTCCCTCCCACCGTCAGTGAAGACTAATGCCTACTCTTTTATCTGTCTACACGGCACCTTCTGAGCAGGAACTAGAATATACATCACCGGAGCGTGCAGACAAAACGTGTGTGCATATATATGCATAACAAGTTTTACTATTCTTTAGGGAACAGAAAAAAGCCTAAGGAATGATTGACCCTAAAAGGACATTCGGTTTAGAGGTTAGGATTCAGTTGAGGATACAGCTATAATTCCGGTTAATGTTAGAGGGAATATCGCTTGGTGTTACATTGGAATATTGTTTTGTGTCCAGACAAGTAAATATTCTTTGATAAAATGTGTGTGTATGTGTGTGTGTTATCACTCTCAACGTGTGTGCATTTGCAAAAGATCAAATTAGCATGTGATTTGCATATCAGAGCACTGCCTTTAAGCATTCAATCAAGTCAGTGGCGGCTGAATACAAACGAGCGATATCACTCTCTCAATTCAAAGGGCAATATTGGCATGAGAAACTGATGTTCAAATTGCCAAAGCGAGTGATTCTACGACAATAAACAACCGAAATTAACAGAATATTAATAAATATTACAATCGGCAAAGTTAAATAGAGGCTTTGGAGATGTTATATTATTGGCTGTGTACAGTTCTAACTACATGGAAATAGTTGATTTGTGAACAGGTGATGTGGTTAAATATAGGTCAGATTTACAATTAGGCTTGTGCTTCACCGGTTGGCAGATAGCCCGCTGCTCCGAAAATTGGCCCATTAGCCAACTGGTTGCTCGTTTCATTTCCAGAGATGACAACGAAAAAAAAACGTGAAATGTTAAAATCTGACAGTAACATGCTGCAAAGATGTCATATGACACTATTGGTCTTTTTGGATTGGAGTACTCTGAAAGAAATAGATTACTTGTCTCTAATGTGGTCGTACATCTGACAACAGGAGCCTTCCTAAAATGCGACGCTTTTCGGATATATTTTATGTGATGCTTCTGTCAGAACAAGTAGAGGAACATATATTGGTCACACATAGTCAGTTAAATTCCTGAGGTGAAGGATCACACTACGTTATGTTATAATCCCAACTGGGTGGAACCGAACTCGGCAGACATTTACAGTAATGACTCACTCTTAAAATCATGAAAAACATTGATGTCACTACCAGAAACCGATGTCATAACGAGAAACGGCTGTAAAAGAATTACAGAAAAACAATGCTTAGTAAAAGTTTGACTAGCACGAAGAAACATAGCCAAAATGTCAATGTTCCTTAAAAGAAACTGCTCAAAATCTATAATTTTATTTTTAACGGTAAGTCTAGACTTTTGAAATCCCTCAAACAAAAATAACATTAAAAAACGAGCCAGGAAGTGCAAGTCTTCTGCCCTTCATTTTGAGGCCTGTGCGCTAATAGCTAGTATTCTCTTGAGAGTCATTTCGGCCTATGGTAGCACCTCTCGATAGCATAACATATAAACTTAGTATATACATTGCGTTCATTTTGGGTCAATTTGTCCAGGACCAACAAACTTTCTACTTTGCGCTGTTATGCTTATGTTTATGCTTATGTCATAGGTTGTTACTTTGTCGTGGAAAGTTTGAGAGGCTTGTTTGAAAGTGGTTGCTTTCTTACTTCGTACACAGAGGACTCACTATTGGGGTTTAATCAATTTTGTAAATATTTGCCTTGTTTGTGCACCTTTGAATTCACAACCATGGAAGTCAATGGGATCTATAATGTATTTATAATTAACTTAATAGCCAACATTTGTGTCACATCTGCGTGCCCGTCCAAGTATTTACACTGTGTTAAGGTACACCATTGGTCAATATTGGGTTAACGAATAGTCTCTGCTTCTAATCCCCAAGCAATTGCAATATCGTTCTGTCCCTAATCATCTAATCATCATCAAAAAGTGGAGATTAGATTTTTCCTTCTTGTGAGCAGGCCAGGTGCTCAAATCTAAAGCCCTTGTAAATTAGTGGATGCATACTAATGCCGAAGTGGCTTTTGCTGCATCCGTGTCTGTGCAAGCTGCCGGACAAAGAAATGTGCGTGTTTTCATCCACTTTTATCAAATTTTCTGATGCCCATTTTGGGGATTGTGTCTGTGCCTTGTTGCAGCAACTCCCTGGGGCTCCGCGGGACTCAATCAGGAAATTAGTCCTCGACGATGTTTTCCGTCTCATTACACTGACAGATACTCAAGCATAATATACGACTAACGAACGCAATTACGGCTGCAGGCGTTCGCCTGACCACAAGGAGTCGCGGCGACGTAAGGAAACTTAATTTGATATTCTCACCAACCATCCCAGATGGTTTTCAGCCATTTCAAACTGCTCTCTACGAGAAGACAATCTGACATTTACTTAGGATATTGCTGTCCCTGGGGAAATACAGAAGTTGTCTGTTAAATATATTTCAGTGGATTTTCCCAGAGGCCCTCGTTAACAACACAGCAGTTGTTGGGGTCAGATTTGTGTACATTTGGGGGGAATTTGGAAGCTGAGGTATTGGAGATAGCGTCAACACCACTGGCCTTTTGGATTGTGTCTTGGAATGGAGCTCATTCAATGAGATTGGCGAATCCAGTGGGCTCTTATTGATTTTTATAGTTGAGTATAGCATTGTTTTAGTGGTCATGAATGGTGTAAGTGCTTTGTTATTTGTTTGTTGGTACAGGGTCAAAAAAGGTTAGCAAAGCGTTTTATCCATACGTCTCGATTTTGGATAACTAGCTCTTTGTGTTGGCTTTTTACCGTTGTCCATTTTTCTAAAGTGATTTGCTTCGATTGATTTTACAATCACATCGAGCTGTTTTTTGACTTACTGTTCTTTCTGTCTTGCACCGGTGTATTAGTGTATCGTGTTATCTTTAAACCACGGTAAAAGCATCTCTTTTTAAGGTTTTTCATGTTCTTCACGAAACCCTTTGTCCCGATTGTACATTTTATTAGGTTAACTTGTCAACATGTGGAAATCTCGACCTAACATTCTCGTAAGGTCGTGTGAGACTGTGTGGGGCATTGTTGTGACCTTATTGCACATGCTCAGATACACATCCCCATGCGGCAATGTGTATTGCTTCTGAAAATCAAGCCTACCCTCTGTCAGGGTCAAAAGACACATGAATTTTTGTGTCTACGTACTGTATATGTGTATGTCTATGTGTACCTGTGCATTGTATTTGTGTGCGTCGTGCCCCCCCACTGAGCAGGAAATAGGATTGGAACGGTAGGTTTAACCGGGGGGAAGAGGGCCCTAATGCAGTCTGAGGGTCATGGTTTGGTAGGGCTACAATGTAATGACTATTATTAATATAATTGGCAAAAGATGTCCCACTAATCCCGTGAAGAATATAGCCAATATCCGATAAGAGCGCAATCTAAAATAAAACAAAGTGTAACATGTAAACATGGCACAGACATTGTTTGACAATGCTATAGTGCGGGTGTTACAGTTATTGGTCGGATGAGGACATGCGTAATGCGGCTCGAGCACACTAGGGGGTGCTGAAACTCTTTTTTCTCAAACCCGGGGTATGAGCGCATATCCATAGCTTTACACACAGCCATTGTACACACAGCCATTGTACATAGTGCCATTGTACACCCCTCTTGCTATTTCCTAAGGGCTTCTTGAAGGCATTGAGTAGACCAAGTTGTGTTGTTTCTTGGTGTTTCTGGGGTGACTCAGCGTTATTGATAGTGAGGTGTGTCGGCGTAGGCGTGTCAACATGTTTGTGGTGTTAGCAGCTGCGTAGACTACTTATATCAAGCCGATGCAAGATGCAGTCAAGGCTTTATCAACATCGCTTTCCATCACAGTTTTATAGCAAAAATGCCACCCGACTGGAGATTTAAACAAAGCCGGATAATTCAACAATGCTGTTCTTTCACTACATCACTAGCGATTGTAGCAAAAGCTGTTGCTACTTGAGTTTGTCGCACAAAACAATTATTGTTATTTAAAACAGAATCAGATTTATTCAAGAGTAATTTAGCATGATGCGAAACAGTGTATCCTAGGGTTACGAATGCGGGCGTCCAGCAGTCCTAACCAGGAACATACATACATATATATATATATTAGGGCCGTGAATTTATTTTAAAAAATTAACCAATTAATCGCACAATCCTGTGATTAATCGCGATTAATTGCATTTTACCCAAGTTGTTTGAAACACTGAAATAAATCAATTAACACAATGAAGTATATTTTAAATACATTATTTTATGATAGTCTCTCCTGTGAACTATACAGAATAGTCATTCTTATCAAATATAGCAACTTTATAAACAAAGTGTTGAAGTGCAAGTTATATATTTAAACCCTGAAGGTTATCAAAAATACTGGATCATCTTGGCAATAGTCCAAATGAAATAAAACATTTTCAAAAACAAAATGACAAAGTGTGAGGTGAAACCATCAATGTCAAAGATAGATTATTTTAGAACTTAAGCCTATAGGCCAAAATAATTGCACTATATGTAAAGTTGCCAGATTAATTTTAAAGAAGTCTATAACAGCCTTTGTAATATAAATGACAAACAGAATGAAGTGAAATTAAGTTGGGTGATGTCGGGTTGGTTAGGGTCTCCATGAGAGTGACGTTCTCTGCTTTCTCCAGCAGGTTATGTCTCAAAACAATCGTTTTAGAGGGTAGATTGTATGATGGGGATCCCAATGCAATTGGAATGATTTATTTCAGTCCCTCGTCTTCTACTGTGTTTATAGGGCGGCAGTTTTTATCTATTTATCTAAAACATCGGTTAGCGGTAGTATACTTGGTCAAAAGCCCGATTAGGCGCCAAGTACTGCAGTAACGCGGATTGGCGGATTGCAACATCAATAATGATCGGGTGTTTCTGTCATATATACTCTCTAGTAACGTAAATAATGACCCTGTGTTTTGCTTTTATATGATAAACTAAAGACGAGCTGCTTCTATGGTATTTGAATTCGGCTTTGCAAACCGAAACCGAAACTTAATAAAGTGGTGCGTTAATTGCGTGAAATTATTTTAACGGGTACATTTTAAATTAACGCAATTAACGCACCACTTTATTAAGTTTCGGAGAGAGTATATTACGCATCAGATTAACGCGTTAAATATATATATATTAGGGCTGGGATATTTATTGCGTTAATCTGATGCGTTAATTTCAAATGTTTAGCGCGTTAAAATAATAATAATTAATTTAGTAATTACACCCAAACATAAATGGTACAACTACAGAACAACTACAGGGGCCCTCAACATCTCAGCTTCACATGTTCATCATTACCCTGTCTGCCTCACACTGTTAGCCTCACACTTTTAACATTACCCTGTCAGCCTCACACACTTTCGGCCTCACACTTTCATCATTACACTGTTAGTCTTAAACACAAAGTGGTAGACACGGAAAGTAATCTGCATACAGCGTGATCACAATGAATCACGTCAACACACTAGAGTCTCTGTCCCTGTTAACCTTGCACGCACACACACACGCTGTGTTTACTGTATAATGAAACTGTCTGCCTCTCACTGTTAACCTCACACTTTTAACATTACACTGTCAGCCTCTCACTGCCAGCCTCACATATTTAACATGACACTGTCAGCCTTAAACTGCCAGCCTCACACTTTTAACATTACCCTGTCAGCCTCACACTTTCAGACTCACACTTTCATCATTACACTGTCAGCCTAAAACTGCCAGCCTCACCATGACAACCTCACACGGTCATACTTAATATTTCCTCCTTGCGTGTTTCGTTTCAGTGATTTTGCTGTTGTAAGCAGAGATAAAGTAATAAAGCAAAACATTGGAAAGTACCTGAAAGACTTTGAGTGAGAAAAAGATTTAGATAGAAAGGATACTAAAAGAAAAGTAAGAAGGAAGTAGAAGTGAGGAGTAGATGGAGAGCAATGGAAAGATAGTCAGAGGTAGTCAGAGTGAGAGACAGATATATAACTAACCAGAGTGGTAGAGATATATATAACTAACCAGAGTGGTAGAGAGATATATAACTAACCAGAGTGGTAGAGAGATATAACTAACCAGAGTGGTAGAGAGATATATAACTAACCAAAGTGGTAGAGAGATATATAACTAACCAGAGTGGTAGAGATATATATAACTAACCAGAGTGGTAGAGAGATATATAACTAACCAGAGTGGTAGAGAGATATATAACTAACCAGAGTGGTAGAGATATATAACTAACCAGAGTGGTAGAGAGACATATAACTAACCAGAGTGGTAGAGAGACATATAACTAACCAGAGTGGTAGAGAGAGATATAACTAACCAGAGTGGTAGAGAGATATATAACTAACCAGAGTGGTAGAGATATATATAACTAACCAGAGTGGTAGAGATATATAACTAACCAGAGTGGTAGAGAGACATATAACTAACCAGAGTGGTAGAGAGATATATAACTAACCAGAGTGGTAGAGAGATATAACTAACCAGAGTGGTAGAGAGATATATAACTAACCAGAGTGGTAGAGAGATATATAACTAACCAGAGTGGTAGAGATATATAACTAACCAGAGTGGTAGAGAGATATATAACTAACCAGAGTGGTAGAGAGATATATAACTAACCAGAGTGGTAGAAAGACATATAACTAACCAGAGTGGTAGAGAGACATATAACTAACCAGAGTGGTAGAGATATATAACTAACCAGAGTGGTAGAGAGATATATAACTAACCAGAGTGGTAGAGAGATATAACTAACCAGAGTGGTAGAGAGAGTGGTAGAGAGACGCTCTATGACTAACGACAGAGTGGTAGAGAGATATATAACTAACCAGAGTGGTAGAGAGTGGTAGAGAGACATATATATACTAACCAGAGTGGTAGAGAGACATATAACTAACCAGAGTGGTAGAGAGATATATAACTAACCAGAGTGGTAGAGAGACATATAACTAACCAGAGTGGTAGAAAGACATATAACTAACCAGAGTGGTAGAGAGACATATATATAACTAACCAGAGTGGTAGAGAGACATATAACTAACCAGAGTGGTAGAGAGACCTATATAACTAACCAGAGTGGTAGAGAGACATATAACTAACCAGAGTGGTAGAGAGACATATAACTAACCAGAGTGGTAGAGAGAGATATAACTAACCAGAGTGGTAGAGAGACGCTATATAACTAACGACAGAGTGGTAGAGAGACGCTCTATGACTAACCAGAGTGGTAGAGAGACATATAACTAACCAGAGTGGTAGAGAGACTTATAACTAACCAGAGTGGTAGAGAGATATATAGGTAGCGAGCGTGATAGAGAGACAGATATATAACTAACCAGAGTGGTAGAGAGACATATAACTAACCAGAGTGGTAGAGAGATATATAACTAACCAGAGTGGTAGAGAGACATATAACTAACCAGAGTGGTAGAGAGATATATAACTAACCAGAGTGGTAGAGAGAGATATATAACTAACCAGAGTGGTAGAGATATATAACTAACCAGAGTGGTAGAGAGATATATAACTAACCAGAGTGGTAGAGAGACATATAACTAACCAGAGTGGTAGAGATATATAACTAACCAGAGTGGTAGAGAGATATATAACTAACCAGAGTGGTAGAGAGATATATAACTAACCAGAGTGGTAGAGAGATATATAACTAACCAGAGTGGTAGAGAGATATATAACTAACCAGAGTGGTAGAAAGACATATAACTAACCAGAGTGGTAGAGAGACATATATATAACTAACCAGAGTGGTAGAGAGACATATAACTAACCAGAGTGGTAGAGAGACCTATAACTAACCAGAGTGGTAGAGAGAGATATAACTAACCAGAGTGGTAGAGAGACATATAACTAACCAGAGTGGTAGAGAGAGATATAGCTAACCAGAGTGGTAGAGAGATATATAACTAACCAGAGTGTTAGAGAGACATATAACTAACCAGAGTGGTAGAGAGACATATAACTAACCAGAGTGGTAGAGAGAGATATAACTTACCAGAGTGGTAGAGAGACTTATAACTAACCAGAGTGGTAGAGAGACTTATAACTAACCAGAGTGGTAGAGAGATATATAGGTAGCGAGCGTGATAGAGAGACAGATATATAACTAACCAGAGTGGTAGAGAGACATATAACTAACCAGAGTGGTAGAGAGATATATAACTAACCAGAGTGGTAGAGAGACATATAACTAACCAGAGTGGTAGAGAGATATATAACTAACCAGAGTGGTAGAGAGATATATAACTAACCAGAGTGGTAGAGAGATATATAACTAACCAGAGTGGTAGAGAGACATATAACTAACCAGAGTGGTAGAGAGAGATATAACTTACCAGAGTGGTAGAGAGAGATATAACTTACCAGAGTGGTAGAGAGATATATAACTAACCAGAGTGGTAGAGAGACATATAACTAACCAGAGTGGTAGAGAGATATATAGGTAGCGAGCGTGATAGAGAGACAGATATATAACTAACCAGAGCGGTAGAGAGATCGAGAGAAATAAGGTTGTCAAAGTGAAAAAGAAACTGAGGTATTATGTAGCCACACACACGCACACACACACACACAAACACACACAGTGTGTTTACTGTATAATGATACTGCAGAAAACACCTAAACAGGCAGGTGACCTGACAGGGAAACCATTAGCTGCCTGGCAACCCTCTTCAACCCGGCCAACAGAGAAGTTCTACTGTAGAGGGTCATGGGGGGGGGGAGGGAACAGAGAAAGAGAAACAGAATTGCACACAACCACGGACACACTCCTCCTACTGTAGAAAACTAAACACACAACAGACAGTCGTGCCCAGCTTGTAATCTGTGACAGCCTGGGTATGTCTGTGTGGCCAGGAAATGTCAATGGTAAGAAGAAATGCTTAGAAAAGCTGTGTAAGTACACGAGGAAGAGCAAAAGGCTAGCAAGTCCGTTCCTAAATGAAGTTCACTCAATTCTACAAGGGCCGAAATTACCCCGGCTAGCCATTCATGTTCCTTATAGCTCAGGCCTTATTGGTTGCTTGGTCCCTCTATAAACCAATCAATGAAGCCAATCAGTGAGGCCCTGCGGACACAGGCAGAGTGAGAGAGCATATAGGAACTGAATCAAACAACAGGAACATTTAGGCCTCTAAGGTAAATGTAGAAAACAGCGATAATGACTGGGCAGAAACAAATACACTAGTGACAAAAGCTAATCTCACTGTCTGTCTAATTGGGGCGCTGTCTGTTTGTTTAGATCTGTCTGTCTGTTTATCTAGTTCTGTCTGTCCGTTTATCTAGTTCTGTGTCACGAGTGGTGAGCTAGGGGTTAGCTGGTGAGCACTAGGTTCCACTCGGTTTGGTTTAGGGGTGCACTTCCTGTTTCTGTTCACTGTTTTGTTGTTGTCACGGGTGCTCCTCGTTACCTAATCACGGTGGCTATTTAGGTTCTAGTTTGGGGAGTACACGGGGCTTAGCATTGTTACAAGTCACATCGATATTAGTGGTGAGTGTTGGGAGATGTACTGTTGATGTTGAACGTTTTTGTATAAGACGCTATATGCGCACTTTTATTTCCTGTCACAGTATACTCTTTTCGCCGTTTACGGTTTGTTTTATGTTCGTCATTAATAAAACTTAAACGGATCATATGGCTCGGGACTTGGCTCAACCTGCACTACACCCATCCTGGTTCGTGACATTCTGTCTGTCTGTTTCTCTAGTTCTGTCTGTCCGTTTCTCTAGTTCTGTCTGTCCGTTTCTCTAGTTCTGTCTGTCCGTTTATCTAGGTCTGTCTGTCCGTTTCTCTAGTTCTGTCTGTCCGTTTATCTAGGTCTGTCTGTCCGTTTCTCTAGTTCTGTCTGTCCGTTTCTAAAGATCTGTCTGTAAATCACTGTAGATTTGTCTAACTGCGTCCATCTCTCCGTATGACTAATTGTCAGATACTTGACGTGTGTGTGTGTATGTTTTGGGTGTGTCTGGCTGCATTCTTGTGTCTGCATCTGGATGTGTTCTAATCTTCACGCTTAAGTGAAACAATAATATGTGTTTTTGCGAGAACAATGTGTGTGTGTGTGTGTGTACCTGTGTGTTTGTTTCAAAGGTGACACTTTCAGCATTTGAAAAATTTAAGGATCAGTGTGTGGGTGGGAGAGATTCTTCGGCTTTGTCTCATTCTGACACCCATTGTACACCTGTCATCTTTAGGCCGTGGAGTGCAAATGAAGCACATTCAAAGACATTGTCATGCTGAAAGATTATTCACTGCCCCAGTCTGAGAACCTGCACACACTGGATTAGGTTTTCTAAAACAACCCCTATGTATTTTCTTCCATTCTCCCTCAGGTATGACCAGTCTTTCAGTCCCCTGATGCTGAAAAGTATCCCCATAGCTTAGTGCTCCCACCACCATCATTCATAATAGGGATGTATTAGCCAAGTAATGAACAATAGCACATAGCATTTAGGCTTAATAGTTTCATGAGTTTGGGTCTCCTTCACAGTGCATCTCATCAAGCATGTGTTTAGGAATGGTTCTCAAAAGGTGAAATGTAAATCCCTTGTTTATCATGATCATACAATATAACCTACTTGCAGTTAAGAAATTAAGTATTTGATCCCCTGCTGATTTTGTACGTTTGCCCACTGACAAAGACATGATCAGCCTATATAGGTAATGGTAGGTTTATTTGAACTGTGAGAGACAGAATAACGACAACAGATTCCAGAATAATGCATTTAAAATAAGTTATACATTTACTTAGTGAAATAAGTATTTGATCCTCTGTCATTTGTCCTGCAGAGCAACCTAAAGCTACACAATGTAGTGCCCATTAGTCAATTCAAGTGTCTACCAAATTCGATTTTTATGGTTCACCGTGATTTGCTTTGTATGTGTTTTTATTATTGCTATTACACCGGGCTTAAATGTAAAACTTATATTCTCTGTTTAAATAAAGATGATATAAATACCAACCATAGAACACAATGATACATGTTTGCCACCTCAAAACTGAGGAGTTTCCAGAGTCGTGTACCCTTCAAGTTGCTTTGGTCAGACTCAGGGGTGACTTTACTGAGGCCCGTCCTGACTCCCCGTTCCTCAGACCACCCTGGACCCTGACAATCCTGAAGTGGACCGTGTTATATATTAGGGTATACTTTATACCTTCCTACTTGCCGTAGTTCGGAGTATGGCATGCTGGGTAAAAGGAATGTTCGATTGCGTGGAAATTAAACGGTTCAATACAGTTGTCTTCTGTCTCGTGATTAATATGAATACTATAGTTATAAGGTGTGGTTCGTAAAACCACCGAACATAACAATTGGCGACGAGGACGTCTGAACCTACGTTAACTACTCTGTCCGGAAGAAGTCGGGTTTAATTACAAATTTAAACCAGTTTGTTTTGTTTGAGAGTTACGGTTAGGCTAATGCTAGAGCAGAGTAAAGCTAGCAGGTGCAAGTTCACGTTGAGCGCGAGATCAGTAGTCGAATGCTGAGCGAGGATCCGAGACAGACGTCGGGACAGGACGACTACGTCAGTGAAACGGAGGAAAACGCCACAGCACGTCCAAGACTGAAGTCAATTAATAGGAAAATGTCAGGACTGGTGGGAAATATCGGACATTATGATGAAAATATTGAGCAGTGGAGCTCATATACAGAAAGGTTTGGTTATTTTGTTCTTGCAAATGGTATTGAGGATCAGAAGATTGTACCTACCTTTTTGACTGTAATTGGACCGAAGATGTTTGATTTATTGCGTAGCCTGGTACATCCAGAGAGTCCGGGTAATATGACATATGAGGTCATAGTGGACATACTAAAAGGACACTTTTCCCCAAAACCATTAGTTATTGCTGAAAGGTTTAGATTTCACAGAAGAAATCAGGAAGAGGGGGAATCAGTTGCAACATTTGTTGCTGTTTTGAAGAAATTATCAGAGCACTGTGAGTTTAATGAGGTGTTACAGGACACCATTAGAGATCGACTAGTTTGTGGGTTACGTAGTGAGGCTATACAAAAGAGATTGTTAACTGAAAGTAAGCTCACATTAACAAAGGCAATGGAAATTTGTATATCCATGGAACTAGCTGCTAAAGAGGCTCAACAGTTGAGTTTCGCAGGGAAGCTACACAAAGTGACAACTGATATCCAGAGACAAGGAAATCAGAATACATGCTTTCGCTGTGGCAAAATGGGACATCAGGCAGCTACCTGTTGGTGTAAAGAAATGGATTGCAGAGCATGTGGTAAAACGGGCCACATCGAACGGGCCTGCAGAAATAAAAAGAGCTCAGAGAAACTGTCAAAGACGGTAAACCAGAAAGATACCTCGCAGAAAAAGAAATACGTGTATGCTGTTGAACAGGAGAGCACAGAAAATTGACCTCTGTCAAGCCTACTTACAGATGCATGTGGACGAAAAGTCAAAGGAGCTACTGACCATTGTAACACACAACGGGCTTTTTAGGTACTGCCGTCTACCATTTGGGATTACAAGTGCACCAGCGTTATTCCAACGAGCGATGGACCAGATCTTGAGTGGAGTGCCAGGGGTCCTATGCTATCTGGATGACATACTGGTTACAGGGAAAGACGAAGAAGAACATCTCCGGAACCTGGATGCAACCTTAAAGAGGTTGAGAGACTATGGACTGCGGGTTCGTAAAGACAAATGTGCATTTTTCCAATCATCGATCGAATATCTGGGCCATGTCATCGATGCTCAAGGCCTTCACAAGGCTCCATCCAAGGTCAAAGCTATCTTGGATGCTCCAGTTCCACAGAACGTGAGCCAACTACGTTCTTTCCTGGGGTTGCTAAATTACTACGGCCGTTTCGTTCCTAGTTTAGCAACCAAGCTGAAACCGTTACATCAATTGCTGTGTCGGGGCAAAACATGGAAATGGACGGAACAATGCGATGAAGCACTGGTGAAAACAAAGGAAGCACTCCTGAAATCAGAAGCACTGACACACTTTGATCCAGCATTGCCCATTCAACTTGCTTGTGATGCTAGCCCTTATGGTGTGGGAGCAGTAGTGTCACACATCATGCCTAACGGGGAGGAAAAACCAATTGCTTTCGCATCAAGGACATTAAACAAAGCGGAATGTAACTATGCGCAGATAGAGCGAGAAGCCCTAAGCATAGTTTTTGGAGTACGGAAGTTTCACCAGTACTTGTACGGCAGGAAGTTCACCCTTCTCACAGATCATCGACCACTGACAAGCATTTTCGGTCCGTATACTAGAATTCCGTCGCTGGCTGCAAGCAGAATGCAAAGGTGGGCTTTGTTATTGTCAGCACATACCTACGAAATCGAGTATCGAAAGTCTGAACAACATTGCAACGCAGATGGACTTTCCAGGTTACCACTACCTGTGACCAAGCCAGAGTCGCGTGAAGTGGACATCTTTTACTTTAGACAAATGGAAAATGCCCCAGTCACTACAAAACAAGTGTGTAGAGCGACAAGACACGACTCAGTGCTGTCAGAAGTGATGGACATTATCGTCAAGGGTAAAAGTGCAGGAGATGCGCCAGATCTGAAACATTACCTTTCAAAGAGAACCGAGTTGTCAGTACAGTCCGGTTGTCTGCTGTGGGGGAGGAGAGTAATAATTCCCCCCGCACTGAGGAAACCAGTGTTGCAGCAACTACACTCAGGCCATTGTGGAATGGTTCGCATGAAAGAAATCGCTAGGAGTTACTTCTGGTGGCCTGGGTTGGATGGACACATCGAGGAAAAAGCAAAAACATGTGTCTCATGTCAGAAGGTTAGGAACATACCGCAACTTGCACCTCTTCATCCCTGGGATTGGCCAGAGGAGGCGTGGCATCGCATACATGTCGATTTTGCAGGCCCTTTTGAAGACAGAATGTTGCTTGTGATGGTGGATGCTCATAGCAAGTGGCCAGAAGTAGCCATCATGAAGTCTACTACGGCAGGGAAGACCATTGACAAACTAGAAGAGGTGTTCAGTCGGTTCGGATCACCGCTTCAACTTGTGAGTGACAATGGGCCACAGCTAGTGTCTCAAGAAATGACCACGTTCCTACAGGTAAATGGAGTACAGCACATCAGGTCAGCCCCCTACCACCCATCTACCAACGGGTTGGCGGAGAGATTTGTACAGACCATGAAACACGCTTTGAAGGCATCTCAAGATCAAGGGACACTCCACCAACGCTTACACAGTTTTCCTACAGAAATACACCACATGCAACCACCAAGGCTTCACCTGCATCACTTCTTATGAAAAGAGAACTACGCACAAGTTTTGGCTTACTCAGACCTCCGACCACGAAGGAGATTGTACAACGTCAACAGCAGAGACAAGTCGAGCGACGGGGATTCAAGGCGAAAGATAGGGAGTTTAACCCGGGCGAGACTGTCTTGGCTAGAAACTACCTAAATGGACCAAAGTGGGTTCCCGCCAAGGTCATTGCTCAGTCCGGTCCGGTGTCCTATACAGTTCAGACTACGGAGGATGCAATCTGGAAAAGGCATGCAGATCAGTTATTATCGAGCTAAGCGGCACCAACAGAACCAACCATTGTGAGTGGGCAAGACCTGTTACTGGGGGAAAATCAGTCCGAGCACTCACCACCTCCTCGAGGCTCACAGGCACCTCCTCAGGAACCAGACGTGACCAACTCCAAACAAATGTGTGACGAGACATCGATGCAGACAACTCAACTTCCAACACCAGAATCAACAGCAGAACACGAGAATGGTGTTAATGAAAACCAAGTTGAATCCCGCTATCCTACCAGAGAAAGGAGGGCTCCTATGCGGATGAACTTGTAAGGACAATAATCTTTCATGTAGGGAAATTAAGATTCATCAGAAGTAGTTTAAAAAAAAAAAAGAAGGTAATAATCAGTATTATTTTTGAAAGAAAAGATTCATTTTCAAGGTTGGACATTTTGAATGTTGATTTGTGTTTGTTGGTTATTGGAGGGAACATTGCATTTAAGGGGGGAGGAGATGTTATATATTAGGGTATACTTTGTACCTTCCTACTTGCCGTAGTTCGGAGTATGGCATGCTGGGTAAAAGGAATGTTCGATTGCGTGGAAATTAAACGGGTCAATACAGTTGTCTTCTGTCTCGTGATTAATATGAATATTATAGTTATAAGGCTTGGTTCGTAAAACCACCGAACATAACAGACCGGACCGGCCACCTAAAGAGTGCCGGCGTGGAGGCAAATAGAGCGATGCTGAGGGGAACCTTTCTCTGTTTACCCTTTGCCTGAATCTGTTCCTTTCACCTTGGCTCAAAGAGTTTACTGAAATTATAGCAGTTACATTTCAGAGTAACAGTAACAGTATTGATACGTGGAGTGAAGGATGTTGTATGCTTAGTAAGTCTTAGTATGATTATCTTAACATCACAGGAGCAAAGAAAATCTCCCTCCTGGAATACCTTTAATCAACTGAAGACCATATTATATCCTGTGGGATAATGGGCTGTGTTAGAGCCAAAAGGATCATTTGTTTCTTTTTGTATTGTTTGTTGATTGAGATCACATTGGACACGCCCAGGGGGGATTGCCCTCACCTGGCACATCTAATTTAAGCACCCGCCAGAGTTTGCTGCGGGTTGGTTGTTTGAATTGGAAAAAAGGCATATAGATTTTTGACCGTTCTTTACGTTCTTTAAGTTTTATGTTATCCTGTTTAAGTTATGGTCGCAATAAACCCAAAATATTAGGGGTGTGACGAGATCTCGTGTTACGAGATCTCGCGAGATTAAACGCGACGAGATTTCTCGTTGAGGTGAAAAGTTGTCTCGTGAGTTGTGATGTCAGCGTATATGGAACGCCAAGTGGCTGAAAACATGACACACTTCAAGCGTTTCTTGTGGCTGAAAACGTTCAAATCAAGTGTACATTTGTGAAATACAAGCGCTGACATCGCCTGTTATTAGACGTGCGTTCTCCTCATGCCGTCCAAAGCGAGTGTCAAAAATAAATTTCACGATCACAACGCCTGTTCTACAACGCACGTTGTCTAATAAGACGTTCAAAACGAGTGTATTGATGTATTTTCCCTTGATCTGTTCAAGTGTATCTACATGTTTTTTTGCACTCGCTTACTTCTAGTGTAATGTCATTTTTACACTAGTCGTTTACGTCTTTAATTTTGGACGCTCGTAATTGGTCGGTCTTTCTCAGACACTCGTCGGACTTTGGCACCATTCGTTTTCATTTTTAAGGCTACAGTGCATGCGTATTTTGAGAAGCTGATAGAATCTTTTTCATGACATTTCAAAACATTTGTTTCTGTTTGCACTTGTAGTTTTGAGAGAGCAATACTTTGGTTATGGATACACTTACTGTTTGCATTTAATGTGTTATTTCTGTTATTTATATATTTGTTTTATATATATACAGTTTTATATTTTTTATGTTCGATTTGTGGAAAGGAGTTAGATTTCTCATGTGAAATACAGGGGAGAAGCCAGTCGGTAGTTTATAGCAAAATATTTTGCAGTGTTTGCATGTCCTTTACTGCATAGAATTCATTAAAATAATATTCATTACAAGTAGCACCTAAATTGTTTTGCATTTTGTGATTTTCAGTTGAATAAAAGAGTATTTTCCATTCATATATCATCATTAAGGATTTCTTAAAAATTTTGTAAAAATCTCGTCATTGTCTCGTTCTCGTGGACCCAATCTCGTGTCTCGTCTCGTCTCGTGGAGTAGGGGAGAGTGGGGTGATTTGTGCCAGGGAGTAAGTAGTTCCACCCCTTGTTTCTGGAAAACCATAGAAGAAATTGGTCATGTGACCACATAATTTTGAAAAGCCATCCATTTTACTCATACTCCAAAGAAGGGAGTCACATGGCATGAGAGGTGAGCACATTTTAGCTCAAAAAACAGTTTTTTTCCTTTAAAAGTAAATTTTCTATGGTTAAGGTTTTTTCATTGTAGTTTTTGAACAATTATAGACAGGTTTGAAAACGTTTCAAACATGTTTTAGTGCATTAGCAGGCTACACAATGAGTCTATAGAGTTAGCTTGATGTTAGCTCTTAACTGATGGATCATGCTAGATTTCCAAACTTGTGGGTCTGGGGTGATTTGTGCCAAAGGGTCTGGGTTAAGTTGTGCCAGTACCCATACCCCAAAAACTAGCCTAGTCACTTTATTCATGTTACATAATTGACAGACAGTGTTCTATGTATGTCAACAGGCATCTATTGCCAAAGCCTTTTGCCTGAAATGATTCACAATTATCATATATTGTGTATTTAAGTTTTTTGAGTTTCCCCAAAAATACAAAATAGATTTTTTTCCAGCAGTTTAATTGGGTGACAATATCTAAATAAACCTTAAATTAGTAATTTTGTATTGAATTTGTCTTCCTTTCATATAGCATTACAGTTCATAACATTCAAATGTTCTTTTTACTTCAGAAATCACTGGCACAATTTACCCCAACGTATTCCCCCAAAGGCACAACTTACCCCGCACCAGGGGCAAGTTGTGCCATGAGACCACTTTTTCCCAAAAGCTATATTTCTGAAACAATGCATTTCAGATCCAAAGTTATTGTTCTCAGGGATGCACCACATCCTGAAATATATGTACACCATTAAGTTGAAGACATTACTGTCATGGCCTCACTTTAAAGTCACTTTAAACTGGCACAACTCACCCCACTTTCCCCTTAGCGTCTCGTCACACCCTTACAAAATATAATTCCAACATTCGGAGTTCGTCCATTTATTCATGAAACACATCAAACAAAGAGCAACGCGTCAAAACCGCCCTACAATAAAGATCAAAGAATCAACAATGTCAAAAATCTTGCTGAAAAGTTTACCGTAAAGAGAAGACCGCTTAACCACGGTAAAATACGGAGGAACAGAATCAAGGAAAGGCGCTTATCAGACTGTTGCAGATTGGGGAATGAAGGCAACATATTGAAACAATGTAACAAATCAAAGAGTTGGTAAGAGACCGGTAGTGTTACAGTGTATCGGATGCATACCAGCGTGTAATGAAAGGAAGCGCGACATAAGACATTTACTCGTCACAATAAAGGCAGGAGGAAAGCTATTCTGTAATGTACTTCGCTTGGCGCTGCCTTTGAAAAAGAAACTGGAGAGGAACTGCAGCGTTGAGGAGGAGCACGCATGACGCCACGACTGGGTACGTTCCACCGATTACACTGGTACAACCATTGATGAATAGAACTGGTCTAATTGTTTAATCCTAAAATGGAAGCTGTGAAATCCGATATTGACAGAGCAGTGATGGAAAATATAAAACATCTGAAAGCTTCCAGAAGTGCCAAATCTGGCGTGATTACCAGGAAAAGGAATGAGATAATTAAGTTAATGGAAGATGATGGAAACTTTGCATTGGTCAAGGACAAGATGTCTACTGATTTTAACCGTCTCTGTCAAGAAATGCAAAAACTAAATATGTCAGTTACAGCTTTGTTATCCAGTAGCGAGGCGGAGAAGGATCAGAAAGAATGGTATGACCCTAAGATGGCAGACAATGAGGATTTTGTACGTTGGGTAGAAAATGGAAGACAGAAGTACAGCTTAGGACTCTTTTCACCACAAAAGACATTGAGGAAGTAAACCCAGAGGATAGCATCTCACAGGCTTCTTCCAAGGTTTATTCCCAACAGAGTAAAAGATCAGGAGGATCGTCCACCTCTGCTCGACTCCACCTACAGGCTGAAAAGGCTGCACTTTTAGTTAGAGCGAGTACTTTGAAAAAGAAACAAGCACTAGAAAAGGAGGAGGCTATGCTGAAAGCAAGAAGAGAGGAGTTGGAGCTTGAGGCCGAAATGGCAGCCAACTCCGCTAGACTGCATGTCTTTAATGAGTTTGAATCTTCATCAGGATGGGGAATGCAAAGGCCGGGCAATGGAATGAACAAGTGCCTGAATGCTGCGGCTATAACAGAGAACACAATTGAAGCAGAGCAGAGTCAAACTCAACCAGCTCATGTTGAACGTATTCCAGGACCTCCTCAAAGCACACTACAGCGGTATAGAATGTTTCCTTTTATAGCTTCTAATATGGAAACCCCAAGCCACCACCAGGCCCGACATCGTGAACATGAAGGGGGTCAATCACGCCAAGAGAGACCTAGACAACAGCTAGGAGAAGATAGGACAGACAGCATTGGCAATATGGCTAACGTCATGGAAAGACAGAACGCCATTACAGAACTGTTAGTGAAACAACAAAGCTTAGCATTACTTCCACCACTAAACATACCAGTTTTTAGAGGTGACCCTTTGGACTATAACTTTTTATAAGAGCTTTCGAGCATGGCATTGAAGAGCGTACAGACAGCAGCAAGGACTGTTTGCACTTTCTGGAGCAGTTCACAGCAGGACAGCCACGAGAACTAATAAGAAGTTGCCAACACATGGACCCTTCAAGGGGTTTTGAAGAGGCTAAGAGACTCCTCAAAAGGCACTTTGGTGATGAATACAAGATTGCCACAGCTTACATTGACAAAGCCCTCAGCTGGCCGAGCATTAAAGTTGAAGAGTACATGGAGGAAATGGACAATCCAACTAACATGAGAGCCATTCTCTCGAAGTTACCCTACAAACTAAAAGAAAAATGGAGGAACCTAGCATGTGACAGACAGGAGCGAACAGGAAGGAGAGCAAGATTCCAAGATCTGGTTAACTTTGTGGAATGCCAAGCCAGAATACTCTCCCACCCAGTGTTTGGGTGCATAAAGGTGAACAACACAGGACGAGGAGAACCTAAACCAGGCCCGGTTAGGCCAATCCTTGCAAGAGAAGTAAAAAGAAAAACAAGTTTTCTAACCAACGTGTCCCCTGAAACTAAACCAGCTAAACCATTGAAGTCCTCTGAACATTACCCAACGAAGACGACAAAGCAGTGTCTGTTCTGTGACCAAGATCACCCTTTGAGAGAATGTAAGGACCTGGGTAAAAGAGCACACACAGAGAAGATTGGTTTCTTCAAAGGTAAAGGCGTATGTTTTGGTTGTCTTTTGCGAGGACACATGAGCAAAGGATGCACTCAAAGACTGTCCTGTGATGTCTGTTCCTGTAAGCATCCCATCATGTTACACATTGACAACAAGGAACTAAGGCCTGGCCAAGACTATGAGCAGGCAGTAACCAACGCACTTGTAAACATGGATGGCGACATTGAAAGTGACAATGGGGCCGGAGACCAGGACTGCATACTAGCAATCGTTCCTGTACGGATAAAGGCCAAGAAAAGCAACAAGGTAATTGAGACCTACGCTTTTCTAGATCCAGGCAGTTCTGCCACATTTTGCACAGAAGATCTGCTAAACAAACTTAAGGTGACGGGACGAAAAACAAATGTCCTACTCCGGACCATGAATAGAGAAGAGTCTGTTAGGTCATCAGCGGGTCTCCGGACTGGAAATAAGCAGTATAGAAGAGAACAATTACTTGGAACTCCCTGACGTATTCACGCAGACGACAATACCAGTTAAGAAGGAAAACATACCTTCTCAAAACGATGTTGACCAGTGGCCATACTTAAAGCCTGTGCTTCTCACCACCATTGATAGTGACATAGGACTGTTGATTGGAACCAATGTGCCATGTGCCATGGAACCATGGATGGTAATTAACAGTGAAGGTAACGGCCCATATGCTGTGAAGACTGTATTAGGGTGGATTGTAAATGGGCCGCTCAAAAAGAATGGCAACTCCACATCAGGGCAGCCTACAGCAACGGCAAACCGAATCTCTATAGGTAGGCTTGAAGAGATGTTACAGCAACAGGTCAGGTATGACTTCCTGAGCATCATTGTATAGAGAAGCTTGAAATGTCCAGAGAAGATATCCAGTTTATGACAAAAGTGGAAATGTCAACGAAACTCGTAGAAGGACACTACAGCATAGGTCTTACCCTTAGAAGTGATGCAATGGAACTACCAGACAACTACTGTGTAGCAGAACAGCGTGCCATTGGTCTGAAAAGAAAATTCAACAAGAACCCTGCGTTCTAGGAGGATTACAAGAAGTTCAAGAAAGACCTCTTTGACAAAGGCTACGCAGTAAAGGTGTCGGAAGAACCAGTGGACAAACCCAAGCACGTCTGGTACATCCCACATCATGGTGTGTACCATCCAAAAAGAAGAAACTGCGTGTGGTTTTCGACTGTGGCTCGTCTTATCAAGGCACTTCACTGAATGCACACCTTTTACAAGGTCCTGACCTCACCAGCAGCCTCATCGGAGTTCTAACCAGGTTTAGACAGGAGCCAATAGCATTTATGGCTGATATTGATGCCATGTTCTATCAAGTCAGGGTGCCAGAGGAGGACAGCGACCTTCTGAGATTTCTGTGGTGGCCACACGGAGATCTCCAAAAAGAACTGAAGGTCTACAAAATGGTTGTGCACATCTTTGGAGCAACGTCCTCACCAAGCTGCGCCAACTATGCTCTACGACGGTGTGGTGAGGATAATAGTGACAAATTCAAGCCAGAAGCATTGAGCACTGTAAAAAGGAATTTCTATGTGGATGACTGCTTAAAGTCTGTTTCAAGCAACAAGCAAGCTTTAGAGCTTACAAATGGTTAAGCAACAGCCGTACTGTGCTCTCATCCATTCCCGAGGAGGCAAGAGTGAAGGAGATTAAAGATCTGAACCTGGACAGAGACGCATTGCCTGTAGAGAGAGCACTAGGAATACAGTGGTGCATTGAAACCGATTCATTTAGAAATAAAGAAGGAAGCTATGGTGAATGTAATTGCAGTACAAGATGAAGATGTGATTATCCAAGCTCATCTTGCATTACTCACGATGGTACAACCTCAAAAGAGCAGTTGTTTGGATACTAAAAGTCAAGCGGGCACTGCGGCTATTATGTAAGGAAAAGGTGAAACTGGCTGAAAAGGTGGCAGGTCAGCCATCGATCACAACTAGAAGCAGGAGCCATCAGTTGGAAAAGAGCCTACAGGAATACAAAAAGACAGTGATTAATAGGCCCATAACGGTAGATGAGCTACAGGAGGCAGAAACAGAAATCCTTTGTTTTTGTCAGGGGATGATGTTTTCTCAGGAAATCTTAGCCTTACAAAAAGGCTTGATGATCAAAAGGAACAGCCACCTATTTAGACTATCCCCAGTGCTCCAAGACGGTCTGCTACGAGTAGGTGGCCGGTTATGCAGGTCTGCTATGCCAGCTCAAGCCAAGCACCCTGCTCTATTGCCCAAAAACCATCATGTCACACAGCTTATCATCAGACAGATACATGAGGATATTGGACATAGTGGCCGGAATCACACTCTCTCGGTTCAGACAAAGATTCTGGACTCCAAGCGCAAATTCTGCCATCAGGAAGATCATCTCAAGATGTGTCGTATGCAGACGTCTTAGTGGCATTAAAGGTGAGCAACAAATGGCAGACTTGCCAAAGGAGCAACTAGTACCAGGGGAGCCACCGTTTACCAATGTCGGTGTGGACTTCTTTGGCCCATTTGAGGTCAGGCGTGGCAGAGCAACTGTTAAAAGGTATGGCGTTGTCTTCACATGCCTTAATTCTATTGAAGTGGCGCACTCACTTGACACAGATTCATGTATATATGCAATCAGAAGATTTGTATCCAGGAGGGGAGCAGTTTAGGTTATCCACTCGGATAATGGAACAAACCAGGTGGGTGCCTATCGTGAGCTGAAAAAGAGCATCCAAAGCATAAACAACGAACAAATTGGAAACAATCTGCTAACAAAAGGTATTTCGTGGGTTTTTAACCCCTTATGCATCTCATCACGGAGGGGTTTGGGAAAGGCAGATCAGGACAATCAGACGTGTCCTCAGTGGCCTTTTAAGTCAACAGCAATTGGACGACGAAGGACTTCATACCCTGTTCTGCGAGGTTGAGGCAATCATTAACGATAGACCCATCACCAACTCCTCTGATGACCCCAATGATCTAGAACCCTTGACACCTAACCACCTGCTGCAACTTCGCAGGTATGTTCAAACAGAATGATTGTTACAGCCGGCGAAGGTGGCGTCAGGTACAATACATGGCGGACCTGTTTTGGAAAAGGTGGACCAAGGAGTACCTGCCTGAGTTACAGGAGAGGCACAAATGGGTAAGGAGCAGACGAAACTTTGTCCCAGGGGACATTGTTCTAGTCGTGGACGAAACTGCACCGCGCAATTCATGGATCATGGGTAGAGTGATTGAAGCCACTCAGGACTCGGTTGGGACTGTTAGGCAAGTCCGAGTCAAGACTCAAAATGCTATCATGTGCCGACCCATCACAAAACTATGCCTCTTGGTAGAGGCTCCAGACGATAAGAGGTAACAAGTTTAGAACAAACATGAACTCCACATACCTGACATACATAACCTGATTGTATTTTGTCTCATATGATTAATTATTTCGTGTTTTTTCCCCACAAGAACAATTAGGGGCCGGTGCGTTAGAGCCAAAAGGATCATTTATGTTTCTTTTGTATTTTTTGTTAATTGAGATTGGACACGCCCAGGGGGGATTGCCCTCACCTGGCACATCTAATTTAAGCACCCGCCAGAGTTTGCTGCGGGTTGGTTGTTTGAATTGGAAAAAAGGCATATAGATTTTTGACCGTTCTTTACGTTCTTTAAGTTTTATGTTATCCTGTTTAAGTTATGGTCGCAATAAACCCAAAATATAATTCCAACATTCGGAGTTCGTCCATTTATTCATGAAACACATCAAACAAAGAGCAACGCGTCAAAACCGCCCTACAATAAAGATTAAAGAATCAACAGGCTGTATACATAGATGTAATTGGATTAATTCGTGCTGTTTATTCATGGAAACATATATTTCTTTTTCAACTTACCTCTTTATTCTAGTTCATTCAAATTCCACCAAGCCTCGCAATCTTTTGTCTGTGTGTATCGCCCATTCAACCATTGACATCATAGGCTCAGTGAGGTGAGATCGGTATCTGGGTACCGTAATTAGCGCCTTTCGTGTACCACCGCCCAGCGGCGTGTGATTTTGGCGTCAGGAAGGCAATTTAGGCATCAAAAAACATGTAAATAGTAGTTTATATAGTTTTCAGTTTGTGATATTACTATTCTGAAAACGGGACAATGTAAAATGCACGTATTTAGCAAATTCATGGAAGGACAAGGCTATATCTTTTTAACATTATATATTTATTTTAATTACTAACTGCCACGCCCGTGAGCGCGGGCTGTTGGCGCTCCTAGTGTTAATGAGAACAGAAGTGGTCCTAAAACCCAGCCTTGAGGAACACCAAAGCATACCATTGATTTGTCAGAGGATAAGCCTTCGACACAAACAAACTGAGGTCTATCCGCTAAATAAGAACGAAACCAGTCGAGAACATATCCTTGTAGCCCAACATTGGTCTCCAATTTTTCCAAGAGAAGGGAGTGATCAATAGTGTCAAAGGCAACACTAACATCAAGAAGCATTAGAAGAGATAAAGAACCTTTATCCGCAGACAATAAAAGGTATTTTACCACCATAACGAGTGCAGTCTTAGTGGTATGATGGGGTCTTAAACCGGACTGGAGTTTTTTACATATATTATTTGTCTTCAGGAAGGCAGTAAGTTGTATTGAGACTGATTTTTCTAAGATTTTTGAGAGGAACGGAAGGTTTGATATTGGTCGGTAGTTCTTTAGTATGTCCAGATCTAGGTTTGATTTTTTAACAGAGGCTTACTTTAAATCCTGCAACGCGAGCAACAACAGGAGTCTTTGAATGTGCTTCATTTGCACTCAACGGCCTAAAGAATACAGGTGTACAATGTGTGGAAGTTTCGGTGTCGGAATGAGACAAATTTGAGGATCAGGGTGTGGGTGGGAGAGATTCTTCAGCTTTGTCTTATTCTGACACCGAAACTTCCACACATTGTACACCTGTCATCTTTAGGCCGTGGAGTGCAAATAAAGCACATTCAAAGACATTGTCATGCTGAAAGATTATTCACTGCCCCAGTCTGAGAACCTGCACACACTGGATTAGGTTTTCTAAAACAACCCCTATGTATTTGCTTCCATTCTCCCTCAGGTATGACCAGTCTTTCAGTCCCCTGATGCTGAAAAGTATCCCCATAGCTTAGTGCTCCCACCACCATCATTCATAATAGGGATGTATTAGCCAAGTAATGAACAATAACTTGTTTTCGCCAAAAGTAGCACATAGCATTTAGGCTTAATAGTTTCATGAGTTTGGGTCTCCTTCACAGCACATCTCATCAAGCATGTGTTTGGAAATGGTTCTCAAAAGGTGACATTTAAATCCCTTGTTTATCATGATCATACAATATAACCTACTTGCAGTTAAGAAATGAAGTATGTGATCCCCTGCTGATTTTGTAAGTTTGCCCACTGACAAAGACATGATCAGTCTATATAGGTAATGGTAGGTTTATTTGAACTGTGAGAGACAGAATAACGACAACAAATATCCAGAATAACACATTTCAAATAAGTTATACATTTACTTAGTGAAATAAGTACTTGATCCTCTGTCATTTGTCCTGCAGTGCAACCTAAAGCTACACAATGTAGTGCCCATAAGGCAATTCAAGTGTCTACCAAATTCGATTTTTAAGGTTCACCGTGATTTGCTTTGTATGTGTTATATTGCTATTACACCGGGCTTAACTGTAAAACGTATCTTCTCTGTTTAAATAAAGATTATATAAATACCACTTGCTCAATGCTAGTGCAAGCTGATTTGCATCATTGTAATTAGTTCAATGTGGTATGTGCTAATTGTCTTTATTCTCCTTTTTCGGATTATGAATGTGGCAGTGCAAAGAATGCAGTTTAGAGCTATCTAGCAGGTATTTGTTGTTGCAACATTTTAGGCAGGCTCATTGGCACTTTAGAGGCAGTTATCGCTATCCATGTCGATTGCCCCTGTACTTTTAATACATGGAGTATGCTTTTAAATCACACATACAAAAGTCAAGTTCATAAGCCAGTAGAAGGGTCTACATTCCAGTGTCATATGTGCTCATGCAGAGAAACTATCAACTGAAATAGCTTTTTTCCAACACATAAATGGACATCTCAGGCATGATGAAGCGGTTCCTTGTATGTTTGTAGGATGCACATTTAAAACTAATGTTTATAGTACTTTCAACACACACAAAAACAGGAAACATAACCAAACATAACCACATCCCAAAGGCAGTTATTGATGAGGTTCTTTCAGAACTTCACTACATTTTAAGTACAGCATCTTTACCTGTCACAAATTATACTGTGTCTGATGTATTCCAGAGTCATTCATTACAAGTTGAAAGGTCAGTAGTGTATGAGTTTTCCAATCCATTGGGCATAGGTATTGCAAAGGATGGCCCTTTTGCTACTGCGTATAAACGTGCACAGTACTATACCTCTCATTTTAATGTTTTAGAGCCAATTGAGTACATAATAGATGCCCAGAGGAATAGGTCATTTCAATACATTCCTGTATTACAATCTTTGCAACATTTGCTTTCTCATAAAGCTGACCTTGAACACCTTGACACTCAACAAAACCAGCTATTATCTGTTCACCAAGAGTATAGAACCATAAGAGATGGTTAGTACTATAAAGAAAATCTGAAGGTTTGAGAATATATAGCAGTAAATCTTTATGTGGATGATTTTGAGATTTGTAACCCTCTTGGGGCATCTCGAAAGAAACACAAACTTTGTGGTGTCTACTGGGTTTTAGGCAATTTGCCACCAGGTTCCCAGTCAACACTAACCTCAGTCAATGTGGCTGTTCTATGCAAATCAGATGATATCAAGGGCTATGGTTTTGAAAATGTTTTAGATCCTCTTTTGCAAGATTTGGGTACATTAGAAAAGCATGGTGTCTTTATTTCTCAGCTTGGTCAGTTTGTTAAAGGTACTGTTCAGTGTGTAAGCGCTGACAGTCTTGGAGCCCATGGAATAGGTGGATTTGTTGAGAGTTTTTCTGGTGGGTCCACATGCAGGTTTTGTACTGGTGACAAATCAGAGTTTCAGACTAAAGATGCTTTTCAAACTCAGAACCAGAGACCTCCATGAAGTTCATGTCAAGTCTGCTCAGAAAAATGCAACTATTTGCCTATTGTGTTGCTAGTTTTGAAAAAGTGTGATATCTGTTTGAACATTTTGAAAAATAAAGTATTTGTGCTTTTTATGGAAAACAAATATGTGTATTTGCCATAGCCAATTGGTTGTTACTGCCAATAGCAGATTATTTTCATTCCATTTTATGTAATAGTAGTTCAAATCTGGATGTATTTCAATAAAAAATTGTCAACCAGGTTTGTTTCATGTGTATGTTGATGGAGGATCAAATTTAAAAAAATGTTTTATATTTAATTAATTTTCTGATAATTATGAACATTTGAGTTGGACAAACATGAATCAATTTTATTTAGCTAATGTATTATTTTCATTTCAGCTGAATTAGATAAAAATGAGTTAGGCTAACTCAATGACATACTGTTGTATCTATTTGATAAAAATGAGTTGGGCTCACTCATTTATGTTCTGTTGTATCTATCTGATAAAAATGAGTTAGGCTAACTGATTTACATTTTGTTGAATGTATGAACTTAGTTTGAGTCGGGAATACATATATTTATTGGATGGAAATCCTGCCAACAATTTAATTGAGTTCATCCAATGAGTAATTTTTTTGAGTGCATAGGTCACAATGATACATGTTTGCCACCTCAAAACTGAGGAGTTTCCAGAGTCATGTACCCTTCAAGTTGCTTTGGTCAGACTCAGGGGTGACTTTACTGAGGCCCGTCTTGACTCCCCATTCCTCAGACCACCCTGGACCCTGACAATCCTGAAGTGGACCGGACCGGCCACCTAAAGACTGCCTGCGTGGAGGCAAATAGAGCGATGCTGAGGGGAACCTTTCTCTGTTTACCCTTTGCCTGAATCTGTTCCTTTCACCTTGGCTCAAAGAGTTTACTGAAATTATAGCAGTTACATTTTAGAGTAACAGTAACAGTATTGATACGTGGAGTAAAGGATGTTGTATGCTTAGTAAGTCTTAGTATGATTATCTTAACATCACAGGAGCAAAGAAAATCTCCCTCCTGGAATACCTCTAATCAACTAAAGACCATATTATATCCTGTTGGATAATGGGCTGTATACATAGATGTAATTGGATTTATTCGTTCTGTTTATTCATTGAAACATATATTTCTTTTTCAACTTACGTCTTTATTCTATTTCATTCAAATTCAACCAAGCCTCGCAATCTTTTGTCTGTGTGTATCGCCCATTCAACCATTGACGTCATAGGCTCAGTGAGGTGAGATCGGTATCTGGGTACCGTAATTAGCGCCTTTCGTGTACCACCGCCCAGCGGCGTGTGATTTTGGCATCAGAAAGGCAATTTAGGCATCGAAAAACATGTAAATAGTAGTTTATATAGTTTTCAGTTTGTGATATTACAATTCTGAAAACGGGACAATGTAAAATGCACGTATTTAGCAAATTCATGGAAGGAAAAGGCTATATCTTTTTAACATTATATATTTATTTTAATTACTAACTGCCACGCCCGCGAGTGCGGGCTGTTGGCGCTCCTAGTGTTAATGAGAACAGAAGTGGTCCGAAAACCCAGCCTTGAGGAACACCAAAGCATACCATTGATTTGTCAGAGGATAAGCCTTCGACACAAACAAACTGAGGTCTATCCGCTAAATAAGAACGAAACCAGTCGAGAACATATCCTTGTAGCCCAACATTGGTCTCCAATTTTTCCAAGAGAAGGGAGTGATCAATAGTGTCAAAGGCAACACTAACATCAAGAAGCATTAGAAGAGATAAAGAACCTTTATCCGCAGACAATAAAAGGTATTTTACCACCATAACGAGTGCAGTCTTAGTGGTATGATGGGGTCTTAAACCGGACTGGAGTTTTTTACATATATTATTTGTCTTCAGGAAGGCAGTAAGTTGTATTGAGACTGATTTTTCTAAGATTTTTGAGAGGAACGGAAGGTTTGATATTGGTCGGTAGTTCTTTAGTATGTCCAGATCTAGGTTAGATTTTTTAACAGAGGCTTACTTTAAATCCTGCAACGCGAGCAACAACAGGAGTCTTTGAATGTGCTTCATTTGCACTCCACGGCCTAAAGAATACAGGTGTACAATGTGTGGAAGTTTCGGTGTCGGAATGAGACAAAGCTGAAGAATCTCTCCCACCGAAAGTGTCACTTTTGAAACAAACACATATGTACACACACACCCATTGTTCTTGCAAAAACACATTATTGTTTCACTTGATTAAGCATGAAGATTAGAACACACCCAGATGCAGACACGAGCATCCAACCAGACACACCTAAAATACACATATACACACACAGACACACACGTAAACCATGACCAATACTAAGGTGAAAATTGGAGGAGGAGATCGCAGGTGTTGTGGTTAGACAGAACAAGAGAAACAGACAGACCGAACTAGAGAAACGGACAGGGCGGATTGGTCCCACAGCGTGGCCAGCAGGCACAGGTCCTCCTTAATGGAAGTGGAAACAAGACACAGGGAAAGGTTAGGCACCCTAGTTCTTGGCACAATAGTATAGCAGCATACATCTTAAAACGTGACAGGGGGGTCCAGTGAAACTGTGGCCCTGAACTGGACCCAACAAGCCGGAAAACATCCACTCACTTTCCCAAGAATCTTTCCAAGGGACACCAGTCAACCGCAACCACTTGTCAAGGTTTAGTTTTGCTCACAGAGTTACTCTAATTGAGGGAACAATTGGGAGAGAGGACATCACAGGGGAGATGAGAACCAGCCCAGCAAAGCCAGCAGGGCAGAATGTATTCGGAGCCTTCCGTTCACCTTCGTACCCTGGGCCATCGTACTCTTAACCATAGACCTTGCTGAAGAGATATGTTTTTAATATTGACTTCAGTAAAGTTTGAACTGAGTCTACATTTCTAACACAGATTGGCAGCCTAGTTTTCTTAACACACTTTTTCTCACTTATGCCATGCCCTTTTTGCACAGCGGACCTCTCTGACCTGCACTGCCGTCATACCTGTGTACATTCTTGAATCTCTCTATTTGCTCAGGTATTCTCAAATGCTCTTTCCTCCATAACCGTGGTCACATAATCCATGCACATCCTGTATATAGACACTCGTATAGATATAGATAGCTAGTATTTTTTTGCCATCATTGCTGCTCAACAGAACCACATATACCTCATCCTGTATAACTTGACCCTCTGTTGCCTTATTGTGTCCTAATGTCCATTTTGCACTCTTGTGTTTTGTGTATTTATTGTTTAACTGTATGTTATCTTTCACTTTTTATTCGTTTTATCTTGGCCAGATCGCTGTTGCAAATGAGAAGTTGTTCTCAATCGGCTTACCTTGTTCAATAAACAAAAAGGCCAAGGGGGAAGGAAAAAAAGGGATGAAAAAACCCTGGCATTGTTGTCATGCAAATCAGGCAGGCGGAGGATGGACACTCTAGACAATGTTTCCTCCCAACAGGGCCGTGCCTTTTTGAAGAACGGACATAAATAGTTCCGAAAGCCAACGTATTACAAATTTTGACGACAGCTGCAGTTGGTGAAGAAGACTGAAACTACTCATCAAAGTAAAGCAACCGCTTAGCACACTTGAACCAGGTATGTAAAAGCAATTATTTGACTGAATCATGTCTATTCAAATCAAATTTTTGTTAAATTAAGGTTGTTTTATGTAAATTTCTTAAGAAGTGTATTTCATTCAATAAAGACAGATATAGCCAAGTAATAATTTTTTTCCCCAAAAATGCTCATTCTTTTGTAAACTATGAGCAACCCCTGAGTGAAATTATGCATAATCTCTTTGTTGATCTTGTTTGGTATCTCCAAACCCAAACTGAGACTGCTGTGTGATATATCACAAAAAAGTAAAAAAAGTTTCAGTATTGCAAAAAGTTCAAGTGTAATTATTAAATCATCATAAATTATACAATTATTTCAAATTTAAAGCCATTCTAATTGTTATTTACAAAAACACACAGTACACAGTATAGTGCAATGGTTTTAGATAAACAGAAAAAATGCACACTCGTTCTGATTAAAGGTTGTTGAAAGATCCAACAGGTGTGGTTAAAAAAACAGTGATAAAATCAGATCAACTGAGTATCACCTCACTCTTTGCAATGAGAAGAGAATACGGCAAATTATGGCATATGATTCTTCCTGTTGATTGAGCTTGTTTGGCAACTCATGTTGCTGCAGCAAATAACACTTGTGAAAGATTTCGAGTAACATTGTTAGATCTTGTGTCTTTTTTTATGCTGAACATGCCCTTTAAAAAGATCCTTAAGAACCATCCAAGAAATGTTTTTAGTGCTTGAGATTTTTTTTCTGAATAGTGTTGGTACATGTCATATTAATTTTGTATGGACATTTTGTATTTGCAGGGAAATGGCATCAGCAGTGTTCAAAGGTCATCTGAGTATAGATAAATTAAAAACCAAACCAGAATTAGGAAGCAACAAGTACATCCATAAAGATATTCCAGACTACCCAAAAAATGTGAAATTCCAAACTTCCCAAGTTTCCCATGTTACCACGACAGCTGGCCTGGATGGGATCCTAAGCTCAAATGGATTTCGGCATTTTGAGAAGGAAAATTATTTCAGCTGGTGGCGTCTTAACTTCGAGGACAGCAATATCGAGGAAGCAGAACATCACTACCTGGACAGGGAGGTGCCTGACAGATCAGAAGAGATTGGACATCAGAGTCCGTTCCTTAAAACGTTTACCACCTCCCCTGTCTTTGTTAAGGGATCTCGATATGGGAGCTACAGGTTTAATTTTGAATTACAGGAGCTCATGCAGATGTTTTCAAGATCAGTTTTGTGAAGGTGAAAACCCTGTCCTAAGAGCCTACCAAACAGTGGTTTACCAGCAGGAGATCATGTACACAGTGGTGGTTCACAGTCCAAAGGTGACTTGTTATGATAAATTCTCAAAGCTTGAAAAAGCTAATGGAATTTGTCAATATGAAGAGGGCAAAATAATCTGGTTTGCACAGGCTGTGTCTGAGACACACAACTATGAGTTGGTTCAAGTGGAACAAGTGTTCAGTGCCAAAAACTATTCCCCATTTGAGTGGTTTGTGTGGGATCATGTGACACTAGCGTTTCACTTGCCTGAAGACTCTATCCTAAAAGTTGATAGGGCCAATCTGATCAAAAGCCTCAAAGCATGTAAACACGTACAACCCTACTATAAAGGGATTGTCCCAGATGTCGAATTTGCAGAAGCAGAAAGCAAAGTTAAAAGTTTGAAAGACTCAGTGGCCGAGTAAAGTACACTAGAAGTACTACAAACTTGAGTACTTGATAACCTGAGATAAGATTTGGTATTTCTTATATATTGGGACATACATAGTTGTGTCATGTGCAACAATTTGGGGAAATATCTATTGTTGTCACAAGTGGTGGACACTAGGTCCCCACTCTGGGGGTTTTAATGTGGTACACGCGGCAGTTCTGGTTGGGTTGGGTTTGATTGTGCACACCAGTTCTCAGTTAGCTAATCAAGTGGGGTATTTGAGTTGCTAGTTTGGTATTCACAGTCCATCTCATAATGTGTATGTCATGTTTTATTAGAGGTGACTGTTTTGTTATTTTATATCGCTGTTATGTTTAATTAGTAAGTCGCTTGGTTTGCGCATTTTTATTTCACTCATTGTGTGTTTTTTTTTGTTTGGTGTTTGTTGTGATTTTAAATAAATACCCAGAGTGTGATATTGACTCCACATTTGGCTTCACCTGCACTACACCGTGTGGTTCGTGCCAGTTATTGGCAGATTTTAGGACAGATCAGCAGTGATCACTTTAATCTTATGTTAGACTATCAATTTACACCTATTATTGATTATTAAATACCTCACTAAAGAGAGGATATACATTTCACAATTAGTGTATTAACCACGTATCTTTCTCTTTCTCTTAATGGGTTTTTGAGACAAAACATTGTGTCCAAACATATGTACTATTCCATCAGTTTATTAATGCCATTCCAAGACAACATTTCAACAACTTTTCAGCATGAGACACAAAGTCATAATATACAATGAACTCCAAATGGCTGTTAGGAAGGTATTGATGTGTCAAACACAACCATATGTAGAAGAGTACAAAGGCTAAACCCCAGAGGCTACATCATATGATGCAAACCAATTTGATCAGCAACAAAATGGGCAGGGTTACAGATTGCCTAAAAGTATAATATAAAATATATAAAGTTATAAACCTGTGGAGTTTTGAAAAATTGTATATTGGCCAAAAATACCCTGTAAAAAAAGGATTATTCCACTTTTTCCATAAAACAATGACTTGCCAGTGTCTTTACAGATGTTTAAAGTTATACCCCTAAAATTACAAGGAATGTACCTTAATTTAAGATTACACAGGTAATGTGTTTTGTATGGGCATGTAACGGCAGAATCCAACAGAATGAATGAGTGCTCACATTAAAGATAATAACAGAATGCAGCACCCACACATATATTAATTACTGTCTTATGAACAGGAATGTTAGTTGCTTGTGCGTTGGCCATAACTTTGTCATAGTCACAGTAAATAAGCAATTGCACAAACACACAACATCTGGGCATACACACACTCTACAATGTGATAGGACCCTTTTAACCAAAAAATGAAATTGTCACAGCATATGTATCCCACTTTGGTTTTATAGCAGCTCCAAACACAATACACCAAAATGACAATCTCTTCCTGCTGCTGGCACTTGATTGACACTCCCCAGACAAACTCAGACATAAATATCCTAATCAAAGCGAGTTTATAGCACGCACGCACATTGGCGGAACATCAAAAGAAAGCTATAGGGGTCAGGTCGTGTTCTCTGTGTTTTTTTCTGCACAGATGGTGTGGCTTTTAGTAAAGTAGCAAGCTCTTGAAATCCTATTCTACAAACTCATAACAAGCACACTAATACGTACGTTTTCTTTTTCTCTCTCTCTCTCTCTCTCTCTCTTTCTCTCTTTCTCTCACTCTCCCCCTCTCTCTTTTACATACATGCGTTCACATTCTGGTAACATCATTTTGCAGCAGACTCATATCATCAGCGGGTAAACTCCGGGACCACCCCGGGTGCCTGGAAAACACACATGGGTGCTCGAACGTGCATGTGCACACGCAAAAACACACAGCCGAGAATAACAGAGCCCGGTCTATCAACCAACCAATGGCACCAGATGCAGACTGTCACCTACAACTTAACTCGCTTAATATATATATTGTCTGTATATGTCGTCATGCGCATCCCTCTCACACACCATAGAAACAAGCCGGTCCGCGGCACTTACATCTCGGACGCGGGGGGCTGCTGGTTACGGCAGAGGAACGCGTGTCCACACGCCTGTCCCATCGCGCATCCTGACCTGCGCGCACCCGCCGCTGCTGCTGCTTCTGCACACGCACGCCGAACTGCTGTGTTCCTCCCGGAGCAAAGGACCGGGTGTCACCGGGGAGCGGAGGAGAGAGTGAAGGGTGTGTTATCGTTGGGACGAGAGGATGGGCGGATGGATGAGTGGTGTGATTTCCTACTCTCCCTCTCTCTCTCTCTCTCCCTCTCTCCCACTCTCTTTCTCTCCCTCTGTCTCTCTCCTCTCTCTCTCTCTCTCTCTCTCTCTCCTTATCGCTCTTCTCTGCTTCTCCGGGAACGCCCAGGGATTGGCTGGGCTTCACCTGCTGTAGTTTCACCCCAGTTCCCTGATTGTCCTTTTTATTGCTGACAGTTCAGGGTGATTTCGTAAACGCCTTTCCAAATGCCCCGAAGATCCGTCAGGTGGGCGCATTGCGAGGAAGGGATGGACAAGTATTCGTTCCGTTTTCTTCCGGTTTATCAATAATCATCTTCCCTGCATATACGATACTTTCTCATGACTCCTCCCAGCTCAGCATCTCCCGTCAAGTCGGCCTAATCAGCTCCTCAGCGACATGACTACAACGTCTGATGAATGTATTAATCTGGACAGGCAGTACACCCAGGTGGAGGGAGATTGGATGTGGTAAAAGTGCCCAGAGCAACCCAGTCAGGGAAAACCTCTCCAAGTGTGAAGCCACGGGTTTAAGAACCTCACATCGTATGGCTAAATGCCTTCGTCCTAATTTGGCAAAAGGACAATGAATCACTTATTGCAGGTCTAATGATTTGTTCCAGTCTCCAGCCCATACGTAAATAGGAACATAGGATTGAGAGCAAAACATTTAGTCATCAATAATGCAGTAGCCTACGGCCTATGTGGATAAGTGTCCGGGAGGAAGGGGAAGAGGGAGGTTCAGAGATGGTGGAAACTGTAGAAGATTAGACAAAGAGAAAGACACTAAATCAGTTTTTTAAAAGGAACGAACGAAAAGCCAGTGTATTCATTTTTAAGTAAACCCCCGAGCTAACTCTCAATGGGAACTGGCGAGGTAGTTGAGATACGTAAGGCACAGGGATACATGGTAAAATACGGTGCTGAGGTAATTCAAAAGGTGTACGTGCTTGTGAGTGAATGTAAAGGACTAGGGCACCACAGGTATCTCAGCTGGAGGTGTCAATCACAACCAGAGACTAAAGGCCCAGGGTATGCTTAACCTGTGGTGAAAAGAAAATACTGTTGCTGCTGTAGTTTTATATATTTTTTTATTCTTGAACATAAAAGACCAAAAACACCAGGAAATAATCTCTTTGGAAATCTTCTACAAAGTTTCCACACACAATGACTGCCTTATGTGATCATTTAAAATTCAAGCACGTTTTGAAGTGTTACATGTTTAAGTATTTAATGTATCTGTTTGAACTTCCTCCAGTAAATTTTCAGTAACACAAGTTATTCGTAATTATGTTCTGGCCAACAGGTTAATTGAGTAAAAACACTTTCTAATCAAGATGTAACAGGTGAGTATACAAACCCTGGTAATGGAGTGTGTCTGATGGTGTGTGCTGACTGGTGAAGGCTGTAGGGACTCGGGACCGATGGTGGTCAGGACTGGGAAGATGACCACGGGAGCGCGGAGGGGAGGCGTCCCACAGATGCAGTCGCTAGATGGAGGCCTGTCAACGTATCGAGTATTTCTAAAGAAACAGGCAGGGCATCTCCGAGTTGAATTATTGTGAAATGATCTGCAGATTCAGGTGAGGCAGACACAGACTCTGTCTTGACCTTCAAGTGTCGATTAAAGACTCATCTCTTCAGCAGGATCTATGATTATGTGTCGTTTTTCCCTTTGCCATCCTCATGTGCTGGTAGTGAACTCCGTGGGGCCACACTCTGCCCCCTATAGGGTGGTTGGGGCATGTTGATGACCCTTTGGTCTGGTGTTGGAAAAGGGTGGATTTGATGTTGCTTGCTCTTCGGTGTTTCAGGTTGGGTATCGTAAAAAAAGCACATTGTTACCACCGCTGATGTAGAAAGAGCTTTTATTAAATACATCTGATTGGTTGTTTTATCCAGCTCTCTCTGAGTGAGAGAGCTGCATGCATAAAGAGACTGTCCAACAATTACATTACAATCAATGTATGAACTATATGAACAACAGGACGGCAGTTAGGTTTGGCGGTTATATAACTGTTGCAGGATTGGTACAGTAAGAGAGAAATGCTTATAGGACAAGACAGGATGGAAAATGAAAATTCACTCCAGTGTCAACCTCTATGATACGCACACACACACACATCCTGATTGACACACACACACACATCCTGACTAACACTCACACACACAGACACACTGGATACAGTATTCCTCACAACGGGCATTGAATCACACTGACACTTGCCCACCTGGGGGCGAGTAACACATTCACAGTGCCAGGTCAGTTACATGCCCTTGTTGCTCTTAGGGCTCATTAGCCAACAGACATGAAATAGAGGAGATGACGAGGCAAGGGAAGCACAGTTAAACAGCTGGAACGAAACTGACTGAGTCAGGCTACATGTCATCACCTGACACACTGGAGGCCTCTAGGCATGTCTGTGTTTGTATCGTCCACAATTAGAGGCAGCTGTCCCGGGTTGCCTCTAATTGGGAAGCCTGTTTAGGTGGTTCGAGGTTATGCAATTGTGTCATTGGCTGCTGGCGCCGTGTTTGTTGTTTTGTACTGCTAGTTTTGATTAAAAAGCCTGTGTCATACCTCTGCCCAACTCTTTGTCGTCATTTCATGTTTTAACTCAGAGAGGAAACTCCGTTAACAATCCTACAAATAAAGGAAGTTAAGTCTTGTCCCTTGTCGAAATAAACTTAAGGCCCACCGTCTGGTTCATCTCCCTTCCACTTTCACCCATGTTTACAAAGTCCTGGAACTAATTGTTGTTTTCAAGATTCTTCCCGTTCTAGACTTGATGGCTCCCACATAAGATCACTGTCCTAGTGTAAGCACCAGCTTTAGCCCAATCCTGATTTGTAATCAGAGACAAATGCCAAAAACCTGCGTCGCTGCAGCTCATAAATCAGAACATTCTAACATTGTCAAAACAGTAAGTCGTGACAGACTCTCGCTGTTTAATCCGGCTGCAGAATTAGAGCGATGAAGCTACATGCGTTCGGAACTCATGAATATTTTATCCCACATCAATCACTTCCTCAACGTGTGAACGAGAGAGATAGAGACAAGTCATCCGTGAATTAAGAGGCTTTATCCAATATATGATAAATAAAGTGACAGAATGAAAGCTAACAGTAGCTTCTGCGCTAATACCATAGCACCGCTGAAACGTAGCATTTAGTCTGTCACCACAAAGCCTAACTCACAGACTGCATCTACAGAAGCATCCCGCAAATGATAAACGTCCATAATAGATGTTTGTTCAGGCAAGGAGAACATCTTAGGATTTAAAAAACACCCGCTTATCAGGAAGTTACAGCTAAAATGACCTGCTGTTTGCTTACGTTTTCATGTCGGGGGTGTGAAAACTAAGTTAAGCTACCCCGAAAAGTGTTCTGTCCAATGGCCATACAAGCCAGTGTTATTCTAAACTGAAATCATATATACCTTATGTTCTTTTTAAATTACAGATGAGATAACTGGCAGAGAAAAATTATGTACTTAGAAAAGCTCTCATCCCAGGTACCACCAGCCACATGCATTCATACACACTCACACACATTCAGACATACTCACATACTCACACACACTCACACACTCACACACACACACACTCACACACTCGCACACAATCAGACATGCATACACATTCACACACACTCACACATTCTCACACACTCTCACACACTCACACATCCTCACACACATTCACACACACTCACACATTCTCACACAATCAGACATTCACAATACTCACACACTCACACATTCACACACACTCACACATTCACACACACTCACACACTCACACATTCACACACACTCACACATTCACACACACTCACACACTCACACATTCTCACACACATTCACACAATCAGACATAATTTTGCCAGGAGAAAAGGTTGCTGAGATAGCGGGTGAGAATTGAGAAAAGAGGATTATGCTAAAAGTCAAACTTTACTGGGGTAAATCTCCAGGCCAAAAGTTTGCCGAAATGACTTTGGAGCAGAAGCTTACTGCTGTGTGCGTTTGTGTGTTTGTATGTGTGTGTCTGTGTTTGTGTGTTTGTGTGTGTGTGTCTGTGTTTGTCTGTGCACCGGGAGAAAGAAAATGAAGAGGCTCTCCTCATACTCGCTGAGGAAAAAACGGATCCCGTTATTTAATAGAAAAATCCCCATATCCAACCAACAAAGACTTAGTCAGGAGTATATTTTCGCATAGTTTGTATGCGTTGAATGAATCCTGCTTCATGCGGAATTGAGTTCATCTTCACAAATGAGATGTAGCAGCTTGCATAACTGGCACATGGCCACACATTACAATCTGAACTCGAGGAGGATTCCCTGTGGCTACTCCAAACCAATCTACTCCTGTCTCTATTACTCTGTATCTCTCCTGTCTCTCTCCCTTGTTCACACTTCCTCGCTCTGTCTTCCTCTGTCTATTCCTCACTCTTTTCAGTTCCCTCATTTTCCCTTATTCGCTCTTCCTGTTGCTGTCTTACACCCTATTATTATTTTCCTTTCTCGCTTTCAGTTTTTCTCCCCCTACATCTGTCTCGCACTATCGTCCTCTGTCTTGTCTTTCCAACTCCCTCCCGTTTCTGTCTGAAATTCTCTTTGTCTTCCTCCCCGTATACATCTGCCTTTTCCAATTGGTCGCGTTACTCGCCGATTCTGCATTTCGCTCGGAGTGATCCTAAATCGAGACATATTACGCACGGTGCCATTTCCTACTTATTCAGCTTTCTCTGTGTCGCTGCGGTGTCATTTCCTACACACACGCTTGTTTTGTTCCCCTGGCTGTTATTTGAAAGGTTGAACGCCCGCCTCGCTCACCCAGGTACACACCGTAGATTGTTGTGCCCTCGTATATATGTGACACATTGTGGCCACAGTTTCAGAGGTCGGGGGTCAGATAGGAGCATTTTGGCGGCAGGAAAACGATCCTGATGTTATGGGTAAAATTAGCTGCAGGATAAGACATATATCCAATGATTTAGACAATATATAACGTTACTTTAGATTGATTAGCAATTGCAAATCCATTACTTTATTGACTGAATGTCATCACATGGATTTTCTTTCCTTTATTCAGTTTACGTGAAGACAATGTTGATTTAACCGATTGTTGCCCAAAGGAAAGACACTGTCATGACTGAAAAAGTGCAGCCAATCAGAGAACACAGTAAACTGTCTACATAGATAAGAGAGAGGAATAGAGAAGAGAGCTTAGTGCACTTGTGACTTCTGTTAGTCATAGAACTCCAATTATATGCATATTCAACTGCATTCAAATATATATTAGTGCTAAGATAACACTGTTAAACATGCATTTAGTTAAAAACTACTTATTCCGTAGCTAACATTTCCCTAGTTTGGCCTTGAAACCATCTCTAGTAGCTTGACTAGACTGGCAGTTTCCACACATATTGTTGTTGTGTAAATCATATCTTTCCTCACCGACCCCACCGGTCTCTTTCCAAAAACCCATTGAACAAGAAGGCCACCGATGGCTACGCTAAATCTATATTTCAACTGCCCATGAAAAAGTGATAAGGACCTTGAGAGAACTGCAGGCTCAAGACCAATAGTTGTCCTACACACAGAGTTAGAGAGAGAGAGGGGGGGTGGGAAGACAATGATTGAGAGAGAGAGGTAAGGAATGGTTAGAGAGAGAGAGAGCTAAGACAGGTTTAGAGAGAGAGTGAGAGAGAGGTAGGTAAGACAAGGATGGAGAGAGAGCTAAGACAGATTTGGAGAGAGAGAGAGAGTGAGAGAGAGATAAGACAAGGATGGAGAGAGAAAGAGTTAAAAACAGAGATAAGATGTTTGGCGAGAGCGTGTGACGATGAGAGATGAGAGAAAGGGAGAGGTATTGATCCATACTGAGTGTAACTCGGAGGCTTTTACCACAGCAGAAGAACACTAATTAGAGACCAAAGACCGGCAGAACGGCGGCCGGCCTTCATTGATTACGAGTTTGTTTGTGCATGTGTGTGTCTGTGTAAGAGAAAGACCACACACACACACCAGCATTAATCTTGTGACACCCCTACAGGTTTTTAGAAACTACAGCAAGTGGAAGCAATGGTTACTGTTCCTCATCGCCACGTCTCACTGTGGGCAGCTCCTAACAAACACCCCTTATTCACTTTTAACAATGCATTACAGCAGCAACATGGACTTCATCTGCCATGGCGTGCGTCTGTTCCCCGCAGTCTCATGCCATGTGTGTCATCATGTTTGTATTCACAGTCACTACCCTGTACAGTGATTAAACGGTGTCGTCCTCCCTGTCAGCCCACACACCAACAAACATAAGTCCGGGCAGCTAGCGGCAGACGCAGCCTTTAGCGTCTTTATATCTCGTTAGAACACGCTGTCTCGTCCTGTCCTCGTCCTGTCACCTCTATGTCCTCTTCTCCTCTTCCTCCCTCGTCACTATTGACTTTTTATTTGTTGACCGGACACTCCAGAGCGGCTTACAGTCGGGGGGATTTGTCACATTTCGCTTCAACAAAAACAGCCATCGGCAAAGTTGGTTCAACAAAGGAAGAGGTTATCTTGGTGCAAAGAAGTCAGAGTGTTATGATGGATTTTTGCAACCCTGTTTTCTCCTTTCCTCTCTTTGTATTTCCTGAATCAAAGGTCTGCAGATAATATACGGACCTATACGGACCTATACGGACGGACAGGAAGACCGGGGCGACACTAAGAGAGATGTCCTCGCTAACCCCGAGAAGTGAAAATCACTTCTGCCAACTCTCGGTCGGTGTGGACTGGGTTAGGGTGCGAAGGACCGTTACGCAACCGACAGCAAATTGATTCCGCAGGAAAAGTGAAGATCTGGCGAAAGGGTTGCCATGGGGACGGTTCGCTGAACTGATCCCGCTGAATGGCTGTAATTTGTGATAAAAATCAGGCGTTAAGCTGGCCAGACACGACTCTCAAAGGACCAAATCAGGCGCTCCGCCGCTCATGCGCCCGCCCCGGTACCAGCGCTCCTGTTGCTTCATTGTTCTTTTCAAAGGCCCGCGCTCGTTCCGAATAGAATCAGAACGCGTCAAAGTACGATTCAGTTCTGGAATTTGAATTGATATGAAAAAAATCTGAATACTGATTTCCCATGTGTCTTCTATTCACAGAAACCTATTAGAAACATATTCACAGAAACATATTCTCCCGGAAGAACGCTTGCCTACGACTAGGAAAGACGATCGGGGATTTAGAGAGGGCCGTATAGTTCAGTGGAGAAGTAGGCATGTTTGGTTATTTTCCGTTCTGTACACGAGCACTTTAAGTTTGAAATGATGCAATGTCAGTGGCATTGAAGTGTGGACAGTCAGCTTTCATTTCAGGGTATTTTTATACATATTGGATGAACCGTTCAGAATTGACAGCGCCTTTTACTTTATTTAGTTCTCACCATTTTTGGGCATCAGAAACATCTCTCTCATCTCATCTCATCTTCAACCGCTTATCCGGGGTCGGGTCGCGGGGGTAGCAGCTCTAGCAGGGGACCCCAAACTTCCCTTTCCCGGGCAACATTAGCCAGCTCTGACTGGGGAATCCCGAGGCGTTCCCAGGCCAGTGTGGAGATATAATCTCTCCACCTAGTCCTGGGTCTTCCCCGAGGTCTCCTCCCAGCTGGACGTGCCTGGAACACCTCTCTAGGGAGGCGCCCAGGTGGCATTCGTACAAGATGCCCGAACCACCTCAACTGGCTCCTTTCTATGCAAAGGAGCAGCGGCTCTACTCCGAGTTCCTCTCGGATGACTGAGCTTCTCACCCTATCCCTAAGGGAGAGGCCAGCCACCTTTCTGAGAAAACCCATTTCGGCCCGCGATCTAGTTCTTTCGGTCATGACCCAGCTTTCATGACCATAGGTGAGGGTAGGAACAAAGATTGACCGGTAGATCGAGAGCTTTGCCTTTCGGCTCAGCTCTCTTTTCGTCACAACGGTGCGGTGAAGCGAATGCAACACCGCCCCCGCTGCTCCGATCCTCCGACCAATCTCCCGCTCCATTGTTCCCTCACTCGCGAACAAGACCCCGAGGTACTTGAACTCCTTCACTTGGAGTAAGGACTCATTCCCTACCCGGAGTAGGCACTCCACCGGTTTCCTGCTGAGAGTCATGGCCTCAGATTTAGAGGTGCTAACCCTCATCCCAGCCGCTTCACACTCGGCTGCGAACCGATCCAGTGAGTGCTGAAGGTCACCGACCGATGAGGCCATCAGGACCACATCATCCGCAAAAAGCAGTGATGTGACCATCAGCCCACCGAACGGGAACCCCTCCCCCCATGACTACGCCTTGATATCCTGTCCATGAATATTACAAACAGGATTGGTGACAAAGCGCAGCCCTGGCGGAGGCCAACCCCCACCTGGAACGAATCCGACTTACTGCCGAGGACACGGACACAGCTCATGCTTTGAGCGTACAGAGATTGGATGGCCCTGAGAAGAGACCCCCTCACCCCATACTCCCGCAGCACCTCCCACAAAGATCCCGGGGTACCCGGTCATACGCCTTCTCCAGATCCACAAAACACATGTAGACTGGATGGGCATACTCCCAGGCCCCCTCCAGGATCCTTGCGAGAGTAAAGAGCTGGTCCGTGGTTCCCGGCCAGGACGAAAACCGCATTGTTCCTCTTCAATCTGAGGTTCGACTATTGGCCGAACCCTCCTTTCCAGCACTTTGGAGTACACTTTACCAGGGAGGCTGAGGAGTGTGATACCTCTGTAATTGGCACACACTCTCTGGTCCCCCTTTTTAAAGAGGGGAACCACCACCCCGGTCTGCCACTCCTCTGGCACTGTCCCAGACTTCCATGCAATGTTGAAGAGGCGTGTCAACCAAGACAGCCCTTCCCCACCCAAAGCTTTTAGCATTTCTGGACGAATCTCATCAGTCCCTGGGGCTTTGCCACTGTGGAGTTGTTTGACTACCTCAGCGACTTCCCCCAGGGAAACTGACGATGACCCTCCATCAGCCTCCAGCTCTGCCTCTGTACTAGAGGGCGTGTAGGTCGGATTCAGGAGCTCCTCAAAATGCTCTTTCCAGCGCCCGATCACATCATCAGTTGAGGTCAACAGTGTCCCATCCTTACTGTACACAGCTTGGATGGTTCCCGTTTTCCCCTTCTGAGGTGCCGAACGGTTTTCCAGAAGCATTTTGGTGCCGACCGAAAGTCCTTCTCCATAGCTTCTCCAAACTTCTCCCACACCCGCTGCTTTGCCTCTGACACGGCAGCGGCTGCAGCCCTTCGGGCCTGTCGGTACCCTGCAACTGCCTCCGGAGTCCCCAGGGCTAGCATATCCCTGAAGGCCTCCTTCTTCAGTCGGACAGCTTCCCTGACCACCGTGGTCCACCACGGTGTTCTAGGGTTACCACCCCTTGAGGCACCTAGGACCTTGAGACCACAGCTCACCGCCGCAGCTTCAGCAATAGAAGCTTTGAACATTGCCCACTCAGGTTCAATGCCCCCAACCTCCACAGGGATGCCTGAAAAGCTCCGCCGGAGGTGTGAGTTAAAGATCTTTCGGACAGGGGCCTCCTCCAGACGTTCCCAGTTCACCCGCACTACCCGTTTGGGCTTACCTGGTCTGTCCAAAGTCTTTCCCCACCCTCTGATCCAACTCACTACCAGATGGTGATCAGTTGACAGCTCTGCCCCTCTCTTCACCCGAGTGTCCAAAACATGCGGCCTTAGATCAGCCATTACGATTACAAAATCGATCATTGACCTTCGGCCTAGGGTGCTCTGGTACCATGTACACTTATGCGCCTCCTTATGTTCGAACATGGTGTTTGTTATAGACAATCAATGACTAGCACAGAAGTCCAATAACAAACGACCGCTCGGGTTTAGATCAGGGAGGCCGTTCCTCCCAATCACGCCTCTCCAGGTGTCTCCATCGTTGCCCACATGTGCGTTGAAGTCACCCAGCAGAATGATGGAGTCCCCTACTGGAGCCCTATATAGGACTCCCTTCAGGGTCTCCAAGAAGGCTGAATACTCCGAACTGCTGTTTGGTGCATAAGCACAAACAACAGTCAGAGTTTTCCCCCCCACCACCCTTAGGCGTAGGGAGGCAAACCTCTCATCCACCGGGGTAAACTCCAACACCACCGTGCTCAGACGTGGGCTCGTGAGTATCCCCACACCAGCCCGCCGCCTCTCACCCTGGGCAACTCCAGAGAAGAACAGAGTCCAACCCCTATCCAGGAGTAAGGTTCCAGAGCCACGGTTGTGCGTAGAGGTAAGTCCCACCAGATCCAACTGGTATCGCTCCACCTCACGCACAAGTTCTGGCTCCTTCCCCCCCAGTGAGGTGACGTTCCACGTCCCCAAAGCAAGCTTCTGCCGCCCGGGTCTGATCCGTCGAGACCCCCCACCTTCACTGCCACCCATATGACAGCGCACCCGACCCCTGCGGTTGTTCCTGTGAGTGGTGGGCCCACAGGATGGAGAGGAGAGAGATGCCACGTATCTCGTTCGGGCTGTGCCCGGCCGGGCTCCGTGGCAAACCCGGCCACCAGACGCTCGCTTTCGAGCCCGCCGTCTGGGCCTGGCTCCAGACGAGGGCCCTGGGCTTCCTCCAGGCAGGGTCTCGCTCCTTTTTCCTCGATCTTTCATGGGGTCTTGGTGAACCATTCTTAGTCTGGCCCCTCGCCTGAGACCACTTTGCCTTGGGAAACCCTACCAGGAGCATGAAGCTCCAGACAACCCAGCCCTCAGGTTCATAGGGGCACACAAACCTCTCCACCACGTTAAGGTGATGATTCCCGGGGAGGCATCAGAAACATTCAACATTTTAACATAACGTAGAATTAAGTGATCGTTCTATCCAATGGCTGCCTGAAGTCTGGTGCAGAAACATCAAGTCAATGAATCAGAACGCTGTGCTCCACAGTATATTGATATATATATAATAGCATTATGATAGCCTTGGAACATAATAATAATTGTATAGTATTTTCCGCAATCAATTCTAAATAGTTAATGGGGTCCTATAACTAAACAAATATTATTTGATTTGTGTTCGTTCCTCATTAAGGCTGATATTGTCTCTTTTTAATTGAGTCAGAAATGGCCTTCATGCACTTGGAAAATGCAGAGCAACATTTTATTATTATTATTAAGCGAAAAGCCTGTATGCCAATTAAAGGACAAGCAGGTATTTTCAAAACTAAGGGATCCTGGGAAATTATATACTGTGAATTGTGCTAGAGGAAAGTAAAGAGCAAGATATGCTTTTAGTGAAGACCTCCAAAGGGAATGAAGCTAATTGTTGGGAAAACACTTTGTATAAGTCAGCTGTTAAAGCATCAGTCCCAGGAGACATATTATTTCCAAGGTGTTATAATAGAGTGAATTACCGCCTAACTAACATTTCTGTATCCACTTCGCCTATACATTTTTCATTAGTAAGAGAGTTAAAAAATAATTGAAGGACACCTAACAATACTTGTAACTGGATAAATTTTATTTGATTGATTTGAGTGGATTTCTGAAGAAGCTTCACATGTTCATTCAGGATATTTCCTAATGAGAACACCATAAATGTTTAATTAATCAATCGCATTATTTTACTTTATTTTAAAGAGAAAATAAAAAAATAAAAATAATAATAAAAAGTTGTGATTGCCTTCCTCTACCCACAGTTTCCTACATTTTGTAAAAGCCAAATGTCTCTGTAAGAGTTGTCATTAAGACGCTTTTTTTCTTTTGTTCAGCATCATTGAGACATGAATTAACTTCCATTAGTATTACTATGTGTATGGTCAGTAAGAGATACTCTATTTATTAGAATACTTACACACCTACCAAAAATCCACAAGTTGTCCTAAGAATGTGTTGTCACTCCATGTAGAAGACAATCATTTAAGTTGTTTAACTCTCCAAATATCTGTCAATGCAAAGATTTCTTTAGAAGGCAACGTATTCCTTGGCAAGTACATTCCAGATGTTTCATTGTATTAGTAAAGTTTATGCCGTGTGCTAAATAGACTACGCAGATAGACTTTATGGAGAAAATATATTTTACATGTGATAAGAAGGCAGGACCGGCAGGGGCAAGCATACACGTTCCCATGAATACAACATTTATTTAGCAGATTTAGTTTTAAACATCTTGCCTCAAGTCTTTGATCGCACACTAGTTTGTTAACTGTAGAAACACTTTGGTAAGTGAAGGAGCTAGGGCCATGTTATCATGATTGCATTATGCCAACCAGTGAGTCGATAAAGGTCTCATAAAGACTTGTAGCCCAGGGACCCCAACCAGGTTAAAACTGCCCAGTGTGGGAATCATCTGTAGGCGCCTTGTTTATCCCTGGAGGCGTCTGACCGGGAACCTTTCACAACGATCTCTCATGTTTATCGTTGGTTGTCCAACCGGAGAACCTCTGACAGCAGTACATCTTCTGCCCCGTAGCCGTGGACCGAGTTACATGGAGAAATATCCTGACCCGAGACACACACACACACACATGCAATACACACAGAGGAGTGAACACTTAATGCTGGGTCTCCTGCGTGTGTGTGTGTGTGTGTGTGTGTGTGTGTGTGCGTGTGTCCTGGGGTGCAGGGTGACCCTCTTGTGTCGGCTCAGCTCAGGACGATGAGGGGAGAGCTGGTGGGAACACAGATGACTCACACACACACACACACAGAAACCTCTGCAGGGTTCCATATTACAGTGACATAATGTGCCACGGGACAAAGAGACATCAGACTCTGCGAGTGTGTGTGTGTGTGTGTGTGTGTGTGTGTGTGTGTGTGTGTGTGTGTGTGTGTGTGTGTGAAATTCACAGCTTTGTGGATGCAAAATAGAAAACAAAACATGTCTGTCTAATGAGTCTATGGTGAATGATAATAATGTCTTTGGAAAGTGTACAGACCAAATTGATTGATTGCTTGGAGTCCACCGGTGACACATGTAATTGATTTGAATGATTTAGAAAGGCACAACTGTAGCCTACATATAACGTCGTAAACTTCACAGTTTACGTCAGAACAAAAGCGTACCTTCCCAGGAGCACAGTGGGCTCCAATATTCTGAAATGAAAAAACTTTGAAAAAGTCAGAGCTTGAACTCGATTGAAAACCTGCAGTGAGATCTGAGTGTGCAGTTCTTTGAAGGAGGACAGAAAAAGCCCAAATCCAAGAGTGCAACCCCAATAGAGGCACACTTGTGAATACTCCCCAAGCTGTGAATGCTGCCACATGTACTTTACAAGTACTGAATGAAACAGGTGAATACTTATGCAAATGTGATTTTTCCACAAAACATATATTATTGGAAAAAATTGCCTAAAACATGTTTCTGTTTACTCATTATCAGATTGTGTGTTGTTGTTAGGTGACAAACCTTTAAACAAATACTGTGAGCATAATTGGACACTGACACAGTTTTCATAAATTTGGCCCTGTACGCACCCCAATGGACGTAATATTAACCAACCAAGATTTAAAATGCAGCCATTTCAGGGGTTCAAACGTGATTGGAGAAATGAACACAATCATGTATGAAATGTGCCTCTGTAACACTTCTGGAATGCATGGATGCTGTATCACCAAATGTCGGGTTTCCTTTTTTTCTGAGGCTTTGGGAAGACTTTGCTGCAGCTTTCTTCAGGTGTTGTTTGTTCGTGGGTCTTTCTGCCTTAAGTTTTGTCATCAGCAAGTAAAATGCATGCTTGATCGAGTTGGGATCAGGTGATTGACTTGGCCAACTAAGAATATTTCACTTCTTTGCCATAAAAATTTGCTGGGCTGCTTTCGCAAAACATTTTGGGTCATTGTCCATGTGTAAAGTGAAGAGCTGTGCAATTATCTTTGCTGAATTTGTCCGAAAATGTGTTTTTTTCTTCACATCATTCTGGTTCAGGTGGATTTTAGTTTCATCTGTCCACAGAATTCTGTTCCAGAACTGGGCTGCCTCTTTTATAAAGTTTACTCTGGCCTTCCTATTCTTAAGCTCACGAATGGTTTACACCTTGTAGAGAACCTTCTGTATTTGCTTAAGTGAAGTCTTCTCTTTGTGGTAGATAATGATATGCCTTTCCCCAATGGAAAATGTTGGCTAAATTTGGTGAAGGGGTTTTTACTTTACCATGAAAAGGATCATACGATCGTCCACCACTATTGTCTTCCGAGGACATCCAGGCACACAGCGAAGATAACAAAGGAATGGCTTTGGGACAACTCTGTGAATGTCCTTGAGTGGCCCAGCCAGAGCCCTAACTTGAACCCGATTAAACATCTGTGGAGAGATCTGAACATGTCTGTGCACCGACACTTGCCATCCAACCGGATGGAGCTTGAGAGGTCCTGCAAAGAATGGGAGGAATTGCCCAAAAATTGGTGCTGAGCTGGTGGCATCATACTCAAAAAGATGCTTGAACAAAGTATTGAGCAAAGGCTGTGAATACTTATGTAGATGTTATATTTTTCTTCTTGATTTTGCTCAAATCTATAAAAACTATTTTTTTTCACTTTGTCATTATGTGTGTAGGATTTTTAGGAAAAAAGGTATTTAATCAATTTGCAATACAGCTGTAACATAACAAAATGTGGAAAAGGTAAAGCACTGTGAATACTTTCCGAATGTGCTGTATATTCACACACACACATACAATACACACATGGAAAGTAGTATACACTGCTGGGTCTCCTGCGTGTGTGTGTGTGTCCTGAGGTGCAGGGTGACCCTTTTGTGTCGGCTCAGCTCAGAACGATGAGAAGAGAGCTGGTGGGAACACAGATGACTCACACACACACAGAAACCTCTGCAGGGTTCCATATTACAGTGACATTAAAACCCACCGGACAGAGACATCAGTGGGTGTGTGTGTGATTCACAGCTTTGTGGATGCAATATAAAAAAACATGTCTGCCTAATGATCCGTGTTGAATGACTACAGTGCCTTGGAGAAAGTGAAGATGTCTGAATACTTTGCCAAATGTTCTTGTTTTAGAGCCACAATATAAAAACTACACACAATACACCTCGAAAAAGCAAAAACATACACTACCAATCAAAAGTTTGGGATCAATTAGAAATATATTTTTATTCCATGAAGACATACAAGACACATAAAGAAAACAAACATTCAAACTTAGCTTTTCTCAAAGAATTTTCCATTTGAAGCCATTACAGCCTTGCATCTTTTATTTGGCCAGCGTCTTAAAATGTCCTCCGTTCTGAACACCTCAAACTGTCCATAACACTTTTTGCAATCTTCCTCTGTCAAGTGTCTGAGTTTTTTTTGCCCATTAAAATGTTTCTTTTTTCGATGCCATTTTGGAGAATGCTTATGGATCTGAGTCTTTTTGATAACACCCCGAATACTTTTCTATTGTTCGGTGGAAAGACGAGACAACAGTGAATTCTTAACAAAATCTGGTATTGCTTTTAATGCAACAACTGTGAGTCTGACTGTTAGATTTTTTTTATTGGAACATAACTTCTAACAATGAGAACAGTTTAAAAGTATATCAGCAGCAAATTGTAAAGTAATAAATACAACAAAGAAAATAAATAATGTACATAAATATTATGCTTAACACAACAAAAAACAAAAAAGGTCACACTGCACGGCCCTGCATTGGTTTATTAGTGCCAATGATGGGGACTTGCTATGAAGCTGGGGTGCACTCACCATGCATTCTGTGGGTGGAGGAAGACGATTGTTCCGCAACAGCAGCCGGAGCTGTTTCTCAAACTAGACACTAATGTTTCACTCTTCTTTTTCATTTGTGCACCGGGGCCTCCCACTCCTCCAGTTTGCGGTGTTCAATTCACTTGAATAATTTTTAAAATACAAAAAATCTGTTATTATAATGTGGTACAACTTCACAGTTTGTCAGCCAGTTGGGGAAGCATTAAAAGTTCATAGGAGCACAGTGGGGTCCAATATTCTAAAAAGGAAGAACTTGGAAAAAGCCCAGGCTTGAACCTGATTAAACTAAATCTGTGGGGAGAACTGAGAGTACAGTTCAGTGATGCTTCTCATCTAATCTGTGTCAGAAAGGTGCTACACTGAATAAAGAGAGAACTAGCACAAACCCAAGAGAACAACCACTGTGGAGGCACACTCGTGAATATTCCCCAAGCTGTAAATGCTGCCACATGTACTTTTTCAAAGTACTGAATGAAACGGGTGAATACTTATGTACATGAGATTTTATTTTTTATTTTCAATTTATTTGAAAGAATTGCCAAAAAATAACGCTTTCGTTATTGGTTATTGTGTGTAGTTGATTCCAAAACGTATTTGTTATCAATAATAAAAACAGTATACAACTAACAAAAATTAACATATCCTATGAATAATTCTAAATTAAATAATGCGAGTAATTTAAAATGTCATTTGAAACAAATTATTGCAACGTTGCATTGGTTTCATGTTGAGATATTCTTTAAGAAAAAACAATAACTGAAATATGTTGCTTACTTAAGTATTGAGCCACTGTGTTGTGGAAGCACAAAGTTTACCCAGAAACAAAGAAATTGCCTTAACGAAGACATAATTAACAAGTAATAGACCTTGTAATACAAAAGTGCTCCACAACAACAGAAGTAACCACAAGTATAGCCTGATGGAAAACTCTCTGTATCTGAATTTCTCTTTTTATCACACACACAGGCCCACACTTAACATTTGACTATTTTCCTCCGTCCACATTAGCATTTGCAAGAACGATAGAACGATAGACCATTCTGTTCCATCAAGGAGCCCAGAATGTCTGAATATAATTCACAGGAAGTACTGCAGTACTAAATGTGTTCCAACTGCAGAAGCAGCCAATAGGTACCGTTTTATCAAAACCGTTTTGTAACACATTATGCCATGATGAGATTAAGATCACGTACCAATAAAACCACAAAACACAGACACGGTCAATTTTAAGCCAAAAGAAACGTGTGTAATGGTCTTTTAAGAGGTGACTTCATTTAGCCCAGAGCCAGGTATAGCCCAAACAATCAGCAAATCTAAATAAATTGTAGCTGTGTTTGGGCGAAACAAATTACAAAATTTAATTATTTTCTGTTTTTCGTGTGACTATTTAGTGTTGCTGCTCTAGGTGCCAAAAGACCTTTTGAACAATTTGTTGTAAGGATTTTTATCAATCATTTTCACAACTTCACATTTATACCAGCCTCCCCTGATCAAAAAAATGTTATATAAAAAATGCAGATAAAAGATGAAACCATTAGAACGACAGAGTGACCTTGTGGGAAAATGGTTAGTGGTCAAATGAGACAAAGATAGAACCTTCTACCAACCATATCTACAGTTAAGTTCCGTGGTGGCAGCATCATGCAGTGGGGCTGCTTCTCATCAGCAGGGAATGGGTTACAGGGAAATACTGCAAGAAAATTTGCTTTAAGACACTCTAGTTGGGGAAGAAATACACCTTTCTTGCAGTATTACACCAGCAATATATTTCCATTTATTTGCTAAAAATTCATCCCAATATTAAAACAACATCCAATATATGATTTTGAGTATTAGTATTTGAAATTAAAATACCCAACAAAATAACAATAAATAGCACAATTTGGAATCCAGTGATAGGGTAGAATTGGTCAGATGCTTGAATACGTTTGCAAGGCATTGTGAATTCTCAGCTATGATGTCACCACTCTAGGCACCATGGAAACAGATAGGTTGTGTTTGCTAGATGTGACGCAAAGGTCACAAGGCAGCTAATGTACTTTTCAAACAGTCTTGCACAAGTTGAATGAAAGAACATTGACTTTATTAAAATGCAAACCTGCAACAACTAGCTTACCGCAGTACTTACAAAAGTTATCTTCACATAAAAAATAAATGTAGGTGAAAACAGATATGTTACATTTTAGATGATTGAGAGTTTGCTATGTTGCCACTATAACACAGCTTGTGTGCACGTTTCTGTGTCCCCAGAACAGTGGGTCGTTCCTGAACAGTAAAGTCAGAGTCACGACATCCCCAGGATTTCGAAGCGACTGTAAGGTGTAACTTTTTCGCTCACTGAAACAAAAAACACAATTCGAGCCCACGAGACCAGGCTGGTCTACTCAGACATCGTCCATGTTGTTTTCCCCGCCGGCTGCTCCAGAATGTGTCAACTTGTAAACAAACAGACCTACATGATTCACCCAGCTCATTGGCTGAAGTGTTTCTTAGGCAACGGGAACTTATGCTAATGAACCAACAGTAGGAGTCAAAACAGTGGAGTGTTCTGGGGGGTGCAACAATCAGTCCAAATAAAAGCCCTAAAACTAAAGTTTACCATCAGACGAATTCCGCTAAGTCCCCCCGCGTTTAATACTTCTGCAACAATATCTGTGGAATGACCCCAGGTCCTTCCTTTGACTGAAGAAGAGCTGCGCAAGATATGAAATAAAAGCGCAACAGATACTCCCGGCGAGTCTACGAGTTAAGGTCTAGAAATAAGTGCAACAGTGTCAGTTCAGTCAGAGAGCTCGGTGGCAGGGGTCAACGTGGTGGAAAAACCCTCACAATATCTTAGCTTCGACCTCCGTATATACGGAGGAAATGTCCCAATCATACGCTACTCCTTCTGAACCAATAAATAAATACTGTCTTTAAAACAAGGGAGCAACGCAGAGATATGAGGTAAACCCGGAGTTAGATAAGAGGTCTCACATTTATATCTGACATCATGTAAACAAACTTTAAAAGTTAGGGGGTTTAGCTGGGGATTCTTGGGGATTTAGCACACACTCCAAGTGCTGGAGCCTTGTTATTACTCATTGTGGCCACTAGATGGTAGTGATACAGCTTTAAACAATCTTAAATGTACTACACAATCAGCTCCCGACTAAAAGGTATACACACAAGTTGACCGCTTTATATAGATAAAGATTCCTACAGTTCAACATCAGGAATATAGATGTAGTCCTCCATCTAACTCCGTGTGTAGACTTTAGATAAATCGGGGAGAGGGTGCAGGAGTGCACAAAACGGGTGAGGAGCGGATGAGGGCAAATTGGGCATCAGAGCCCTAATTCCATTATCTCTAGCAGTTCTAGGTTCTCCACTCGTCTCCGAGGGACAGGCGAGGCTCTTCAGTAACAATTGTTCTTCATCCCACAGTCTTTACAGCCAATAGCCTGAGTGTTTCTTGCCCGTCTGCGTAGCCACGGTTACCATGCAGTCTTAAAAGACACAGTCTCCCACTCCTCTTGCGACGCCAACCCCCAGTTATGGTTATGTTCGCATGTGTGTCGTCATTAAGGTTCTAGAGTTGTAGTTAATGGAATGTCCGGGGGAACCCGTGGGATCTACAGCTGGTGTTCTCCTCAGCTATGAAACACACAGACAATTAGACAATTACACACACACACACACACACACACACACACACACACAAATATAACCTAAAAACATTTACGTTTGGTGCAAGAATCTTACCATCGTGCCAGGCCGCATTATCAGGCATCTCTAAAGAGCTAAAAGAGAGAGATAGAAAATGTTATTCTGTTGAGTGTAAGAGCCGTGGACAATACATGTTCAGATCGGCACACTCGACCCCGCCCCCCACCCACCCCCGCCCAACTCCACTCAGCGAGGTTTGGGACAGTCAAGATGGAAACATATAACTCTAATGCACATTCCACCAAACCTCTCCGTATTTTCGTCACAGCGTTTGCACAAGCAGAGTGTTCTCTGGTACCTGCACGCTTAGAGGAGAGCGCGTTCGCCCGGCAAAAGATTTACCTTCCAGGCGCCTCACCTGCTAGAAGAAAACAATGCAGTGCAAAGAGAGGAGGCAGCCCCGCCCCGGAATCCTACCCAGCCACCCTGAAGAATGGCGAGCCAATTTCCACCACCCTGCGGGGGGACCCCAAGGCAGTTTCGTTATCGGGCGACCAGGATTCGCCGATTCCTGAACACAATAAAGCAGCCGTGGAACGAGACAGAGCCCTAAACCCATGTAGCCCTCAGGAGACCCAGATAAGCTCGTGTTTGTGTGCGATGGTTTTTGTACATATTCAAATACTAAAACCGTCGTGTTTACCGCAACCGGTGTTGTTTTGACAACGTTACCAACACACAGGTTGTTTCTCAAGCCAATAATACCCTCTTTTTGAGTTGAGAGTGAGAGAGTCTTATTCGTTCAGACGGACCGACATGGACCCTTTCATGTGGAATGGTGAGTGTTACGGGCACGCCAAACACAATAGGATGTCAATGTGGATTCACACACAGTGCTGTTTGTCGAGCACATAGAAGCTTACTGCGTGACCTCGGCTAAACCACACCCCATCACCAGGTCGAAGCAGCACACAATACTACGATCACCACACACAAATACACACACGGACGGAGCTACAGCTGGTTATGAACAGAAGCACATTGCATAACCGCATCATGACCCCGGGTCATAACCTCATCATAACCTCATCAGAACATCATAACCTCATCATAACCCCGGGTCATAACCCCTCATCATAACCTCATCATAACCTCATCATAACCTCATCATAACCCTGGGTCCATGTGTGTATGTGGCTGCAGTGAGCGTCGTCGAGGCAAATCAACAGTTCAGAGGTCATCCACCCTAACCAGAGGGCCGACTCCCTGCCACACACGCTGCAGCGTTGCACTCGCGGGGGGCTTGGTCGGGAGTGACCGCGTGTCAGCGTGGAGGCCTCTGACAGGCCTTGGGCGAGGCCCGTGATTGGCCCATTGACTCACGCCAAGCGGGTCGGCGGCGAAAGCTGCAACGCTGTTCCGCATCTCATTCTCGCTGCCACGCAAAGGAATCAACGCCACGTTACCGTGCCTGGCGTCCACCGCGCGAGATGCACGCGTGGGTACGGAATCCACTGGCCAGACGTGACCGTCATACTGAGGGACATGAGAGAGAGAGAGAGAGAGAGAGAGAGAGAGAGAGAGAGAGAGAGAGAGAGAGAGAGAGAGAGACACAGAGAGAGTGTGAGACACACACACACAAGAGAGAAACAGACAGACATAGTAGGAGAAAGAGAGCAGTACGTTATTGGCATTTATTTAAAAAAAAATAGAATTGCAAATATGCATAAAGTCGTCAGTATTTAGATGTTGCATAATTGTTTAAGCAACCTCCGCAGTTTTGAAACCACAGCGCGTGACACTGTGCAATGGTGCAGAAAATAAGCACACTGGCTGGCGTCTCTTTAATTGCTGGCTTCTGAGAAACTAAACACGGGATCATGTAAAATGTGCTAAAGCTGACACAACAAATTGTAACAGAGAAAATTATAAATTATGGGAAAATAGTCAACATGAAGGCGTTTGCGGTACAGTTTGTACCTGAGGGCTACAATCTGCATGTACCTATGGTGTGTGTGTGTGTGTGTGTGTGTGTGTGTGTGTGTGTGTGTTGTCTTACCTGGATACTGAGAAAGGTGGAGAACCACTCTCTCATTTCAGTCTGAGTATCACAACACAAATACCTAGAGAAGGACAGGAAGAGGCAGAGAGGGAAATAGATTTGCAGATTTGTACAATATGTTACAACAAGATAAGAGAAACCAAGTGAATCAATGATATGGAACCACCTGCCATTCTTTGTTGAATTAGATTTTAAACCTTGGTCATCATAACATTTCTATGGACAATGCAATTCTACCAGCTTACTAGCTTGATCGGTTAGCCCGAAGCAAGGATTTCCTGGATTTGTCGCACTGTAGTCAACCAAGAATTTCAGTCTACGCTTCAACTAGGAAGCTAATTAGTGCAGATTGTGTGAGGTCACATTCAATCTACAGACGACACTTGTGCATTTCACTTGCTCTAAGAATATCTAAATACTGTAATGTAATAAAAACCATTTTATCCTTAGAGAGACGTACAGGGAGAGGATGGTAAAGAGACACGCACAGACAGAGACCCGCAGACATATCTCATTTTACTATTACACATTCCCAAACTGAACCACATCCCAGTCGACACAGCCGACACACAGAGCCTGGTGATTGGCCCCTGGGCGTCCACACAGTGTGATATCCAATTTAAACTAGAGAACTGGTGATTACGGTGTCACACAACTCGTCACCAGATACACACAGAGTCAACCGACCCCAAATAAATGAGCCACACAGTCAACAGCTGACTGCAAGACATTGATACAGAAATACATGGCGAGATTAAAGGAAACGGCAGATGTACAAGGCGCTCACAGCGCAGCATGGAGACACATAAGAGGCCAACCAATCATGTGCCCACATCGCCATGGTTACCCGACCATCATCAGGTCCTTGGTAGGGTTGGTTATTAGTTTTTATTTATTTAAATTGCACACATTTTTTTTAGGTCCGATCACAACACACCTCTCCCACACTCTCAAAAACCTCAAGTTAAATATAAAGGGGCTTTATTAACATGGGAAACATCTTTGCATACCATCGAAACACATTTACATAAAGATTTTTACAAACAATATGAAAAAACGGTGATAAAAATAACATTATTTCTAACAGTACAGATAAGTAGTTTAAGCATAAAATTCCTAGTTATGACCACTAATGTGGTCTTGCATATGGCAGAAGATAAATAAGTGCAGCTCAGTTTCCACCTAGTTTTTTGGGGCATTGTGCGCATAGCTTGACTTCTCTTCCCTAACATATATAATGCATGTAAACAACTGTAAAGCCTGCGTATGTGTGTGTGTGTGTGCCTGTCTTTCTGTCCTGGAGAAAAGTGACCTTTACACTGATGGTCTTTATTCTATTTCTACGAAGCACTGATGATGTCATTTGGGTAATACACTGTGCCATCCACATACACACGCACACAGAGACTTACCATTGTTGCCTCTCTGGCTTGTCCTGTTTTTCACTTTCATAAACCACCGTCAGACCCCAGCTAGACAGAGAGAAACAGAATGACAGAGAGAGAGAATGAAAGAGAGGGTCAGAATGGCAAAGAGAGAGACAAAAAAATGAGAAAAAAAGAGAGTGGGAGAGCAAAAATGGGGGGTGAGTTTAGGAACACGCAGACTAGAAAACTTGATTCTGGAGTAAGGCTGCCCCCTGGAGGACAAACCGCTCCACAACAGAAAGCATGTTCAGCCTCTGTTGACTGGCAGGCTCTCGTTAAATCCCGAACCCATCGCAGTTTGCTCGGCTCTCTCTCTGTTCTCTCATGACGACGTCCCGAGAGTGGCAATGGGACGACTCGTCGCTTCGTGATACACCTGTGCCTTAACTTATGCAAGAGTGTGTGAGTGTGGGTGTGTGTGTCAAACATCACTTCATTTCATTAGACAAACTTCAAAGTGTTATTTGTGTGAAATTGCAAAGGCTCCAAAATATATTGTGGCCTTCTGGGATTCCGCTACATCTACGGAGCCTGCCTTGTTGAGCACTCGCTAATTACTTCCTACACCCTTAATTATTTTACTCCCTCAGCTTTGGGACACTTGAGCACGCTGAAAAAGCTTCCGTGAACAGGCAAACCCAGGCCCGGCGAGAAGGGATAGGGGGGTTGGTTTTGGATTTAACCTCCCTCTCTTTCACTACATAAGTCCTTCATCCTACCTTTGACCTACTGATGATCGAAGCCAAGCAAGACCGGGGAAAGAGGAGGAAAGATGATGTTCTCACCATGTGTGCGGTCGTAGTTTCTTCTTAATGCCCAAATAGACCCTCAGATTCTTCACCTGCCACTCCCTCTCCGGTCGATTGCTCTACGTGAAGACAGAGCAGGTCAGATGTGTTGTTTCTGCGTGTTTTATCTGTGCGTGCGCGTGCGTGCGCGCATCTCTTACCCTGACTTCCTTGTACATCCTGAGGCACATGGAGTTGAGAATAAAGTAGCGGTCGTGGAAGCTGCCAGTGTTCAGTCCCAATCCCAGAATGCTCCTCTCCTCACGGAACTTGACTATGCCGTGCTTGGACACATCCACTTTACTGGCTATGGGGGTTAGGGGTTACACCAAATCAGAAGGATAAGACTAGTAAAGCTAAGAAATGTATTGGATCTCGGTTGTGTGTGTGTGTGTGTGCGTGTACCCAGGTAGACGAGCATGGCCTCCATGGCGAGGTGTCTCTTGATCAGCAGATGCGAGTCGGTGCCCAGGGAATGCAGAATGGGTAACACCCGCTCTAGGTGATGCAGCGGGCGCTCTGAGGGCCGCGGGGGACAGACAGAGGTACAGTGGGGAGAGAGGGACAAACAGAACACTTCAGTCTCTACACGCTTTAAAAAAACAACCTGCGTCTAAAAAAACGCCATGTAAATGAATGGAGGAGAGAAAAGATCAACACAGTAGATCAACAGATAGTAGCAGCCGTAAAACAAATAGAAACCTGTGCAAAAACTAAAGGGTCATAATATTATTTTCAAGACTGTTGGATGATGCCTCATGAAACTGGTTGAGCGACTTTTGACTAATACTGTAAATGTTGATGCAAATTCGAATGCATATGAATACGTCAATGCTTTACTGCGGAGAAAACGATGCTACATCACAAAATGCATATTATCCATACTAAATAGCATGCTAGGAAGTTTAATATGTACCAACCCATAATGAGGAAGCCCATTAGGGTCTATAGAAGGGGTGATATGAGTGCTCTGACGTTTTTAGGCTGGGTGTTTGTAAAAGCACTTTGTGACAAAATAAATCTGATCGATTAATGTTTCTCCTCACCGGTCTCGTCCTTCTCGCTAACCTCCCAGCAGCTCCAGTAGTCTTTATCTCGAACCGGAATCTTCCGCCGATCCAAGATCTCACAGGTTAGCTCCGCAGCCGTCATAGAACCAGGAATCTGGAGGGAACAAGAGAGTTTTGGGTTATGATTTCTTTGAACTACGGACTCAGAGACATGTGTTTTTTTGTTTGCTGGTTTGACGACAGTTAGGTAAGGTTGAGAGTGACAGGAAGAAAAAAACTATATAAATCATTAAAAATAAACAAAACATTTACGCTGTATGGGGGAGGTCATGAGGTGTAAGTTAAAGGTTAAAGGTCACCTTAACATGCTGCTCGGCAGTCTCCTTCTTCTCCTCCAGGTAAACTGTACAGATAAAGTCCCCAGCTGACCCTGTTGCCTGCACAACACACACACACACACACACACAGGATCACAATTCAGCTGGATCACAGAACAAGATCACAGAATCCGTGAATACTCACTGGGTTGTTGGAGTTCAGCTTTTCCCTAACTTTAATAATAGCCGTGATCTCGTCCAACTGCCTCTTCAGTTGTTGCTCATCCACCTGGAGAATGAAACAAACAGTTATGAGAACCGTCCAGGTGTGGGCAAACGAAGGCCCACGGGCCGGATCCGGTAGGTACAGAATAACGTGGCCGTCCAATTGTTATGTATCTGAATTATAATTATTTAGATAACTACAGAATAAATGTTAAGTTTAATTATAGCCCTTTGCTGGCCCACAAAAATCAATTCTAATTATTAAAAAATTATAAAACAATTGTGGCCCTCCATTTCATGATGTGGCCCCATGAGCAGAGAAGTTTACCTAACCCTAACCTAACCCTGGTATATTTAACCTAGATGAAACCATAACACAATCAACCACCAGAGGGGAGTGTTGTCCATTTAAAATGACCTTTGTTTAGGGATTTCCCTAGGTACTGGCTAACCTCTTTCTCAATTATAACCTAAACGATGAGTTACAGAGTCTGCTCGTCAGTCTGTGTGAGATGAATTTGTGCTCGGAGGTCATGCGTTAGGGGTCAGGGGTTAGAGTTAACGTTGCCTCCGACCTCAAAGATGTCCGTGTAGTGCTCTATGAGTTCCTCAACAACTTGGCCTGCGGTGTAGTCCTTTCCGTCGGTCTGAAACAGCGTCGGGCCAAACACAATGGCCAGGTTATGGAGATTCATCTGGTTGAGCTCTGCAAATCGCTGCACGCTACAGAACACACACACACACACGTATGTATAAGGTTACACTCTGTTGCAGGAGCGTGGGTGTGTGAACATGCAAGTGAATCTGTGGGTGTGTGTGTCTCACCAGTAGAGATGGTTGACCAGGGCTCGTAGCGTGGCCTTGTTGACTCTAGGCAGGTGACTCAGCAGGAGCTGGTACTCGGAGATCTTCTTGCTTTTATCTGGAACCACTGACCCACCGGGACACACAGAGACACACACACACACACTGATTGTATAGTCGTGTACGCAACACCCTTCACCAAACACGTTGCAAAGACGAGAGTCTGTTGGTATTCAGCTCCCGTTCGGTTCTTTCTGATTCAGTTTGGTTCACTCTCGTCCCACGGAAGCTAGTTTGAAATCGGACACGTCGGAAACAAACAAGCTCTGAAGTAATTGTTACCAGTGTGTGGAAAACACACGCGGGTACTGCAAAAACATGACGAGAAGAGAACACGCAGAACGCTGACGGCAAGTGTTGGTTCCTCTTTGTGGTAATGGAAACGTTTGATCTTTCATTAAAAGTGTTATTAGAAGACAGCGAGTCAGTCCAAAAATCTAAAGCGTCACACAAAACCCGAGTCTTGCTTAATCACGCAGCCCTTTAAATCTTTCCCCTGTTGAGAAATAAATAGCGGTTACGATGTTGCAAGTGGACGTTAACAACGGTCTTGTGCCATTCAGTAATAAAGTAGTTCCACCTTGTGTTTTTATTACAGATTAACATTAGGCACATGCAAAGCCGGAAAGTTGACCAGATGATTGGGAGGTGGCAGTTAAAAATTATCTGTTGGGAAATACATAAAAAGTGCGGATTGAATAAATGGTCATTCGACTCTGATTTCATAAGTACTTGTTCTCCCTAAAACATATTAGTCAATTAATATAATACCAAAACATGGCATGAGGTCAGGGGCCAGAGGGTGGAGAGGGGGCCAGAGGGTGGAGACGGGGCCAGAGGGTGGATAGGGGGCCAGAGGGTGGATAGGGGGGCCACAGGGTGGAGAGGGGGCCACAGGGTGGAGAGGGGGGCCAGAGGGTGGAGGGGGGCCAGAGTGTGGAGAGGGGGCCAGAGTGTGGATAGGGGGCCAGAGTGTGGATAGGGGGCCACAGGGTGGAGAGGGGGCCACAGGGTGGAGAGGGGGCCAGAGGGTGGAGGGGGGCCAGAGGGTGGAGGGGGGCCAGAGCGTGGAGAGGGGGCCAGAGCGTGGAGAGGGGGCCAGAGCGTGGAGAGGGGGCCAGAGCGTGGAGAGGGGGCCAGAGCGTGGAGAGGGGGCCAGAGGGTGGAGAGGGGGCCAGAGGGTGGAGAGGGGGCCAGAGGGTGGAGAGGGGGCCAGAGGGTGGAGAGGGGGCCAGAGGGTGGAGAGGGGGGCCAGACGGTGGAGAGGGGGCCAGACGGTGGAGAGGGGGCCAGACGGTGGAAAGGGGGCCAGAGCGTGGAGAGGGGGTCAGGTCTTACCGGGTGTGTTGAGCCATGCGCCAGCTGCCTGTGTGGTGAACAGACCCTCCTCAGACTCTCTGAAGAAACGCTTGAGCGTGTTGGACACGTCGTCCACCTGGTGCTCGCCTTCTTTCAGACGCACACTACGGGCGTCCCGCCGGAACACCTCACACAGCGCCGCCACGCGACTGTTCACCCCGCTCTTACGATAAATCCCCTCAGACGTCAGACCTACGACATAAACACACACACACACTCTCCATGTCTCTTTCGGAGCAACCAAAACTCCGTTAGGGTTCTGGGAGTAGAGTAGCAGCCCATCAGACCCGAATGGTTTAGGCAAGTCTGCTGACTGGTGAGATTAACATTCCAACCAGGAAGCAGCACAAACTTCCCAGAACCTAACCGGACCAGACTGATCCCCAGTAAGACCAGTGAGTCACTAAGACATCAACAACACAAAAGAAACCGCAGGTTGGATAGGACAAAAAAAGACAGCGAGGGAGGAATAGAGAATAGGGATAGAGAAAGGAAGACTGTGATAGAAAGAGGGAAAGCGGTGGGATAGAGTGGATGGAAACGACTGGCCCCGGTTGAGAGAGTCTGAGAGAGAGAGAGAGAGAGAGAGAGAGAGAGAGAGAGAGAGACACAGAGAGAGGAAATAAACAGTGCTGTTTTGTTGTTTCTATGTCAGCCTGAACTCCCACTATTACAGTCTAATGAGGCAACACAATACACACAAGCACACACACACACAGCCAAGCACACACACACACACACACAGCCAAGCACACACACACACAGCCAAGCACACACACACACAGCCAAGCACACACACACAGCCAAGCACAAACAGCCAAGCACACACACACAGCCAAGCACACACACAACACAGCCAAACCCAGAAACACACACACGCACGCTCGCTTGCTCACTCACCACACTGTGTGATGTAGTCTATGCAGCGGTCCACTATAACTGGGATGTCCGTCTCAGTGAGTTGCTGCTGACTAAGAGAGTCTCCGGCGCTGCCAGCCGCTCTCTGGATGGCCTCACACCAACCCTGGAAGTCCAGCTTCCGCTCCGCCTCCATGTAGAGGGTCCTACAGGAAGAGACAGAGAGAGACGGGCAGAGAAGGATGAAATGAGATAAACTGCACTTTATTGGCGCGGTATTAAAGGCCTTAGGTCAGCAAATTAAAATGCATATCTCACCTGCCTCTTTCCACCAGAACCAGCACCTCATTTTCCTGCTGGATCGCTGGGACGAACAGACATACAAAACAATGTAATGGTGGTAGTGTAGATAAGAGAATGTGTTTGTGTGTGTTCCTGTCCTGTTTGACCATCTTTGGTCCTCACTACGATAGAAGAACAAGGAAATGGCAAGTCCTCACTTTGACAATAAACTGCATCTGGTTAAGTAAATGTTTAGAACGTGGGTTAAGTTTAAATTTAGGAATTAGGCTTAAGAGATTTCTGTTTAGGCAAAAAGGTTAAGATTAGGGTTAGGTTGAGAGAAATAAAACAACATAGCACTAAATTGACAGTCCTCACTTTGATGGTTAAAATAAAGTGTGTGTGTGTGTGTGTGTTTGTGTGTGTGTGCGCACTCACATAGTTCCTGTAGTTTGCGTAGGTTTATTTCTTCCTCTATGTCACTGTTCTCCAGGTAGGCATGGAGGGAGGAGCCAACCAGAGCGAACCAGCCAACCCGTGGGCTTTGGAGATTTAGTCCATCCTTATACCTTAGCCGACCAATCCGCTCAAAGCCCTGCCTCAACAGAGCTTCCGCATTGGATGGAATAAACGCCTGTGCAGAAGTCGAGGGCAGAATTTAAAGACGTTTGGGACATACCACATAACATTCCTGAACCATTAACTTTATTACCTAGATCAGTGAGTGTTATAAGTTACCTTGCTGATGGATTTCACCCATTCCTTGTGACTGTCTGGGTCGTCAGTGCCGAACAGATAGAGACGCTCCGAATCGGAGTACAGCGTAAACGTGTACTCATAGCTAATACAGAGAGGTTGAGAGTGAGAGAAATGTCACACATTTTCTAGGCCAAGTCAATTGAACCAATAAGGTGAAATGAAACAGACAGTATTTGGACACAGAAGAGCAGCCGTGTCGGTACAACCAAATCATAAGAAAAAGAAACATCTTTGAACACGCTAGACAGAATCCGCAGAACAAAACTGCAATTTGGAATATCACCTTGTCCCAGTTGAAGAGCACCCAGTGGCAGAATACCTGACCAGCGAAACTGACCGAGAATCTTTTTTATTGAGGTTAGAATGAGCTGAAAACAGAGATGCAATCCCTCACCACCTGTCACCTGTCAAGACGTTTGTATTTATGTTTTAGTATCATACCCCTAAAGGTATCGTCTTTAACAAACAAAAAGAGTTAATGAAAAATAGAAGCTGCTACAACTGCCTTCACACAAAGTGTGCACTTTTTTTGTAGAGAGTACTACTTTGATTATGGTTGCACTATTTGTCTCCACTTAAAAAATAATAACAACGAAAAAAAAGACAAAATAAATAGACTTGTGACATCAGCAAAAAGTTAGGACTGACAAAAAAAAGCCCTTGTTAGCTCAGCAATGGCAAAGTAACCGGTAAACCAATGACGACCTCACCACCGGCTGAATGCTCACCGTGATGGTAGAAAGATCTGTCTGACAGATAAGCGACACTCTTCAGGTGGTGAGCATGGCCTTTTACCAGCTGAATTACAAAAGATGGACAGCAAGGTCAAAATCACTAGTTAGCCTCAGAAACAAGATCAACAAAAAAAGGCCCAAAAGAGGTTGCAGAGTGTAGAAAGTGGTATACTGGACAGAGTGAAGGCAAGAGGCAAATGTGAATATGTACCAGAGTGATGGCAGGAGGCAAATGTGAATA
>CM055748.1:4423887-4478887 GCA_029465975.1 Dallia pectoralis | reverse complement strand
CACAGTCCCCCAGTCTGCGGCCTCACAGTCCCCCAGTCTACGGCCTCACAGTCCTCCAGTCTACGGCCTCACAGTCCTCCAGTCTACGGCCTCACAGTCCTCCAGTCTACGGCCTCACAGTCCTCCAGTCTACAGCCTCACATACACAGTACATGAACATGAGACACACACAACCCCCCAAAACAAATACACAAGACAAGCAGAAAGTAGAGTTATCCACATGCTTCAGCACTACTAGAGGGCCTAGACAGAGAGGAAAATCTGAGGAAGAAAAACTGAGAAAGACAGTGATGTGACAGGACAGGGGCGGAATAAGAGAAGAGAAAGAAGACAGGAGAAGAGAAACAGAGAGGAGAACTAGTGAAACAAGCAACTCAGAGGTGCCATTAATGGGAGGTAATCAGTTCTAAAGCTGGGGGGTCAGTGTGTGACAGTGACACACGTCCAAAGTCCAAACGAAAAAGGTACTGAAGTCAGACAGACGTTGTGGCAACAGAACCCTGCCTGAGCCCAGTTCTACATCTACAGACACAAAAGACATATGGACCAACTCTTAAACCACCCACGATCAGCCAGACAGTTACACCCCCGCACACACACAATCAACACTGTGTTTCATATATCACCATCAAGTCTCACTGTAAAAACAATATCCGCGGCCTCTACAGCGGTTCCTGTCAAATGACGAAATCAACCGCGAACAGATGTTTGGGCGGGACGTGTGACGAGACACTAGCATAGTGCGCTGGGAGGACCTGTGAGATGCTAGCCCAGATCAGCAGTTTGCAACGAGATGCTAGGAGTGGGAATCTGAGAAACATCAAACAAGGCAGTCCATTGAGAAAGTGGAGAGTGGATACTGTGTCCGCACAAAGAACACGTACATTCCTCTCTCACTTCGACTGTATTTCAACTAGAATTTAAAGGGCACTCAGAAGATACAGAAAAATAACAACAGCAGACGTTACACACACACACACACACACACACACACAGACACAAACATATTCAGGCGTCTCTGACACACACACACACACACACACACACAGGGTCTCTCTCTCACACACACACACACACACACACACACACATACATACTCTCTCATTTCCACACACATGCAGGTAAACTGTAAAAAGTTGGGAATATGGCTTGGTTCCGAGCAAAGGGCAAACTTCTATTCCCAGCCTTTTCCCAACTGTCATTAAACGCTTCAATATACTGGAAAAAAGCTCAACTCCCAGTAGGCACTCAAAACAGAACAACCCTGAGAGAGTCATTCTGAACCCGGTCGCAAAAAATACGTAAAAACCACAAAAACCAGACCGTATCCACACTCCGCCAGACGGGGCACAGTGACACATACCCTAGTAAATACAATAACAGCTCACCCATCAGCTGTCAGTGACGTTCCCTGTTGGCATTCAACGACGTGCGCGAGTGCTCACGTGCACGTGCCCACCAGGAAAAAAATCCACAAACGGTTCCGCCAAAACAGGTAACACAGACAGCGAAAGAACAAGTGAGAAGGTGGAGATGGACTGGAGCAACTCTACCTAGCCTCCACCACTTAGACCCAAACGATAAGACAGAGAGAGGGAAAGATTAAAAGAGAACGGGGAGGGAGAGTGTGGAGGGGCGAGGCTAGGGCACATTCCTGCAGAGAGACCAGGATGATGTCAGAGGCAGGGGGCGGAGTCTTGCCAGCATTAAATAAACAAAGCAAGCTGAGGGACACACTGAATTCCATTCTGGAGGTGGGCCTAGACAGAGAGAGAGAGAGAGGCAGAAAGAGACAGGGGGAGAGAGAGAGGTGGGGGAGAGAGAGAGAGGTGGGGGAGAGAGAGAGAGGGAGTCTAGATAACAGAAATGAACCAAGGACTGGACAAGAGAAAGACAGGGACAGAGAGAGTGGGTGGTTGAAGGAGGTGGTCGGAACAGCGGAACAAAGGATTGATTGAGTCCCAGGCCTTATGTTATGTGTGTGTGTTGTCCCTGGTACAGCACAAAGAAAAAAAGTGTAATGTGTGCTGCACTTCCTAGACACACACACACACACACACACAGTGTATGGGAGGGAACATCTGTTAAATCACAAATAAATCACATAAGGAAGAACATTTGAATCACTTTAAGTCATGCGGAGAATGTGATTCAGACGCAGACAGACACACACACACACACACACACACACACACAAAGCTATGTGTGCATTCGGCAGTTTTTCTGGTAACTGGGTTAAGAGGCTAATGACTGACCTAGCTGAGGCCTAAACACTGTGGCATTCAATGCAATAAAACACAGTCACACACACACACACACTTTAGTTTAAATATCTTCATGAGGAGCGAAAATCTAATCGTACCACAAAAACCTGAGCCAAAATCTCTACCTAAGCCCTAACAATAAGATGGAATTCTAACCTTGGTTTACTCTGACTTGATTGCTAAGTCAAGACCAGCCCGTTGCCCTCTCTCCAATATTAAGAAATGGTTAACAAGTGAACACACATCTCTTACTGGAGAAACAAGGAAGAAAGAGGACAGGGTGAGCAAAGGAAAGAAGCGATATATAGATACTGAGTGGACGTAGGAGATCATTCCTGTGGACGTGCTCAAGTTGGCGAAATGTCGATAAGGTTGGCCTTGGGTCAGATTACGGTTTCGTTAAGGTCGTTCTTACGTTGTTCAGTTCTTTCTGGTTGCCGTAGAGGAGGTGGTATCTGCGGTATTTGCCCTGTCTGTATTTGGCGCCTATGAAGATACGGCGGTCTTCGCTGCAGCTGGCCGGACTCAGCGCCTCACTTGGGGGAACGTTTGCCGCCCAGAACCCATTGACACGCTCGTTACCTAGCATCAGGAACACCTGTGGAGAGGACACACAAAACGTTACCTAGCATCCGGAACACCTGTGGAGAGGACACACAAAACGTTACCTAGCATCAGGAACACCTGTGGAGAGGACACACAAAACGTTACCTAGCATCCGGAACACCTGTGGAGAGGACACACAAAACGTTACCTAGCATCAGGAACCCCTGTGGAGAGGACACACAAAACGTTACCTAGCATCCGGAACACCTGTGGAGAGGACACACAAAACGTTACCTAGCATCAGAACACCAGTTGGGGAGCTGTTGTGGAAATCTCTAGGTCATGTGACATTTGAGTAGTAGAATAGAGGAGTTTGTTTGATAACTGTGTTAGGACATTGGCTATGGTCTATGAAGAGGGCTGACTGTTCAATGACTCTGTGTTAAGGTTAAAGATGGACTGATTGGAACAATGGGAGTTGGGCAACAGGATATGCTAACGCATCTTACTGGGTAGGACAGAGACCCTACACTGATGTAAATGATCACTGATGTAATCAGCATGTCACATGTGTTAATGTATGTGCTAACCCAAGAGTTTAAGACTTTAAAACATTACGTAACATCAGGAACACCTGAGTGGAGGACAGGACACACAAAATTCAGACGAAAAGCACCATCATGAAAAGTGCGTGCAAAGCGACCAGCGGGTACCTGTATTAGCTCCTCGGTCCAGACTTTCCGGTCCATCTTCAGACTTCGCACTTTAGAGATGCTGGGTCCCAAACCCCTGTGCTCGCCTATCACACAGACACGTATAGCACACGTGGTTCACTGACAAATGTGTTATGTGGCAAGTTGTAAAATAGGAGGTCCAAAGCCAATTTGACATCCGGCAAATAAATAAATGTGTCCACTGACCTGCACAGCGTTTGCAGATCACCACACACAGGTTGATGGCGGCCCACTCAGGTCTGTCGGCGCCACAATCGGCACAGCTGCCGTTGCTAGGCTCCGCCCAGATTCTATTTGACACCTCACTATTGGACAGGGCCTCTCCGATCGAGTCACGCATCGCCTCGACCCACCGGTCTTTTAGCTGCTCTGAATCTGCTACAAAACTAGACAGGCGCGCAAACAAATGAAATGACGATATTATGCTAGAGTTGTCTGGAATTGTTTTGGGCTAGACAGACAAAGGCATCTGTATTTAACCCATGCTGCTCTGTGAGGTCTGGAGCCTGCTGGTTTTCCGTTCCATCATTAATTACACACACCTAATTATGTTCTGATTAGAGGGATGTGTTAAATATATTCCTTTTTCTAGGAATACAACCGATCTTATAGTGAAATTGCAACCTGTTTCAAATCGAGGGGGAAAGCCGCTCGTTTACTGTTTATTCGTAAACAGATTCAGAGCGTTAGATCTAATCTAAGAGTTATCTCAAATACAAAATGCCTGCAGGCTGTCTTTAGTCAATAACAGGAAGTAAAATAGGTTTCTACTACACAACCCATGTTAATTTCTTTGTGACCGGGCAACCCCCTGCTAGATGGTCAATGTAAACATTACACATTTTTCCCCTACAGTAATCATCAGAAAACATCCATCACATAATTAATACCCTGAGTTGCAATGAAAAAACTGGACCTGGCTTCAGGATCGAGAATTACATTTGAGGGGTCTAAACCTTGTAACCTTTCCTTTTACCATTTTCAGATAGTTGGACTGTGGCACTTTGAAATCATTTCCATTGGAGGAAACCATACGAAACAGTCTATGCAAGAACAGAAATGTCTTTTCTGAAATAGAAACTAAGGCTTCTGGACAATTTCCTATGCCAATGTATGCCTATTTTTTACCTGGCAAATACTATTAGTTGCCACTGTTGAAATGTGACTAGAGCAGTATTCTGTGTCGAAAACAAAAACGCAGAAATACAAGGAAACAAACAGACCCTGATGGTAAAATCCATACTATCCACAGACAATTAAGATTTCTTGAGTTGTTTCCTTGAGTTGTTTGTGTGAGTGTGCGGCCGTCTGTGAGAGTTTATGGTGAGAGTTGACGGTGAGACGGTACCTGAAGATGCGGTAGGGTGTGGTGAGGTCAAAGCAGCGGCGGTCGGTGTCTTTCACGTTTCCCACGTTCATGTCGATAGATGTGATACCGATGCCGAACCCGTAGTCCTGGAATACAAACACACAGCTGACATCTCTGACTACGACCCACCAGTCACATTTGTTTAGGTTGCACTTAAGCTGAACTAGATGCTTAATATTTTAATACTATGTTCATTGTATTAATTTACTGAAGATTACTCATTTTTAAATAACCGAAGGGTGTATTAAAATGCTCGATAACATTTCTCTTTACAAAGAAAAAATATATATGCGTTTGTTCTAAGTGGGATGTCTTAAAAAATTGACTATTTCATAATGTTATGACGAGTGATCAGATGAATTCTTTACCAGGCAAACAATCAAAATCCCCAAAAATCATCATCACTATTGTTAAAACAGGCGTGAGTGTTGACGAGGACAAGGCAGGAGATCTGTCATGCTGATTGAGTTCAAATAAGCGACTGGAAGCTTTAAAATAAGGGCGGTCCTTGCAATCAGTGTACCTGGTGTCAAAAAGGGCAGTAAACTGATATCAAGGACAAACTGATATTCTGCAAACTGATATTCTGCAAATTAGACTGCCCTCTGCGATTGTTTGTGGCATCTGGAACAAATCTTGTCCGGAGAAGGCAAGGTGAGCGCTACCATCAGTCCTGTGTCGTCATGCCAACAGCATCCTGAGACCACTCATGTGTGGTGTTGCTTCTCAGCCAAGGGAGTGGGCCCACTTACTATACCACCTCAGAACACAGCTATGAATAAAGAATGGCACCAGCAGATCCACGAGAGCGACTTCTGTCAACCATCCAGGAACAGTTAGCTGACTAACAATGCCTTTTCCAGCATGATGGAGCATTGGCGCATGAAGAGATTTTGGGTCCATAGCAGGAACCTTCCCAGACCTTAATTGCATCAAGAACTTGGTCAAGAACGCGGTCAATCCTCAAGAAACGGGTGGACAAACAGAAACCCACAAATTCGGGAAAGCCAAAACATTGATTTTGCAAGAATGGGCTGCCATCAGTCCGGATGTGGCCCAGAAGTTAATTGACAGAATTCCAGGGCGGATTGCAGAAGTCTTAAAAAAGAAGGATCAACACTGCAAATATTGAATCTTTGCGTCAACTTCATGTAATTGTCAAAGAAGCCGATGACGCTTGTGAAATGTGTGTAATTTTACTTCAGTATGCCATAGTAACATCTGACAAAAATATCTAAAGACATGGATGGCTGTCTTTGCCCGTGGCATGTCCTCCCTCCAATTGCGTGTTTGTAAAAGCACTTTGGCACAACTTCGTTGTATAAAGGCCTTTATAATATGAATTTGATTGGTTGAAGTAATTGTTAGGATACTGGCATCCAATGGGTCTACTGTGGCCGACCCTTGCCTGACAACCACTAAAATACAGAAACTCTCAGTACACATCTTTCTCACTACCCTCCTAGTTGTAGGTTAAAAGCAAGAACCCCCAGATAGCAAAACAATCATTGACGTGTTCCGGGAAATGGTCAAAATCATTGTGCAACTGAACAGAACAAACCCACCTCCAAGTTCTTGTAGAGGAAGACCTTGTCTCCAGACACAACGGTGTACAGTCTGGAGCGGAGGCCCCGCAGTTCTACGTAGCCCTGAAGTTCAGGGGTCGAGGAGGTGGACGGAATTGATGAGGTCATCTCCCGGCTGCCTTCATGGTGGCCCCGTGAGAAGTCTTGCAGAACTGACACCCACTCATTTCTTTCGGCTACACACACATACACGCACACACACATACACACACACACACACACACACACAGAGACACACACAGTCGCTGAGTATGATGCATTGTAACATGACTGACTTAATGCTGATGTCTGACGTTGAAACATCAGCTGGTCTCATCATAAATCCCAAATACCAGAGGTCAACAACAGCTGGATTCTACATAGAAGAAAACATTAAGGCACATTCTCTACAACTAAGCAGTGTGAAAATGTTCTTTCTTAAAAATGTTTTAATACTTTTATCCGGTTTCTCTTCACGTTTTAGGATATCCGGTTTGTGACTTAGTCCCTGGTTCATCGCAGAAACTCGGGACGGTAGAGAAATGAATCGGCTGAAGCACATCGGACATTCAACTTTTGCTCAATATAGCTCACAGGTGCACAAGCTGCCACAAGAGCGTGACCAGGCAACAACCATTTTTAATGACAAAAACCCAGACGGTACTGGACAAACGCAGCCAGTGTGTTACATCTCCCCATTACATTTCGGCAGCCGAGTTGCTGTTTGTCACATAAGTTATACTGTACTAACCACAGGGCTATTTAAATACACACACACACACACACACACACACACAGTTCCCCAGCCCACATTTTAAACACTTCCCTTTAGCTAGCTAACCTTAACTGCCACTAACAATAGTAAACTGCAAACCCAAATTAATTTTGTTCAAATCTAAGTTACTAAAATGTCACCAATGACAAAAGGGTTATACGATGCCGATCAAAACACTATTCTGTCCAGAAGTATTCTGTTAAAATAAAATAAAATATCCAGCACGCTCTATTGCATGTTGATATCTGAAAAATGTACAGTCATGTGAAAACATGAGGACCCTGGAAAGTAAACTAAAAACATTTTGTACTTGGATATCTGGGCTAAACCACATTAATTGATAACAGTAACCCAATTATAACGATCACACAAAATAAGAAATGTTTGTCACCATTTATGCAATTAAATTCAACAGAATAGCATACCATGTCACACATATAGTAGCTATGGTCCAGCTTTCGATAAAAATTAGAAAGTTGGTCTGGTTATAACCATATGGGTGTAGTGAAACGTTGTGCCAACATAAAAAAACTATTTTATGATCTTAGAGGGGTTACAAACATATTTCCAAGCATTAAGAAACACATAAATTAACTGTCTAAAAGATCATCTAAATGTGGCACAGTTCTAGACAGTGGGCCATTTACTCTGGACACGTTGTCCTACCAACTCAGTCTTAGAGTTAACCAAAGGTGGTCAGGTGATCTACAGGCCTCCCTTTAACAATTGAGCTGCTCTCTAAATAGCATAGCAAGACACCATGTTCGACAGAACAGAAAGTTGCAAATTCAGTGCAAAAAACAAGCCACCAACAATGGAACTCAACTATGTATCTTTGAGAATTGAGTCAAGGCACATATCAAATCTTGACCTCATCTTTCAATCAATTATATCTATTTTTACCAAGCCCTTTTTACATTAGCGGATGTCACAGGGCTTTTACAAACACACAGCCTAAAACAACAAAGAGCAACCCTCATGACCAGGGAGATAGAAAGACGACCAGGGGATAAAAAGACAATCTTGGGCGGTGAAGGTGTTGCAAAGTGGCAGCATGACGACGAACCAAGGCACAGCCAGGACAACTCTGGAGTGGCTCCTGTACAAAGCTGTGAATGTCCTTGAGTTAAGCCCATCTAAAGCCTGAACTTTAACCCCATAGAGCATCAGTTAGGAGGTCTGAATACGACCAACGCTCCCCAACCAATCCTATGCAGCTTCAGAGACTACAAGAATGGGAAAAACCACCGGGGTCCAGCTGTTTAAAGCTGGTAAAAAAAAAACGCTAAGTCGTGATCACTGACAAAAGCACTTTTACAAAAAACAGAATAAAAGTTCTGAACACTTACAATTCAGTTGTCTTTTCAGTTTCACTGTAAATAGGCAACGTTTCCAAAAACGGGCTATTCCATTTTGGCTTTTTTTTGTTGAATAAAACACGACACGGTGTGATATGTCATGTGACGTTACTCATCTGAGGTTGTATTTACCAGATTTCTAGACCTGCTACGGAACACATTATTGTTGTTGTGTGCTGTGCTGATATGTAAAAACATTTCAAATTCAAAGAGGGTGTACTATTTTTTTTTTCATCTGAGCGTATCCTGAAGTCCCTGTATATACAGTTCACCACTAGTTTAACCAACAGTGGCCCAGCAGTCTGGCTGTACACAGCTGCAACCTAGTTTGACCTACTGACCTACTGCATTTTTCTAGAAAAAAAAAACTCAACTCTCCTCCACCACTTTGCTTTTGATAAAGCATCAATTGTATCAAAACAAGAAGTATTTGATCGCCTGTGGATAAACACCCTGGTATTGATCTGGCACAAACAAAAAACCACTAGGAACTATCTATATTCAATAGCGGATCAAACAATGTTGTTTTCTTGTCAATGTCTGTGGGCTAAGAAGCAGAGCGGAACGCCAAACAACGCGAATACAAACACACACACACACACACACAGATATGAGCAATAGCAGACTCACAGTCGCTGTCGGCTCTGAACAGAAAGGTCCGACTGGTGGTGACCACCTCAAACTTTTGCTCCCCCACATTGGTCACCCCCGTAATGACAGAAGTTGGTATGATCCTCTTTGAGTACACTTCCTGCAACACAACACACCTCAAATGATGTCACAACTGTACAGTGACACAATGACTGTAACCGGGGCTGGAGATTTTATTGAAAGACCAGTAAGACAGTAAGAATGGGCGAACCAGCACACTGTAACTGCACCTTGTCATTGTCAAAGTATCTCAGGTAGTCTGCATCAAGCTTCACCCATCTCCTCTGATAATATAGGGACCTGCAGACACAAAGCAAAGCCTGGTAGGATCTCTTCCACTCTGTCATGGATATTTCTCAGCAACTGTGTTTCTGGGTGTGTCTGTTTTTGTGTTCAATCGGTCCGTTTTGTGTTCTGCGTACCCCTGGGGTGGGTTCTTATCCAGCCATCCCATCTTCAGAACGGGCGTGGGGGAGGGGGAGGGACTATCTCTAGGGGGAGGGGTTAAAACACTGCCTGTGACCGGTAGGTAAACACTTCCCTGCAGCGTACTCAGACCATAGTCCTGCCACGAGCGCCGACTGAGACGGAAAAACAGAAAGATGGGAAAGAATGAAAAATTGTGAAATCGCGATACTACAACCATTATCTTTTGCAAAAGAAACAAGATGGATCAGAGGAGACTCACTGGTTGCCAAGCGGCTCGTTGTCAGTGTCTAGCAACTCATCATCACTGCAGAGTGAGCTGTACCGCCCCTTGACCCTTGGCACCGGCAGGTACACATCCTATTGGACAATAAATGAATCAACAAAAGCCATGTGATAACATCACAGCACACAAAAAACACACAACATATATAATTTTACCCTGTCTGCCATGCTCACAGATCGCCGGTCGGGGAGGACTAGGTCTGGATCTTCATAGTCATCTGAACTGTCGCTAGACATTTGGCCTGAGGAAGAGAGAGAGAGAGAGAAAGAGAGAGAGGAGAAAAAGAAGGCGAGAGAACTTCCGTTCAGATGATGTAGGTAGACATAATCTACACCACATATCGGTCTGGCACACTCAGCCCAAGTGCGCTCCTTAAGTAGACACTAGACAGTCACAAACAACGTTCTGATGTGGAGGGCACTTTCTCACCAGGTCAAATGGCAAAACACCAGAAAGACACAAAGTCACCTCAACATTTGCATGTGTGAGATAGAAGAAGAAAAAAAAAACAGTGCAAACAGTTGCGGGCCAGAAGTGAGGTGAGTTTGAGAGGGAAGAGGTATGTATGTGTGGGAGGAGCTGAGCGTAGTCACCAATTCCTGGGAGCTGGGGAACCCTTCTTATTGGCAACGGTGGCTGCGCGTCGAGGGGTGAAGTGATGGCTGTGTGGGGAACCCGGGTCCTCGGCTGGGCTTGTGGCGGCGGGTCTGGGTGCGGTTCATTGACGGGTGCATCGCTGCTGGAGAGAGGGACGACAGAAGGAGTAGAGTCCAGCGTTACCTGGTTCACCGCGGGCCGGTAAAAGACATGAAGGAGACGCAGGAGTCTATTCATCCTGTAATACTCCCCAGTCACTCCTCCTCGGCCCTATTTTCCTTTTTTGCTCTTTCGTCTTGTTTTCAGAGTCTGCCTCTTCCACTTACTGCTGGACTAACTTATCCACTGGAGAGAGGCGTGCCCTGGTATACAGACACCTCCGTCTGTTATTCATCTTAAGCAAACTAACCAAACCTCAAGTTTAACCGTAGTATAGCAGCAAACTGTCATTAACCACCAGAGAACTATCGGCTAACCAACTGTCACAACAGAACACAGCCGCTTGAAACGGGGTTTAAAAACCAACTGACGCTCACACAGTTATTCTACTGTGAGAGCGCTGGCTTTATCTCTCGCTCTCCCTCCTATTGCATGTCTAAACACGCCAGTAAGGGAAACGTCACTCTAAACTCAGCGTACTTCCACCTTAGATGTAAACAAACCCACACACTCTCTCACACACACACACACACACACACAGACAAACACAATGTCTGCAGAACAGAGGTCCTGGTACCTGTCTGTCCGCTATGATTTCAATCTCACCGACGCATGAGAAGGCCACTGATTGGTCGACGAGTTACCATGGCAGCCCAGACCTGGTGACACCCCTTTTTACAATCCAAGTATGATTCACTCCCTCCATCACTCCTCTCTCTCTCTCTACATTAATGCATTTCACACAAACATCAGCCGACAAAACACCCCCACAGTCTAATAAAAGAACCAGACCACAAAGTGATAAAGGGGCCACTCCTGCTGTATAGACATTATATTCGCCCGCAAAACGACAGCTTGAAACAAGTCACAGAACAGTCTAATTAGGGTCTGTAGGAAAATGTGTCGGGTGAACACCCAAAACATAATTATGGGAACTCTTAAGCAAAAACAGCTTTTGTGCAAGTTATGTTTTATCATCCCTCTCTGGTGTTACAAAGTGTAAAATCTACATTAAAATCACTCAAAATGTAAAAAAAAAATCCTGCATAACATTGTAACCATTCTTTAGATTACTTTTAATCAAAGTCTAACCTGTTGAATAAAGACAAGTACGTTTTATTCAATGAAAATGTGTTTTGTTCTAAATGTCATCACTAAAAATCAAAAAATCCTGTATCGGTTTAAAATCTTGTAGAGGCCAGTTGAGTTCAGTGAACCCATTGTCGTGTTCCAAGAAACCTAATTAAGGTGATGCGAGTCATTGTTTTAGAAAAATGCTTAATTGGTACTAAGGGGCCCAAAATGTGACAAGAATTTGCCCTCACACCATTACACCCCCAGCAGGAACGGATCCATGATTTCATGCTGTTTATGTCCAATTCAGACCAACTAAATGTCAGAGCAGGAATAAAAACACATCAGACCAGGCAACATTTTTCTAAACATCTGCTATCCAATTTTGGTGCAAATTGTAGTCTCAGTTTCTAGTCCTTGTCTGAAAGGGGAGGCACCCGGTATGGGCTTCTGCTGCTGTAGCCCATCAGCTTCAAAGTTTTGTGTTCAAAGATGGTCCTCTGCATACCTTGGTTAAAACAAGGGGTTAGTCTGGCCATACTTCTTGGACCCCCACTACAGACGCTGTATTATTGTCAAGAGAAACGCAGCTCATTGGATATTTTCTTTCAGGCCATTCTCATAAACCCCATCAATGGTTTGGGGAGATCTGCCCTTTCATGTCAATTGTACCTAAAGAAGTGACCGGTGAGTGTAGTGTCATGTTGACGCAATAATGCGTATAGTCATCTTAATTGGATGATGTTCCAGTGGACTGAACAAACTGTGTAAACTACTCCAATACGGTTGGGCATTAGGGCAAACAATATGCAGTTATTTCTGTTATATCATTCAATATTGCCAAAATACTATAACTAGTTGATGTTAACTGCGCAAAAATGGGATAATGGCGTGATAAGGTCGTAAACCTGCCTCGCTTAAAATGAATAGTTCCCCAGCATGTTCATCCTCCAGAACATGTCTCTATTGTCTCATAGCGACTGGAGTTTCGACGTTTCAGCTGAGGTTGAAAACGGCACAACGCCACAGGTCCAATTAAATGAACGAGCCTAGCAGCACCGACCGCGGTCCCAACCCACTTACACCAGTGAAACAACACAACATTAAATGAACTCGTAAATACGATTATTTGGAGATTTTACTTCAAATGACATGCCTAAAATGGCGACATCACCGTTTTACACTAGCTCACTAACTCCCACTCCTTTTACATTTGTCTGCACAGACTAACAGCATCATTTATGCGCAGAAGGGCATGGCTTAAAGGTTAAAGTTCAGTGTGTGAGGGCGTTGAATGCAGAGCTAACACCAACAACACGTTGTTTGATAAGGTACAAGCCCATCCACTCATTGTTGATATCACATACAGAATCCCTTACAGGAACCAAGTCCTGACCACTTCTCACAACACAGTGGGCCTTTGCCCATAAATAGCTGCTCTTCACCTGGTTTAATATCTTTCTTGTGTTTATCAATTTAGCCAGTTGAATTTCAAGTTAAGATATGACGACCCGTGAAAAAACGGCTTGTAGGCTACATTGTAACGGTGTCTTTTAAAAAAAAAATATATATATAAAAAATATATATATATATATATGTTAAATAAGACTAAATCATTAACATAAATTTGCAACACAATGCATGGAGAGTTCTCAAATCTAACCAGCAAAACCAAGTTAACATCCTTTACGCTACCAGAGTTAATTATTTACCAATGGCTAAACCCAGCCGGTTTCTAAAAGACTGCCTTCTGACGTTGGAAGGATATGTTATGGTGGCCGTCCGATAGTCGTTTCTTCCTCCTTGGCTCTTATTTCTCCAAATTATGTGTTGCTTTCGGTATTAGGTTGCGTTTCACACTCAAACGCAAAGAACACAGTGTTATAGGCTGCAGTAAAATTGGAAAAAACATGGTGGTGCTTGGGATTGAGATGTTCTGTCTGCACATAGATATGGCATTGTTTTGATTAGTGTTCTCTACTGGATGTTTCAGATATGAGAAAGCAACAATTACACTGGCAATGAAAGATATAAGGAAACAAAGCCCCTTCCTCTTAGGTGTTAGCGGACTGCGGTGTTCACGATTGTAAATGAGAACTTGTTCTCAATCGAGGAAAATAATAAATAAAAAACTGCCAGCTACTCAGATCACACACCAAACCTTCACCAGCGGTCCCTACAGCTCCCTCAGCATGGCATCTTCAGAACTAAAAATAAAACTGCAACCGAAAAACAAAATAGATTTGACTGAAATGAAAAATTTCTGGTTAGCCCGACACCTTTTCATTGCTCGTAGTCGATGCACTTCCCGACAGGTCGTTAATTAGTGTTCCAAAATAACCGCGCCGCAGATAATAAGGAGGACGTTTTCATTTGGAAATCGTCAGCTACACGCTCAGGTGCTCTGTCTGGATGACCTCCAATGGAGTAATAGCACTAATTTATCACTCTCGCGATTAAAGACTACAAGGTCAAGAGAAAACAGCAATTGAAACAGGTGATGAAGAACAGCGGAGGACATGTGAGCACACATACACATACGATTTCTTTTATATTCTGCTAGAATTAAAATAGGCCTTCTCTTCTCCCACGACTGCGTACCTCTACACAGCTCTAATAACATCGCCAGGATTGCAAATGGTCGCACAGTAGTTGGTCTGCTCAGGGATGACGACGAGGCAGCCTACAGAGAGGAGATCAAGCACCTAGTTGCTTAATGTGCAGACAACAAACTGGCCATCAATGCACATATGCAGGTTGCTACATTGTTGAACTGAACACCTGCACATTTACTTGCCCATGTCAATTGCACATCCTCAAACTGTACTCAGTATGTCTTTGCACTGCTTTTTTGCACTTCTGGTTGGATGCAAACTGCATTTCGTTTTAATGTACGTGTACAGTCCAATGACAATGAAGTTGAATCTAATCTAAAATATCAGGTAACATTAAACAAGAGCCTCTGGCAGAACTGACACAATCCCCACTGTCACGGTAACAAGAGGAAGATTACAATTTGTCGGCGCAGATGACGTCCTTGTTCGGTTGATGGTGTGTGAGGTAAAAGCCAAAGACAGGCGTTGTTTGGTTGAAGGTGTGTGAGGTGAAAGCCAAAGACAGGCCTTGTTTGGTTGAAGGGGTGTGAGGTAAAAGCCAAAGACAGGCCGTGTTTGGTTGATGGTGTGTGAGGTAAAAGCCAAAGACAGGCGTTGTTTGGTTGAAGGTGTGTGAGGTAAAAGCCAAAGACAGGCCTTGTTTGGTTGAAGGGGTGTGAGGTAAAAGCCAAAGACAGGCCTTGTTTGGTTGATGGTGTGTGAGGTAAAAGCCAAAGACAGGCGTTGTTTGGTTGAAGGTGTGTGAGGTAAAAGCCAAAGACAGGCGTTGTTTGGTTGAAGGTGTGTGAGGTAAAAGCCAAAGACAGGCCTTGTTTGGTTGATGGTGTGTGAGGTAAAAGCCAAAGACAGGCCTTGTTTGGTTGAAGGGGTGCGAGGTGAGGTCCAAAGACAGGCCTTGTTTGGTTGATGGTGTGCGAGGTAAAAGCCAAAGACAGGCGTTGTTTGGTTGACGGTGTGTGAGGTGAGGTCCAAAGACAGGCGTTGGGTACAATTACACTGAGCTCTGCAAACACGCCTCAATTAATTGTGAATAACTTATGGCGCATGCAGGCTACCCCAGAGGAGAAAGTTCCAAAAATGAATAAGAAACTGAAATATATGGAAGTAAAGTGAGCATTAGCCAGAGCACGGAGCAAAATTGCTAATTGCTAAACGTGACGCAGAGTTGGCCACTGTGGTGGTTCGCCCACTTGCATAGGTCACCATTAGCGGACGAGCTAAAAGCTATTGCATGCAAGGGGAACCGTGTCCGTGGTCGTCCATATAGTCAGGAGCAGGAAGAGTTGGTCTCAGGAGGGAGGTGAAAGAGAGGAACACGGGGGTGAGGGAGGTGAGGAAGGAGTGAGCAGGAGTAGGTCGGTTAAATTAAACCTCTTTGTATCCGTCCAGCGGACATGACGAACAATGGGCCTTCCCTTCCTCTCTGCTATTTAGACATATTAACACTTCCCCACATACATGACCTTAAGCAGACTTGAAAATGTGCTGGTAAACAGATGGCTGAAGCAGTAAGGTGCTTGCTGTTAAACAAATATGTCCCACCAAACAACCTGACAGACTAAGTAGAGGTCTGCGTGTTAACGACTCCTGGTCAGGCACAACACAGATAGACAGGGTTACTGGATTACAGCGTCTCTTCACTGGCACACTGGATTCTACACTGGCACTGGACCATGTCTTCGGTTAGAGAGTATGTTTCTCTTGAGCTTTGTTACTCACAGAATTAAGTATTTTTCTTCGGTGGCCCCGGGTTCCTCAGTCCCAGTCGGTAGCGATGGTTTCTCCCCCCCGGGCCCACGAGGCCCTCATGACATCAAGCCCCCGTGACAACAGTGGCTATGACAACCGCCCCCCTAACGTTTCCCCCAGTAAAACATCCATCTCGTCGCTTGTTTTCAGGAAGTGCTTTCGATTAGCATTCACGGGCGCCCAGCGGCTGCCCTGGGTGAAAAGACACGGTGTGCAGTTCAATGTGAAAACAAGTGAGAGAGAGGGAAAGAGAGAGAGATTGAAGTCTATTAACAGCACTGAACATCTGCCTACACTGAAATAGCTCAAGTGTCTATTACCGCAACTGTCACAAACTACTACAGTCGGTTTCGCAACTACAAAATGCAACATCGCAACAAATCACATGCGCCTCCGGGAGAAACTTCAAACAGAGGGAGGAGAGTCTTTGACTCTTCCCGGATTAGTCAGCCAATTTTAAAGTGTGAAAAACTCTATCCCAACGCCATAGCAACGACCCAACGCCTCCCAGAGCGTTCCCAACCTTGCAGTCTACAAAATAACAACAGAAACACCAAACACTCCCACACACACACACTCCTCCTCATCACGCAGCTACAGATAAACTCTTCCTGAACAGCCGAAAACCAGGTGTGTGGGGGGGGTGGTTGATAAGAAAGATAGAAAAGGCGAGGGAGAGAAAGAGGAGTGTGAGAGATGAGTCTCACCTGTTCCGGCATATCCAGGAGGCTTGCTTGGCAAACAAAGTAGAACGACGGGAACCCTTCTGAGCGGTCGGATGAGAGGAGAAGATGAGAGGGGAGGGGAACGAACAGGCACTTTGCAGCAAAAGGGGGAGGAGAGAGAGACCGCGGGCGGCCGGGGAGGAGGAAGCGCTTTTATAGACGAGTGTGTTTTCGGAGACGTCCTGCTGGTTCAGAAATGGTTTAGGCCGACGACACTTCCTGTAAGCAAGCGAGCCGCCCGCCCACCTGCCCGACACCCCAGATCCTCTCTACTGTAGCTCATGTTAAACGTCGACCGACAACGCCAGAAGCATTTGGCTTCTTTTATTTAAGAGCTGGACAAGGCAGGGTTGGTGGAGGGGGTTCCTCTTTCCGTTCAAAGCACAAGAGGGAGAGAGACAGAGACGCAGGGGCTTGCCGTCGGGTAGAGAGGAAGGGATTTAGTGTTTATGCAAATCTAAAACCTAGAGATAAGTGTGTGCGTTTCCTTCCCTTTAGCTCGGATTCACACAGATAACGACGAACGAGGAAACCCAGCTGAATAACCCAGCTCGACCTCAGGAAAGTGTTTATTAGGCGGACTCTTGTTTTCCTAAACGTTCAAACGGATACTAGGCTGTGCACTCGTGAGCGCCGGTTACTGAAGCCCTAGTGAAACTGCAGAAGTGACTGAAAAGATAATACAGTTCCTTATTACCAGAGTGCTGTGCTGTTGAAAGACAGGGTTGGTGTCTGTTGCTGTCTTTGTCAGCAAAGCTGAAACGCCCTCGAAAAGAGCACAGTTAGTAAAACTTACACACACACACACACACACAGTGGTGAGTGGGGAGTTGGGAGCTCAGTGGTAGAGTGAATGCATTTGTATGTATGATGGCTCGAGTTCAATACCCAGCTTCTCCCCAGGTCGCCATTGCAAATGAGAATTTGTTCTCAATCGGCCTACCTGGTTAAATAAAAGTTAAATTGAAAATACAAAAACACCTATGGGACAGAACCCCATATGAGCACACTCCACAGTTGAGTTGGTGTTGCAATTGTATCGCCGCCTTGTGGACACAAGAGTATGACCAGAAGCTGATGGCACACATTTTATCGGCCAGTAGAGGGCGATGTAAACCACAAATTAACTTTCCACTGCTTCCCTTCTCAAATGGCCGCTATCTATACCATTTGGTAGACAAGGTAGCCGATTCCAATGCCATAACTACTAATTCAGTCCAAAATCCCCCATTGAGGCACGCAGGGAAAGATAATATAATACCCCTTTACTGTTTATATAAAACCTCAGTCCCACACACCCTTTCACACAATCACTCTCAAACACACACTCACTCAGACAGTGAAGCTACCCTTCAGAAGGTTGTTGGTTCTAAACCATGTCACTTAGTACATGTGACAGAAGACGGCCAGCTGAGGAAGCCAATTCCATCGCCTTCTTACCTGTGTGTGGGCGTGGTTCTGGGGGGCAGGGCAGGATGCCGGTCCGGGATTGGAGGAGGGCTGTGAGGCTCTTTAGGGCCCCCTCCCACCAAGTAAGCTTTAGGGGGAAGGGGAGGGATACTGCGGTCAGGAGAGGCACTGCCGTGGCACTCGGCCGAGGAGAGCAAGACGGGGGACGAATTCCTCCCTCCGTTACCCATCTGTTGGGGCTGTCTGGCGGTTGGGGTGATGGCGAGGGACTGAGGACGGGGTCTCTGGGAAGGCTGGGGCACAGTACCAGGGTTGGGGACGAAGCACAGCGGGGGGCAGTTTGGGGTGCTCCTAGGAGGGATGGGGGGTAAGGAGTCCAGGGAATCAGAGTACATTGTGTTTGGGCGGGGGGCGGGCTTAGGGGGCATGGCCTGCCGTTCGCAATTCACCGACGGGGGAGGGGACCGTAACTTAGTCCTTTCTTTAGGCACTGGCCTCTTTCGCTCCACGTCCCCCGCTCCCTCGCTCACTCCGTCCCTGGATATCGATCGCTCCTTGGGGACAGGATGAACTCCGGACGACCCCGTTGTCCCGGCGTCCGTTGTTCCGGCCGTGTCCCATGGCCTGCCCTCCGAACGCAGGTGTGACTGACAGGCGTCCTGCCCTCCCTCCCGGTCGGCGGGTGCCGGAGGTGTTGCCATTTGTCCGACTTTCTGTAGGCTGGCCAGGATGCGTCGCCGATGACCAGGCAGTGAGATTCCCATCATCTCCAGCTGATTCTGGGTCAGCCCCTGGCATTCCGATAACAATCCCAACCCTGCAGCGTGGAACGCCGGGAAATACTGCTCCAGGTGCAACAGAGACAGCCATTTGCACACCGACACACAGTCCTCTGGCTCCGACATCCCCACGTGTGTGTGTGTGTGTTTGTCTCTCGGTACGTCCGTGTGTATCTGTGTGTGCTTCTCCCAGGGATGGTCAGACCATGGCTCCAAACCTGCCGGGGACACAGGAGTTTTAATTAATCTGTTAACTAATAATTTGCATCCAACAAACCCACGCACAGGCGCCCACACACACACACGCTCACGCCCACACACACACACAGTGGATGTTGTAAGAGCAGAGTGAGCTAAGCATCTGTGAGAGTTTTGAAAATCAAGAAGTTCCGATGCTTGGTCACGGATGACCGTTGATCAAGTTCCGGATGAAGACGACAAAAGTTATTTCTTCACTCAACTCATTCTTTTTTCTCACCTCCCACCACATGGTGATGCCATCATCTTCAAATCGACCACAAAGACAGCCTATACGCACAAAGACAAGACATTTGTTCCGAAGCAGTCTTAGCTTGAACTCGACGGGCACCTTGCTCTTAAAGTGACAGCAATCAGCAGATCGTAGTATTGTCTAGAACTTAGGAACGGGGGTGTGTTCTTTAAAAACTCTTCGCCTTCTCTGTTTTCTCTTTCACTCTTCTTGGCTGACGCACGCACGCATGCACGCACACATCTTTGACAGACCGGTGGTCAAACACGTTTGTTGTTTAAATACTAACTGCCCGTGTATATGTATATACTCTGTGTGATATATATATATATATATATATACATACAGTATATATGAATTGTAATTTTATGGTACAGCTGGGTGCGTGGATTGAGTCTGTACGTCAGACATGGACAGGGCCTGAATTCTGCAAGGCTTTAGGACTTTGGGCAGCATACTCTAGGGGTTGTGTGGTGTTAATGTGTTGCTATTGCGCTGAGGGAGAAACAACATTTTGTCTTGTGGCTTGGTTTTTGTTGACACCTGACACTTCTTCTCAAAGAGAAAGCTGTTCTTCTGCAGGCTATGCTACTGGTAAATACGAACAAGTCAAATCTAACCACATGATTGCAACTTATAAATTATATGTAGCGTAAATCCAAAGAAATTGGACTCGGAGTGATCACATTCTGGCCAGTTAAAGTAACAACAACAACTAACCCTGTTCCCCAGAACTTCCCCTAAACTATAGATGCTGCTGTACGTGAAAAGGCCACGAGTTAGGCGCTTCTTAAAACTGAGGGGGGGGCATGTCACATTGTGTCACGCTCGATGTAATTCAGCCACTCGTTTAGCCCATTGTTACGTTTTATTGAGCAGTAACTGAATGATTGCTTTTCTGTCCGTTTTTTATATAGAGTGTACTGTATAAAAATAACACTGATGTGCCAAAACATTCGGACTGGTGGAGCAAATAAATGTTGATCGTCTCCTAACAAGGGCACATTTCAAGGTCTGAGTAGATTACATGGTAAGCACACAACCTCATAGTCAACCTGCTGGATGCAGGGAAATGGACAGGAGAAAATACCTGAGCACCTTTGGCAGGAGCCATATTGTTATGGTCAGGCGACTCGGGTAAAGCATCTTTGAAATGGCAAGGCTTGTAAAAGTGCTTCCGGTCAGCAGTGCTGAGGGCCTACTGACATCGGTCTGAGGAGAAACCAAACCACAACCGGCAACAGGGTGTTGGGCGCCCAAAGCTCAGGGAAATATTTCATGGACAGAGGAGAATAAGACTAACATGTACCATTGCGAAGGCAAGAGGAAACACTCTTTCAGCCAATTGACAGTCTACCACTTCATATGTGAAATATGGTACAGTAGATAGAGTGTGAGGGTGTTATAGTCTCTGCACGTCCGTCGGTCAATGTAACTGGCCTATACTGGCTTCATCAATGAGTTAGCTGGCGGGAGAAGGATAAACTATATTTTCTGCTTAAGTACAAAAAACACCTCTGAACGTTTTGGACTGTTGCTTCAGCATACAGCTAGACCAAAATACTTAATAATTTCTTTTTTACATTTTATTTGCTTAAATTTAAAGCAAAAAGCCCACAAAACAAACAACAACTGATGATGACTGCAGTACAAGCCTATCAGATCATTACCAGGGAAAATACCCATTGTCTGATGGTGTCAATGGTTTGTGGAATACACAGAGTTATTGTATGCAATCGAATACTAAACAAACATGTTTGATATGGACTTTTCATGAATCTGTCCCAACATATTTGGTGCCTCAAATAGGGGGTAATATGTACACACAAAAAGGCTGATAATCTATGTCTTAAATACATAGCAGGTTTTTAATAAAATAAGAAAATAAGTGGTGTATAAAAGCATAAATGACATAGCAATATCATGGAAAATACAGGCATGGGGAACGAATAATACATCTGTCTATATTGAAAGTAAAACAAGACCCCATTGGTGTTCGCTTGTGCATGAATAAGGGTGTACCGAAGAACATGAGTGTCTGTATAATAAGTTATTTGCAAATAATTTCCTGCTAATTTCTTTTCCTTCCTCAAAACGAACAGCTCAAAGACCGCAGAGGAAATCTCTCTCTTTTTCTCTCTGCTCTATATCAGTATCTACGTAAGAACTACAAAGCAACACTCTCCTTCACAGGTGAGAGGAGAGTGTTTTGTGAAACTAAAATCAGTAGATTTCAACTAACACTACATCCTTGAGCCAAATGAAAATACACACAGCTGACGCGGGTTTTTCTAGGCTGTTTTTGAGACAAAGTGCTGAGGATAAAATTTGTGCCAGGTCAAACAGGCAGTGGGCTGACCTGCTGACTGTCCGTGTGTGTGTGTCTGTGTGTGCGTCTGTGTGTAGTTGAAAAAATCCTGACAGTGATAGTACTTATACAAGGACAATGGAACTTTCTGGTGAAATTCTGCTGGTCACCATGACAAGAAAGTCTATTTTGACTGTCCATCCTGTCTCACCCCACTGTCATCCTGTCCCATCCCACTGTCCTCCTGTCTCACCCCACTGTCATCCTGTCTCACCCCACTGTCATCCTGTCCCATCCCACTGTCATCCTGTCCCATCCCACTGTCATCCTGTCCCATCCCACTGTCATCCTGTCTCACCCCACTGTCATCCTGTCCCATCCCACTGTCCTCCTGTCTCACCCCACTGTCATCCTGTCTCACCCCACTGTCATCCTGTCCCATCCCACTGTCCTCCTGTCTCACCCCACTGTCCTCCTGTCTCATCCCACTGTCATCCTGTCCGATCCCACTGTCATCCTGTCTCATCCCACTGTCATCCTGTCCCATCCCACTGTCCTCCTGTCTCACCCCACTGTCATCCTGTCTCACCCCACTGTCATCCTGTCTCACCCCACTGTCATCCTGTCCCATCCCACTGTCATCCTGTTCCACCCCACTGTCATCCTGTCCCATCCCACTGTCCTCCTGTCTCACCCCACTGTCATCCTGTCTCACCCCACTGTCATCCTGTCCCATCCCACTGTCATCCTGTCCCATCCCACTGTCATCCTGTTCCATCCCACTGTCATCCTGTTCCATCCCACTGTCATCCTGTCCCATCCCACTGTCATCCTGTCCCATCCCACTGTCATCCTGTCCCATCCCACTGTCATCCTGTCCCATCCCACTGTCATCCTGTCTCACCCCACTGTCATCCTGTCTCACCCCACTGTCATCCTGTCTCACCCCACTGTCATCCTGTCCCATCCCACTGTCATCCTGTCTCATCCCACTGTCATCCTGTTCCATCCCACTGTCATCCTGTTCCATCCCACTGTCATCCTGTTCCATCCCACTGTCATCCTGTCCCATCCCACTGTCATCCTGTCTCACCCCACTGTCATCCTGTCTCACCCCACTGTCATCCTGTCCCATCCCACTGTCATCCTGTCCCATCCCACTGTCATCCTGTCCCATCCCACTGTCATCCTGTCCCATCCCACTGTCCTCCTGTCTCACCCCACTGTCATCCTGTCTCATCCCACTGTCATCCTGTCCCATCCCACTGTCATCCTGTCTCATCCCACTGTCATCCTGTTCCATCCCACTGTCATCCTGTTCCATCCCACTGTCCTCCTGTCCCATCCCACTGTCCTCCTGTCTCACCCCACTGTCATCCTGTCTCACCCCACTGTCATCCTGTTCCATCCCACTGTCATCCTGTTCCATCCCACTGTCATCCTGTCTCACCCCACTGTCATCCTGTTCCATCCCACTGTCATCCTGTCTCACCCCACTGTCATCCTGTCTCACCCCACTGTCATCCTGTCCCATCCCACTGTCATCCTGTCTCACCCCACTGTCATCCTGTCTCACCCCACTGTCCTCCTGTCTCACCCCACTGTCATCCTGTCTCACCCCACTGTCATCCTGTCCCATCCCACTGTCATCCTGTCCCATCCCACTGTCATCCTGTCTCACCCCACTGTCATCCTGTCCCATCCCACTGTCCTCCTGTCTCACCCCACTGTCCTCCTGTCTCACCCCACTGTCATCCTGTCTCACCCCACTGTCATCCTGTCTCACCCCACTGTCCTCCTGTCTCACCCCACTGTCATCCTGTCTCACCCCACTGTCATCCTGTCTCACCCCACTGTCATCCTGTCTCACCCCACTGTCATCCTGTCCCATCCCACTGTCATCCTGTCTCACCCCACTGTCATCCTGTCCCATCCCACTGTCCTCCTGTCTCACCCCACTGTCATCCTGTCTCACCCCACTGTCATCCTGTCCCATCCCACTGTCATCCTGTTCCACCCCACTGTCCTCCTGTCCCATCCCACTGTCATCCTGTCCGATCCCACTGTCATCCTGTCTCATCCCACTGTCCTCCTGTCTCACCCCACTGTCATCCTGTCTCACCCCACTGTCATCCTGTCTCACCCCACTGTCATCCTGTCTCACCCCACTGTCCTCCTGTCTCACCCCACTGTCATCCTGTCCCATCCCACTGTCATCCTGTCCCATCCCACTGTCCTCCTGTCTCACCCCACTGTCCTCCTGTCTCATCCCACTGTCATCCTGTCCCATTCCACTGTCCTCCTGTCTCACCCCACTGTCATCCTGTCTCACCCCACTGTCATCCTGTCCCATCCCACTGTCATCCTGTTCCACCCCACTGTCCTCCTGTCCCATCCCACTGTCATCCTGTTCCATCCCACTGTCATCCTGTTCCATCCCACTGTCATCCTGTCCCATCCCACTGTCATCCTGTTCCATCCCACTGTCATCCTGTTCCATCCCACTGTCATCCTGTTCCATCCCACTGTCATCCTGTCTCATCCCACTGTCATCCTGTCTCATCCCACTGTCATCCTGTTCCATCCCACTGTCATCCTGTTCCATCCCACTGTCATCCTGTCCCATCCCACTGTCATCCTGTTCCATCCCACTGTCATCCTGTTCCATCCCACTGTCATCCTGTTCCATCCCACTGTCATCCTGTCCCATCCCACTGTCATCCTGTTCCATCCCACTGTCATCCTGTTCCATCCCACTGTCATCCTGTTCCATCCCACTGTCATCCTGTTCCATCCCACTGTCATCCTGTTCCATCCCACTGTCATCCTGTTCCATCCCACTGTCATCCTGTTCCATCCCACTGTCATCCTGTTCCATCACATCTTCTGTTTACCCGGAAATTGAACCATGGAAATTGAATCCACCACAACAGCGTTACATGTGCAACCAGCTACCAAAATCAGCACTCGCCAGCATGTAGCGTGAATTGCATCCGTCATCAAACAGCTCTTTGATTTGCTACAGTAGCTAGCTACTAGCTATAACCTGAGGTTGTCCTACTTGATGACAATTTAAGCTAGCCCAGCCATCATGTGGAGGGTTCATTGCGGGAGTTCAGGCTGAAAAAAGCACTTCTACCATGGCTAATGCGAGCGACACTGTGGTTGAAAATCTATCCGGCTGGTAAATATATTCGTCTACCAGCCAATTTGACTTTGCACCCTGTGTGCAACGATCCATTAGAGCATCAATACCCCTGTTCCAGTCCCCCCCGGCCGGCCCTGCTTTCTTTGCCAAAATGTGCAAGTTGTCATTCCTCCCGTCTCTCAATCTCCATCTATTACTCTCCAGGCTGGTTATACAAGTTGCTCTGTGCTGAAGTTACAATGGAGCTTTCTGTTACCCTGTAGGCTGGGAGCAAACAACACACACACACACACACACACACACACACACAGAAAGACACCAGGAGATAACCATCTGTGTCCTGATATTAGCCATTTATTGACTTACCTGACATGCATTAGATATTATCTAAGGGAAGTAAGAGATGCTTGTGGCTTGTGTGTCTGTCTGTGTGTGTGTGTGTGTGTGTGTGTGTGTGTCTCAAGCTCCATATCCCCTTTTAACTACACACACACACATACACAAACACACTGTTCAAACACACAAAATGTCAGAGTTCATCGTCAGCTGTCCTCACAGTAAGAGCCGACACCAGAAGGTGACATCTCCATGTTTGATAGTTACACAGAGTCAGTGAGTCTCCTTTACGAACTAGAATCTCTCTCCCCCCTTCAGAGGGGCGTTATTGGCCTGGGAAATGTTTTGCCAAAACATTTGGAGAATAATATTAAATGTCACAAAAGTGGTGATGTCTTATAACATGTCTTGCAAATGTTTTTTTCAGTGTGAATGGCAAAGAAAGATATATAAACAGATAAATATCGGTTCATTTTCGAAATGTGTTCTTGCTCCGGGTGACAAATCTTGCTCCTGCCTGGCACACTGGAGTATTTCGCACGTTGCATTACAGGAATTTGTCCATTTTTTTTGCAGCTCCATATCCACTAAACTTTGAACTCAGTGTGCACGCTGCCTGGTCAGCTTGCTCCATTCCTCTCATTGCACTTCAGCTTCACACCACAGGCTCCCCGTTACAAAAGGCTCTAAATCTGCTCACACTGACACACTCACACAGTCAGTCTTTTCCAGTCCTTCCAAGGCAAATGGGGTGAACCACAAGCACACAAGCACACGCGAGATCTACAGTAATGCATGTCTTTGTATCCTAGTTCCTCACTCCCTGTCTCATGAAAACAGTAAAGCTTCTGATTATTGCATTAGTTAAAGGATAATCACCAAAAAATAAGGTCCGCATTAAACATGGTCAAATCAGCGGCCGTTGTCACTCTATTTCAAGATTATTTAAAATGCATGTCTGTGATGTCAGGCTGCTGTGATGTCAGGCTGCTGTGATGTCAGGCTGCTGTGATGTCAGGCTGCTGTGATGTCAGGCTGCTGTGATGTCAGGCTGCTGTGATGTCAGGCTGCTGTGATGTCAGGCTGCTGTGATGTCAGGCTGCTGTGATGTCAGGGAACGTAACGTGTCAATCGGCTAGAAGACGTTTACACATTTAGCGAGCAATAAATCGATAGCATTCCAAAATTTCTCTCCGACATAATTTGTGCTTTTCATGCATATTTCCTATTGGTTAACAAACAAGCAAAGTGTGATGAGAAGTACAACGCATTGTCTTTGTACACCTTCAATCTCCAATCTGATGGTTTTGTAAATTGTTACTTTAATTATTGAGTTTGTTGTCATTGGCGCTATGAAGAGTCTTGGTATATGTGAAACAGTAGCATTCGACTTTCTCTTAAGTGACAAGCATGGAAATTCTGATAAAAAGGGGATTTCCATCAACACCCAAAAGTACTATTTTAGAAGCAAGGCGTTTTTGAACATGGTTCGATGTCTTCGATGTAACCTGACTGTTGGAGAGGATCCTAACTGCATGCTAAACCAGCACATGGGCATAGGATCTCACCGCGTATTTCCGTTTGTAGTGACACTGCTTCGGCCTACATTATAACTCGCAACGCCACTCATCTGGACTTTTTGGGATCCTTTTTTTAGGAATGCACAATTTTTGTATTCATGACCTATGGACGTGGTTTCAAACTAAACATACTAAGACCTACGTGAGGTGCATACAGACTAAAGCTCAAACATACTCCATTACAAATGTACAGGAGGCAGCGATTGAGCCAAGACAGAAGTTGTCCGGGGGGCGCGAGGGAGGAGTGGGGGAGACAGAGAGGGTTAAGGGAGTAGTAAGTGAGTTTGTTGTCACAAAGAAGTGTTCAGCGTCATTCAAGCTTATGAGCAGAAACCCTATGTTCTGCTTCCGTCTATATAATCCTCATCATTAGTAACAGATAAGACTGCTTTGTGTGATACATGGCCGGGACCCCTCAAACATAAACACATCGTACTGACACAGTCAGTGTTGCTGCTAACTGCTCCCATATGGAATTGAATCATATCCTAGTTTAGGGGAACTGCCCTGCCCCTTTCCTCTCTGGTCATGGGATGGGGTTGTGCTCTACAGACATCCTATTCAATCCTGACCCTTGGTCCCAGTCGTGCTTTAGTGAACCCAGTGCATAGTTGAGTGGTTAGTGTTTGTGTGTTTCATCTGTGTTTCCTCTTAATCACATTGTGGGGCGTTAGAGATACGAGTCAGTAGGTTATATTCTTCTGAAGATCAGAGTTTAGCTCACACTCTTCTCCTCCACCAACACACACACACACACACACACACACAGACAGACACACACGGTAGGATGCACAGTCTCGGGCAAATCGGAGCGTACTCAACAGGAAACGGACTCTACAACCGAGCAAATTGTCAGTGTTTTCACGTTCCACCACTATCGCAGATCGACGCACGCACGACACATATCACAAACACACACATTCACACTCTGGCGTCGCGAAGCAGCCCAGTTGAGAGCAAGCGTAACTACATTTACATGCATCTTCATCACCATCACTTGTAGGCGTGGACACTTCACATAACAAGGTTTAACGCATCAGTCCTGGGTAGACGCGCACGCAAGTACACCACAAAAACACCTGTCAATTGCACCTGCACTAAACTGTCCCCTCTCTTTTACTAGTCTCTTAAACGACATCGATAACTTCTCTTTCACTGACCACACAATGCACAGGCACACAGAAATAGCTCATTGGTATATATGGAGAAAATATGGAGAAATAGGGAGAAAACCCTGGAATAGGCGACCATTCCAGCATGCCACCATAACAGAGAATGCAATTGTTGTTTGTCATTTTATGTGGCCTGAATACTCCGGAGGCTGAGACAACTGGGTTTTCGGTGTTTATTATTATGTTTTTTCAATATAAAATGCTACGGTTATATATATATATATATATATATATATATATATACATACATACAACACAGCAACAACTGTCTAGGTACAATTAGGTTTAAGTAAAAACATGTAGCTGATGAACATAACATATGAAGAGAGAGCCTATAATGCCATTGAAACTCCTCGAAACCGCATAGGAATTATCTATAAATCTCACTAGTCCTTCCGACTAAAAGCGTTCAGTTTTGCACTTCAATCGCACAGTGGATGTCCCCGAGAAAAGAAAGGAAAAATGCACTTACCGTTTTGGTGTGTGTTTTTAAACAGTTTCCCCTGGTGATTTCAGTTTTTTCTTTACTTTTAAACACTGTCGGGATCGGGTCGAGTTGCCCCTCCGTGGAGATGTTTTTTTCTTTCTTCTCGTGCCTTAAAAGCACCAGCAGCAGAAACACTTTTCTACCAAAAACTTCCGCAGCGGTCACGTGTTCTGCTGCTCAAATTCAGCCCGTCCACTTTTCACAGTGTCCAAGTGTGTTAATTCTGTATTTCTCACTCTCAATTTTGTAATTGCCTAGCTATGCCTGAATGTTATTATTTATGGTCTTTAACCCAAAGTGTTTCCTTACTACCTTAAGAATCCCCTTTTTTATTTTTGTTATTTTTTTTTTGTTTGTTTTTTCACGATGTTCTTAACTGAAGTTATGCATATATTCTACAAGAGATGTTTGTTATGATGTTCAATTAAAAAGTGACACACAGTCGTCTACTAATAGAAAGTAACACAGGACATGCAAAAGTGGAATCGGTATTATTTCTGTTAAAACATATTTATATGTTATATATATTTCTATTCTAAATGCAAACTGCCGTTATTCTCTACATCCCTGGGATATAGTGTGCTGCTGTGCCGCTCTCAGCCACAGGGGGGCGCCAAGTGACTCCTGGCAGTGTGCTGGGGTGTGGTGGATAACCGGAGCCGGTGTGTGTGCGTGGACTTGAAAACGAGTCCCGCAGCAACGTGACGTCACGGCACATGGACACGCCGCACGTGGCGGGCAAAACAAACAAACTCCGCATCCATTGGCCGCCAATTGACAGAAAACCTATTTTTATTTCAAAATGCCAGATAGGTGCTGTTATATTGGGATGCTCTAACGGAAGAGGAGACAATTCCAGGTTGTCTTTATACAGATTCCTGTCCGAAAAGGAAAATCCCGAGGAGAAGATATGGATTTGTGCGATTGGATTTGGGTTAGTTATCAAATATCCAGATATTACAAATATTGTATTAGAAATCATTCTATCTACATGTAATAATTGTAAAGAATGACATGGTTTATTTTCGTCTGCACAAATACAACCAACTCCAGCCAGGTTAGTGCGGCTATCTAAACCTCCAGTTTATCATATGGAGTTAGTTCAATTAGGAACAAGTAATTTGGTGAGGTTTACCTGACATCGGGTAAAACATTGATAAGCCCAGTACATTTATGTCACAGGATTCTGTGTTATACTGGCTCAGCTGCACAAAGCTACACTGACCACCCATTGAACCAACCGTAATTTAGATTAATTAGCGCTCACCACTGCTTTGACAGTCAATGTTGTCAATGTTGTATATAAGTCAGGATTCCTAGCCACAGCTTTGCAGAGCAGACGCCAGTTCTGCAATCATATAAATGCCTACTCTTGACGTATTGTAACGCTTAGCTCCATGACACCTCACGATAAAAAACAATACCCCTTCAGACACATTTCATTAAGCAAAGTGTATAACTGCGCAACAAATCTGAGTAGCGATCCCCTCCTGATGAACTGTACCCAGTCAACAACATAACGATGTCTGCTAGGGTGATAAGTAGAAACATAACATTTACGAAGTAGCAATATTTCAGGCCCCAACTCCAACATGCCTCAGCTCTGGCCACGCAGAATATCTGGTTCAACGTCTGCATGAGTGGATGTGCTTGTGTAACTGTGCATGTCAATGTGTGCGTCTGGGCGGCAAACAAAATGCTCAGTGACAATCAGGGTAAACTCACTGGGCGATTTATTTGCACATCATAACATCACATTTCCCTTTGCATCTCTCCCTCACCATCCACCTCCACCCTCTGTCTCTCCCTAATGATAAGTTGAGAGGGCAGTTGCCATAACAACCGAGACTGGGAATCCCAGTTTTAAACTAGGCCACACACAAAGCAGTAGTGGCATTTAACTCTTGTGTATGTCTGTGCGTGAATTCGAGGGTTTCGCATATCAACACAAAATAACATAACCATCTGTTCTTTAGCGGGTCTAAACATGTGGTGAACACAACCCCAGATGAACGATTAACACATCTGGGCAGTATGCTTGTTTGGCATTCAGGTTTGTGTGTGTCAACACTATGCCAAGGAGGAAAGCAATGATCTTAAAGAAGCAAATATTGCTGCTAAAGAAGGTTTAAAAGGCCATTTCATACAATTTGAAGTGCATAACTTTACAGTGAGAAAGATTATTCAAACATGGAAAACGTTCAGAACCGTTGCCAATCTTCCCAGCAGTGGAGGTCCCAGCAAATTCACCCCAAGGTCAGAATGTGTAATGCTTAGCGAAATTGCAGAAATAAATCCTACAGGCCTCAGTCAGCATGTGAAATGTTAAAGTTCATGACAGTACCATCAGAAAAACACTGAACAATCATGATTTGTTTGGAAGGGTTGGCAGGAGAAAGCCTTGTCTCTCTCTAAAAAGAACATGGCAGCACGGCTTAGGTTTGCAAAGATGCATCTGAACAAACCGCAAGACTTCTGAAACTGACCACAAGACTTCTGAACCAAACCACAATGTCATTGGAACAGACAAGACCAAAATGGAAATGTTTGGCCATAATGCAGAGCACCACATGCATATAAGCACAAACACCTCATATCAACTGTCAAGCATTGTGGTGGAGGGGTGATGAGTTGGGCTTGTTTTGCAGCCACGGGACCTTGCAGACATCGAGTCGACCATGAACTCCTCAGAGAAAAGAATCAATGTGTTGCAATAGTCAAGTCCAGACCTCAACCCGGTTCAAATGCTGTGGCGGCTTTTATTTTTGATAAATAAGTAATGACACGGTGTAATATGTCGTGTTGTTGTTCATTTGTGGTTGTATTTACCTAATCTTTAGACCTGCAGATAATTGTTATAATGTCCTGATATGTTAAACCATAGAATTCATATTGCACATGTATTAGAGAGCAACACATCCCCATATTGTGGTTAAATTTAACAAGAAATTTACTATTGGGTACATTTTCTTTCCCCTATTCTGAGAAATGCTTTTTGCTGTTAAATTTCGGGCAAAGGTTAGAATTGATGTAAATGTTAGAATTAGGATTACGTTTTGGCATTACATGTTAAGGGCTGGATAAGGTTTACCCTAACATAGGCATACTAGTTTAAATACTAGGTTACGGTTATAATTAGATGAATATAAAAATATGTTCATTTTAAACAGTTAAGGGCAATCTACTTTGCTGTTCTCATTGAAATAGCTACATAAATGTGTGTGTGTGTTTGTGTGGTGTTATACATTTTCAACATGAATCTCAGATTGTTTTGGTATGATTTCATCACATAATAAAGTACCAGTAAACAGTTTGGGCAAACCTATTGATTTAAGGGTATTTCTTTAGTTTTTCCTGTATTCCTGTTAGAATAATAGAGAATTCATCAGAAATCTAAAGTAACACACGTGGATCATGACTCATGTAGCAACCAAATAAATATTAAACAAATAAAATAAATAGCAATACATTTATATTTTACATCCTTCATAGTCATTCTTTGCCTTTATGACAGCTTTGCACATAAGGCCTTCTCTCAACCAACTAGTCACCTGAAATGGTTTTCCAACAATTCTGAAGGAGTTCGAACATATGCTGAGCCTTTATTGGCTGCTTTCGTAAAACCATCATCTGGAGTTAAAGTAGGCTGACCATGGAGGCCTAGCGATCTAATGTAGCAACTTCCCTTTTTTGGTCAGATTGCCCTTACGTAGCCCGGAGGTGTTTTTTGGGTCGAAGTTCTGTTGAAAAACAAATAGGCAAACCAAATAGGACCGGGTTTTGCTGCAGAATGCTGTGGAAGACATGCAGGCATAGTGTGCGCCCCGTATTCCAACTTAATCAGTGTCAGCAGCCCCACACCATGATCACTATGGTGGGAACCACACATGCTGAGATCATCCACACATCCACCAAACCACACCCCTTAACTTCCTTTTGAAGCTGATTGAGAGAACGCAAAGACTGTGCCAAGCTTTTGTTAAAGCAAAGGACCAGACCTTTAAAGAATCCCCAATACGAAATGTAATCTGATCACCACACGATTCCTTTAGCGTTTCATAGGTTTGAAATATTCATTATTGCTCTACAACATGGCAAATAGTAAAACTAAAGAAATACTCAGGAATGAGTAGGCTTCCACACTTGCCTGGTATTGTACGCACAAGCGCACACAGACACACACAATAAATACTCAGGAAACAAAATTAATTTGAAAACCTTCATAGGAATCTGTATTTTAAGACGGAAACTCTACATACATTCATACAACTATATTGTTGAGGAGCAAAAATAGATTGTGTGTTTGTGTGTGTGTGTCAGTGTGTGTGTGTCAGTGTGTGTGTGTCAGTGTGCGTCAGTTGAGACTGATGAGCAGAAGGCAAACTGTGTGACCAGAGACAGAAGGGGAAACTCCGCAGGCCAGTCAGGACAAACAAACTGTGACATGACAAGAGAGAGAATGTGGTGTATCATTTTTTCAAACAGCTTTGGGTTGTCAGGATAGGTTTTAAAACGTGTCCCTCTCATCTGTCTTACTGATGCCTGTGTGTGTGTGTGTTTGCTCACATGTGTCTGCGTGTGTGTAAACATGTATGTGTGTTAATCGCTGTCTCGCTCTTCCCTCGTCTGCATTTCTCGGAGTGTACTCTCGTCAATGTTCTCCAGGCTGTCTGCATGCTGGATACTGAGCTCGGACAAGGGGATTGTGGGTAGTGTAGTCTGCTCAGGGTAGAGCCAGGGCTTAATGCCCGGGTTGTGTCTCTGCTTCCACTCTCCATACTTCAGACACGCCTTACTGATCTTCTTCATTGCCTAGGTACAGAGGGAGTGTGTGTGAGAGAGAGAGAGAGAGAGAGAAATAGAGATATCAAAAGAGAGAGCATTTAAGAGGAGCCAAATCGCTCTAGTGAGAGAACAGTCAACATGTTATCCCCAGGGTCTGGTGCGTGTAATTAATAAATGGCTTAATGAGACTCATCACTTAGCATGTAGCAGAACTCACGGAGAACAAGATATAAACATGTGCCAGCTAGAGCGCCACCCATTGGTCAGCATGAATTTCTATGCATATTTCTATACAAAGGCAAACAAGTTATTGTTGAAATACTAAACATTACAGACAGAACTCATATGCCTTTATGTGCAAGATCACACCCAAAGTGATGTTTATTGGTCAACAGCTAACATCTTGTTACCAATCAGATGTTTTAATATAGAGCAATTAATTAACTTGTTGCTGGAAGCATGAAGTTCTACGTAAAAAACCTGCGGGTCTTTTATGCGTCGGCATTGTGGGGCTTCTTATTCCGGTGCTAGCATAACTGATTCAGCGTGTTAACTGAATAACACGCCATTTACCAGGTCGCGCGCACACACACACAGTATAATAGCAGACAGAAATGACAAATTGACAAATGCACTTACTTTGGGAGCCAGGAACTGGGAAGACTTATTAACAACCCACTTTGGCAGTGAACCTATGAAAGAGAAAGACAGGCAGAGGTTTTTTTTCTTCTCCACATTATGATGTCATACATGATGTTTCCACATTATGATGTCATACAGTGTTGAGCCACAACAGATAAGGTGAGTTCAGAGGTGACCAGAGCGTGAATAACTCGAATGAGAGCGAGAGATGCCATTAAAACGATAAATAGGGAACTAAAGGGCAGGAGAAAGAAATGGAGAACAGATGGAGAGATTCAATATTGCACATCCGCATTTACTGCGACACATGCTGTAGAAACGAGGTCAGTCATTCATTATGCATGACTCTCTCTGTCTATTAGCCACCCGTGTGTGTGTGTGCGCGTGTGTGCGTGTTACCTTTTGGGTCCACATGTGCCAGGTAGGTGAGAGTGCAGTGGGTTGGTCCCTGGTTCTGAATCAGGTAGCCCGTCTGAATGGACACAGCTCGAACCATGTCCTTCTTAGGAGGGTATTTCTACAGAAAAACCCCAACAAAACAGCTCTTGTCAGCCAAGAACTTCCATTTCTGAGGACTGGTCTAAACCGGTAGCACTAGGATGTCTCCTGAGATTTGCAGTATCTTGTGGGAATTCTGTATAAGTGCACTGTGCCGCCAAGACACACAAACCAAAGCAATAAAACAACGATTTTGGACTGAAATGCCTGGCACTCATGAGGAATTTACATCTGAAAAGCAGGGCTGTCTGAGGGTAAAGTGATTGGATAAAAACCCCATCTCTATTTTCTCTCCCTCCTCTCCCTCACCCTTTACTCGATCCCTCACCCTTTACTCGATCCCTCACCCTTCTCTCACTCTCCCACCCTTCCCTCACTCTCCCACCCTTCTCTCACTCTCCCACCCTTCTCTCACTCTCCTTCCCTCACTCTCCCACCCTTCACTCACTCTCCCACCCTTCTCTCACTCTCCTACCCTTCCCTCACCGTCCCACCCTTCCCTCACCCTCCCACCCTTCTCTCACTCTCCCACCCTTCCCTCACTCTCCCACCCTTCCCTCACTCTCCCACCCTTCTCTCACTCTCCCACCCTTCCCTCACTCTCCCACCCTTCTCTCACTCTCCCACCCTTCACTCACTCTCCCACCCTTCACTCACTCTCCCACCCTTCCCTCACTGTCCCACCCTTCCCTCACTCTCCCACCCTTCCCTCACTCTCCCACCCTTCCCTCACTCTCCCACCCTTCCCTCACTCTCCCACCCTTCCCTCACTCTCCCACCCTTCTCTCACTCTCCCACCCTTCCCTCACTCTCCCACCCTTCCCTCACTCTCCCACCCTTCTCTCACTCTCCCACCCTTCCCTCACTGTCCCACCCTTCCCTCACTCTCCCACCCTTCTCTCACTCTCCCACCCTTCCCTCACTCTCCCACCCTTCCCTCACTCTCCCACCCTTCCCTCACTCTCCCACCCTTCCCTCACTCTCCCACCCTTCACTCACTCTCCCACCCTTCCCTCACTGTCCCACCCTTCCCTCACTCTCCCACCCTTCTCTCACTCTCCCACCCTTCCCTCACTCTCCCACCCTTCCCTCACTCTCCCACCCTTCTCTCACTCTCCCACCCTTCCCTCACTGTCCCACCCTTCCCTCACTCTCCCACCCTTCTCTCACTGTCCCACCCTTCCCTCACTCTCCCACCCTTCTCTCACTCTCCCACCCTTCCCTCACTCTCCCACCCTTCTCTCACTCTCCCACCCTTCTCTCACTCTCCCTCCCTCACTCTCCCACCCTTCACTCACTCTCCCACCCTTCACTCACTCTCCCACCCTTCTCTCACTCTCCTACCCTTCCCTCACCGTCCCACCCTTCCCTCACCCTCCCACCCTTCTCTCACTCTCCCACCCTTCCCTCACTCTCCCACCCTTCCCTCACTCTCCCACCCTTCTCTCACTCTCCCACCCTTCCCTCACTGTCCCACCCTTCCCTCACTCTCCCACCCTTCTCTCACTCTCCCACCCTTCCCTCCCTCTCCCACCCTTCCCTCACTCTCCCACCCTTCCCTCACTCTCCCACCCTTCACTCACTCTCCCACCCTTCACTCACTCTCCCACCCTTCCCTCACTCTCCCACCCTTCCCTCACTCTCCCACCCTTCTCTCACTCTCCCACCCTTCCCTCACTCTCCCACCCTTCCCTCACTCTCCCACCCTTCCCTCACTCTCCCACCCTTCTCTCACTCTCCCACCCTTCCCTCACTGTCCCACCCTTCCCTCACTCTCCCACCCTTCTCTCACTCTCCCACCCTTCACTCACTCTCCCACCCTTCCCTCACTCTCCCACCCTTCTCTCACTCTCCCTCACCCTTCTCTCTCTCTCTCCCTCACCCTTCTCTAGGGCCGTTTCTCTGTGGGTCTGCAGCTCTCAGTTCCTGTAGGTGTCCCAGCCTGATAGTAAACAGGTTGATTTCACACACACACACACACAAACCATTTCACTGCACTAAATGGATCTACAGTAAAACACTTTGTGTGGAGGCTCTGTATCTCTTTGAAGAGATGCCTTTCTGGATTCTGTGGGGGGGTGTGTGTGTGTGTGCATGGAAGCTCACAACAGCAGCAGTCATAAGGTCCACTTAACATAGATAACTTATAGATAGAGGTGGTGTGTGTGTGGGGGGGTAAGTGCTTCCTCTACACAGGATGCCTCCGTAAGGCCCAACCCTAAAGTCAGCGATGGATGAGTAGTCTCGTGAGGTCTAATCGAACAGGAAACGCTATGGTAGAACAGTATTTTTCAGACTACTGCAGCCGCCCCGATAACGATAGAGTTCTGCCGTCTGGATTCCGCTGCTCGGCCTCTAGACGTTTTTCAAGGCCAGATTGTGAAGGGCAACGTGTCATGGTTTGGGTACTCTAAACCTGAGCTAGTAATGCTTGTATGTTGGTATGTAGTGTGTGCATACACACACACACACCTGCAGGCTTTAACTAGTATTTGTTGTGTCACAGACCAATAAAGCTTTTTTCAAATGCCTGAGGCTAAAATATTATTTGCACATCACATGTGACACACTTCAACACATGTGACACACCTTGGAAATGTGACATGAAATTGCGTCCACGGGTATACACACAGACACACACACACACACCACCCAATCTGACCCAAGATATACCCATACACAGCATGTCCAATCTAATAGTGGACGGTCTCCCTGTTGTCCTCACTGTAGTTCCCATTGTAGTTAATGGACAATATCTTAGTGGTTGGTTAGTGGTTACCTGCATGGTATTGTGTATTTTGTCCTGTAAACAAAAGGTTTCTGTTGTGAAACAGTTTGTCAAACAGAAAAGGGAGGGACTTACCTGAATACTTCAAATAGAAACTCCAACTAACTGTTTTGCAACTAAACCATGAAGTGTGGCGCAATGAATAAAACCCAGTCCAGGGGTCAGTAAAACTAACAGGGAGGGAACTCTCAAGACACGGGGCTGAAGTTACCCAGGTGGGGGGCTAGACATTTTTGGAATATCATGCTTATGCCGTTCCTACTCACGGAATGTTTGACGGAGTAGTTCATGATGATGAAATCCGTGCCCATGGGCAACCAGGAGCGCAGCGTGATGACATCACGGTTTCTTAACGGCTTGGGACATTTCCCTAAACACATGAAGGAACACAAGCCTTATTAGCACATCCGGGAACACACACACACACACACACATGTCCTGTGTTTGTGGCAGTTGTGCGTCTTACAGGAATAATAACCCACGTCCGCGTTGACGGTGAGTTTTCCGATGTCAAAGGTCTCGATGACGTTGGCGTCCCACTTTCTCCGGTACTCGATGTCATGGAGGACGTCGTACATGGTGTCCGCGGAAACGTCCCTACACATCATCCGACACTGCGGGAGAAACACACACATTCATTTAACAGTTAATACAGAGCACTGTCACACACAGTCGAATGAAACACCGGCCTAATAAATGTATATATATTAAACTGCACAGACGCAAACATTAAAACTTCTCGCCAAAAAAAAAACTGTTTTCACTGTAAAATCTTTAATAAGGGAATTTGGTGTGTTACAAGTGTTGGCAACACATTGGATTTTCTCATGGCCAATAAAATGTGTGTCACTATGGAACTATTAGATAGGGATCAACCAGAGTTGTTTTTACTAATCTGCTAGATTCAAATTCCGCTTGTGTCATGCTGATTCTGCTGGTTGCAACCTGCAGAAAGAAAAAACATGGTCGACTGTGACAGGAAAATGTGAAATGCTCATAAGTTCCTTCAGGACATCTGTCAACGAACTGCTTCTTACTGGACGGCATAGGTTACAAATTCCAATTTAACCTAAAATAATTTTATTGATATATTAAGATCCCATTGAAGGATTCGCAAAATAAAGAAGCATGTTCTTCCCTCTGTAAAATGAATAACATGAAGAAATACGTTTGTAGTTTTATTTTACACTGACGGGACACACAAGGTACGTCAATTGACCTGAATGCGCACTTGTTACTTTTGAAAATTAAAGATTGTGAGCATCAATGAACAGTAAAATGGAGTCCGGCAAGCGGTAGTGGTGAGCTGGGATGCCAGAGGGTTGACATTACGGCTAGTTTTACTTCGAATTACTCAAAAACGGAAGCCGTCTCTGGGAATGTTTGAATATTAACCCCGTACTATCTGAAGGGAAGCTGGTGAACCGTGTGTGGAGTGGCTGTGTGGGGTCCTTGATACAGATCAGTTCCCATACTAGGCTGTAAATGTAGCCAGTCTGCCCACTGATGCGGCGGTCGTATTTGGAGAGGGTCCATAATGGCCTGCTGACCGTAAGTCACCCGAGTCGCTTCTGTGCCCTTTTAGAAGCTGCGGTGGCTTTAATGGTTCATCTTTTTCCTGAAGTCAACAATCCTCCTTTGTTGGGCTGTGATTGAGAGGTTGTTATCCTGGCACAGTGCCAGTTTGGTCATTTCCTCCCCGTGTGCCCACTGGTTACCGGGTCTTCGACCTTGGTGTTGTGGGCAAAGTCAAAGGAGTTGGAGTCGTGTGAGGCCAGGGAGTCCTGGGTGAACTGGGAGCAAGTGAAAGGGTCAGCGAGGAGGAGACATTGGTGCCGGTTCTCACAGCCTGACCTCGTGCCATCAGAGAGTCCAGTATGCCATTGCACAGGGTAGTGTCAGGAACCAGTGCATCGAGTTTGGAGACAAGTTTAAATAGGGCACAACATTTGAATCTAGAACCTGGACATTGCTTTATTTTCTTCTTCTTTTTACAATCTGCTCACACATCTACATATTGCTCTTTTGCGATATTCAGATAGATATAACTCAATTCTACAGTATATCTGCCCTTTACATATGCCAACTAGGCATGGTCTCTCTCGTCAGACTGTTCGTGTTATGTGTTTTCCTCTGTTTGCACTGTTCGTGTACGTTTTATGTGTGTTCTAAATGCTGCAGCTTGGGGTCAGAACTAATCCCTTGTGCGTGTAAACAGACTCGGCGAAAAAACCCGATTCTGAACACGGTGCAGTCAATGAACAACAGTGTTAAGGGTGTTCCACGTCACGCGCGTTTAAGCTGTGAAAAAAGCAATAAAACGTGACTCCTCTGTATATCTGTTGTGGTGGTAGGCAAATTGAACTGGGTCCACTGATCCATAACCAAAGTGTGTTTTTGCTCCCTCTGAGAAGACACCACACCACGATGGGTGTTGTGAAACTAAAACAGCAGGCAGGTCTCTTCTGCACTCGACCAACCCACTTCACGTGAATAAAGAGCTCAGATAACATCCAGAAGTTGACGGAAAGCCGGAACTTCCCTTTTCTGTAGCCTATCTCTGTAGGTGACAATGGTGACATGTGACTGTGTGTGTTCGTACATTGTTAGCGGACTATTGAATTCAAGTCAATTGGCTCAACGAATTCCCGATTCCGAGAACATACACGGCTCGTCTTAACCAGATTAGTGAGTCATTGAGTTTCTGCTTTCAAGTATTGCTGGTTCTCCTTGAAATCATTTTCGCCGAGTGAAGGGTCAATTGGTTAATCCGGCTACTTGTGCGTTCGTTTAAAAAGATTCTCATGATAATGACTAACAACTTGATGGACATTCTGGGATCAAAATATAAAGCACAATACTTTTGTAGTTTGGACTACTGGACACTGGACTGGACAGGTTGCGTAATTTGGCATGAAAATGTTTGACCGTGATAACAAAATGATTCCACACTCAAAATAGATCCTACTGAATGATTGAAAGGATATATTTGTCGTCAGATAGTTTGTAATGCACGAAGCACAAAGCAGACAGGGATGGCAGGGGGAATTTCCATGAAGAGAAAGGCCACAGTGACGGAATATGATATGATTGCTACTTGCTAGATAAGCTACAGGTTCATTCACTTGGACAAACTGTAGGTAGCAGGTTTGGTTCAGGGCATGTGTTACTATGGTTTCTGATCACTTGCTCTCTTTTTGTTACTGAATAAAAACAACTTCTGGTTTGACAGTTCTCACTATGTAACTACTGCAGCTTTCTGGAAGAACCCTCAGAATAAAGTTTGTCTTTAGTTTTAAATTAAATGTATTTCTTAATTCGGTATTGTGAGTTGTTACACACTGGGCAGAGTGTGTTTAGTTGTTCTTTTGTTAGCAGAATTATTCCAATGTCAGCCAGATATTGTACACACACACAAACACACCAGAGGCCTGCATAACAGCCCCAGAGTAACGTCATCTCCATGGTAACCTGTACCAGGGAAAGGCTCACCACAACAGGGAAGTCCACAACTTCGAGCCAAAGACAATATGAAACGAGAAATGTGTGCGTTCGGGTGCATATGGAGCGGAGAGAATAAAGAAGTGATTGTGTCCGAAAGGTACACTGAAACAGGAGAAAGAAGATGTGAGTGGAGGGAAGACATGACTGAAATTCTGTTAAACTAATGCAGAACACTCCTCTACTGATGTACTGATCGGGGCAGAGAAGAGACAGGGGTATGAGAACAGAACAGAGAGAGAATATCAGGTTTAAACTTGTCTGTGTGTAAAGTTCAATTGTAATTTATTTCACTTTTGCTTAAATTCACTTGAATTACTTATTCACTTGTTAAGACCATGCCCCGAAAGCTGCATTAAGTATTTAACAGCAAGACTATTTATGGGAATCTTTGTAAGAGGGGATGTGTGTGTGTGTGTGTGTGTGTGTGTGTGTGTGTGTGTGTGTGTGGCTTAAGGAGAACAAGAGTTTTCACAAAAGATTCCGGATGAAAATCAATCCCATTCCTTATGTCGTTGCGAAAGAGGGGCGATCCCATCACAGGTTGCTGTGGGTAATGCATGTGTCCCGTTACCGGGACGACCGGGAATCCCGGAGGTCAACTGAATCCTCAGGAGAGATTGAGGTAGTTAGACACAGTAAGAGCCAACTGTTGTCACTTATGTGAACGTCAATATGGTCACGGTTGTCCCAGGCTTGTGGGCTAGCTACTTGTTATCACTTCTAACCGCAGTCATTACACACAAACACACATTACTGCTTCAGACAGCACTTTGTCCGACAGTAACTCTTGTTTAGAATTGCAACAAAAACAGTTTTAACCCAGGCTTATTCCCAGGGCTGCTTTCTTTTAGAAAACAGATAGTGGAGGAGAACTGCAAATTATTAACAAAAAGGCTGTATAAAATAACAAATTAGCTGAACTCTAAAACTACATTTCCTCCTCATTTCAATGCTCAGAGCCGTTTGTAAAACTTAATCAAACACACAGAAAAATGTTAATTATAAACTATTATGGCATTTTAGTTCACAATGAATGGTCACCCAACCAATTGCAATAAACAATGTAATTGTCTATATAGGTAATTATTTATTTAGTCTTAAAACCAAAATGCATCCAGAGCAGTGCAGTTGTGCCCGACTTTGTAACGAGCACCAAATCGTTGTTGTTACTGACTGAATACTGAAGTTAAGAAACAAATCACTAACAATAACAGATCTGCACCATAACTTCCAAACGCAATGCTGCTACCCTGGGAGAACATTCAAACTAATAAAAACAGACACAATTTGTATGGTATCTGTTGAGAAGTTTCTTACGTTGGAATCTAAATCTTGTTGGCTTAAAAAAATGCTATCTGGCTCAAAAAAAGTATTATTAAAATAATTGTGACAGTCCTCATTATAAAGTTTGGTCTGGAAAGATAATTTACTATTAAGTACGAAGTACACAAATAATTAGCTATTATTGGGTTTGTAAAACGTCGTACACCCTCTGAAAAGTTGTCTTTTTTGGACAAATGGATATGTAATCTTCCTTTCAGCACGATTGACAGAAAGATAACCCAATTTAACAAATGACACGAAAAGATCATACTTTGCCATCATAAATCAATCCAAAATCAATAGAAAAGCATTTTATTTGGTATGAAAAATAGTCCACCTCTGGCTTTAATAGCTGATGTTGCCTTTTTGATCTGAGATGACAGTTTATCACCCTGTTACAAGAACTAGGAGGGCTTCTCTTTACAGTACTGCTTTAACTGTGTCTTTCACTTTACACTTCCCGCTTCATGTATACCCATAACATTTAGATTGGGATTGAGATCTGTGCTTTGCCTCAGCTATTCCATGACCATCCATTGCTTCCTTTTGAGCCATTCTGTTGTAGCAATTGCTTGTCTTTTGAATCATCGTCCTCTTGAAAGATCCAGGCTTGATTTAGGTTTAACTTTTGGACAGACAGATCACATTCTCTTCAAAAAGTACAATATGGAATTCATGGTTGAGACAATAACAGCAAGTTTGCCAGGTTTTGAAACAGCAAAGCAGCCAGCGACTACATACTGTTAGCATGTTGGTGTGAGGTTCTTATGTTCAAAGGCAGTGTTTTGTTTTATCCAAACATGTGGTCTGGAATTGCAGCAAAAAAGCTTCACCTTTGACTTTCACTTTTTTTGGTCTTTACCCAAGTCTGGCAGACTTCCCATGTAGGCCAAGTTGGGGCAGTCTTTTTCTGACATTTGACTCATCAATAATACTTCTGGCCTGGATTTATTTCCATCCTGGCATGATGTGCTACCACACCCCCATGAAGTTAAAATCTAACCAAAGGGTCTAATTTGCTCAATTGTATAGAATTTAGACCAGATATTCATGAGTCCGACTACGTGGAATATAGACGACTGTACATGAAACAAGTAAACACATTCTAATCAATCAGTTACATTAAAGAACAACGTTTGTGCTTCTGGGACACCTTCGCGTATTAAATGTATCTACCGCGTACGATTTCACTGAGGTCTTTCGTTTTCGCGATTTCCAGTCATATTTTAAGTCTATTGACATTTCACTCGCGTCATTGTCGTGCGCAGGTTGACATCTGTGTTTTCTGTAATGACATTGACAGGGTTGTGACGATAAGCCACACAATTGGCCTCATTTTATTGAGTCACCAGTGTTAAGCCTCTAGGCTGTCTTGTTTACAATGGCCATGTCCGTCCTTCAATACCTGTTGGCTATACTGCACACATGAACAAAAACATAGAAAACATTAAACTGATGTTTAAGCACATCCCTGACACCAAGTCCAGCTGGAACATCTGTTGAGGTCTATAAGTGGTGGCTCTGCTACTTGGAACGCAGCTTGAATATATCGAGTACTGTTCTCGCATCTGTGAATGTGACGGCCGTGTTTTAGAGTCACAGTACATTAAAAAGAACTGGGTACTCCATTACATCTCATCTACAGAGAAAACTGGGACTAGTAAAAACATATTGTTACAGCGATGAACAAGGTGAAAGTTTTTTTGTTATTTGAGACATATGAATGAAGAATAACTGATCAGGCACATCATCAATGACAAGCGGTTCAAGGACATATTAGCGTGTCATATAAAATCCCCTGGAAAGTATTCATACATTTTGTTGAGAAATGTCTTGGCAACTACCTCACCAAACTACAAGCTGATTGATACATTTCTTACAGCATACAAGACCATGAAATGCGTCACTGAAGATGCATTCAAACATGGACATTATCACCAGATATCTTGGTGCAGTCAGGTATGAAACTGGTATGAATCAACAGGTATGAACATGGTTCAAGGTTTCACCAGGACATTGCCTCAATGTAAAAACGGCATCAGGGCAACTGGAATCCATCAGTAAAAATAAAAATATACAAATTACTGCAATTAGGGCAAAAAATAAGCAATTCAAAACCTGTGGAACAATGGCAAATCGTTGTGCTAGAAAACACCACCCACGCAGAGAACGATGGGTTAGGAGGCAAAAGACGAATCCACAAGGTCATAATTAGAGAGTGACAGAGCATAGTTACGTCGTACAGTTACGCCAAGTCTCCAAATCTGTAATTAGGCTCTACCTTCATGGCAATAGCCTATTTTAAAGGGTTGCCTCTGAATTTCGCTATACCATATCCCATGGCAATCTGAATTAACTAAGCTCTTTAGCAATTCTTACCATTAGTGTGTATGGCATAGAAGAATAATATGCACATGCAAAAATATATGTTGATATATGTATTGGGTATTTTTTTTGCCAAATACCTGGTTTCTTATACCAGGAGGCTGAAACACGTCCACAAGTAGATCTTTCAGCAAGACAACAAATGCACAAATCGAAATCCAGAAATGAACGGTTAACAGGCCACAAAATGAAGACTGGGCAATTGCTCCAGCCTTGAATCCCTGCAAAATGATGGTTTGAATTGAACAGGGCAGTCCCGGGAGGAGGCCAATGTAATGAATAAGCGAGGGATAATACTGTTGACACTTCATTTTTAACCTCATGCTATTATGAACAAACGCCATGCTACAGAGACAACAGTCTAATTTGTCACACTTCGACACAGTCACCCGATACACAATCTAGGGGGCCCTTACCACCGACGAGCAGCGTCACGGTCCCCGTGTGGTGCGGCCCCTCTGTAAGCCGGCCCTGTGATCACGCACACCCGTTGTGTGTTTAGGACAACCGATCTCTCTCTCCGGACCCATCTCAGACCCGTCAAAACTCATCGAAGCTCTTGCCTGGTACTGTAGACTCGGGGGGGGGACGAGATCGTCACCGCCGAGAGATTTGTGTGCGTCTGTCCAAGCGTCGGTTAGCGGGGTTATCCTCTATCTCCTCAGGGTGTGCGTGGGCGGAGGGAAGTCCAAACAGTATCTCGCAGTCTGAGAGCTTGTCAAACCCCACACACACACACACACACACACACACACACACACACAGACGACAGACACTCAAGCGGCACATGCTCTTCCCGTCTGTGTTTTCTATGTTGACTGGCAGCATGACGGTGAGTTAATAATAATGACGTGATGATAATGATGGTGATGGGGGGATTTTTTCCTGGTAACACTCGTTCGATGATCGATGAGAATGACTGGAGATGTTCTGATTGCGAGCATCGTGACGATAACGAGGATGACAATAGATGGATACGTTCCCTCCTCTCCCTATATTTCTCCATCCCTCCCGGTCTGTCTCCATCGTTCTCTCCGTCATTCCAGCTGATTGGTTCCCCCTCCCTTGTTGGTTTCAACGCCTCAGCACTTCGCGTGTCATTGTACTTTACAGATCGGAGCCCTCAGGGTGAAAAGAACCTGACAAAAGCCTGGATATGAGTCTTATAGAGCCACACACTGAACCTGACAATAGCCTGGATATGAGTCTTATAGAGCCACACACACACACATTGAACCTGACAATAGCCTGGATATGAGTCTTATAGAGCCACACACTGAACCTGACAATAGCCTGGATATGAGTCTTATAGAGCCACACACACACACACTGAACCTGACAATAGCCTGGATATGAGTCTTATAGAGCCACACACACACACTGAACCTGACAATAGCCTGGATATGAGTCTTATAGAGCCACACACACACACACTGAACCTGACAATAGCCTGGATATGAGTCTTATAGAGCCACACACACACACATTGAACCTGACAATAGCCTGGATATGAGTCTTATAGAGCCACACACACACACACTGAACCTGACAATAGCCTGGATATGAGTCTTATAGAGCCACACACACACACACTGAACCTGACAATAGCCTGGATATGAGTCTTATAGAGCCACACACACACACATAATGCATCAGCTGGGAGAGCGACACGCTTTCATTCCGATCTATAAATAGAAGGAACAGGATCCTTAGCGTTTTACTCCTTAACATCGCCACCTCCTGAGCACGCGTCGGTGAACAGACCAGCACATACTAGCGTGTGCGCGCTGCGTGCGGGAGAGGCGTACATTTTACATACAGGTTTGGAGACCCAAACCCGGAGGATGTAGGGCAACTCCCCGTCAGTGGGAGTCCCCTGCTCTGTAGAGTAAGAGGACTGCTGTTCAATCATCCCCCCCCTGCTCTGTAGAGTAAGAGGACCGCTGTTCAATCACCCCCCCTCCTGCTTTGTAGAGTAAGAGGACCGCTGTTCAATCACCCCCCTCCTGCTCTGTAGAGTAAGAGGACCGCTGTTCAATCACCCCCCCTCCTGCTCTGTAGAGTAAGAGGACTGCTGTTCAATCACCCCCCCTCCTGCTCTGTAGAGTAAGAGGACTGCTGTTCAATCCCTCCCCCCTCTGTCCCAGTCTCTATGGTTAAATGTCTCTAGGTTGTCTAGGTTTTAGTCTGAATGTCTGTGTGCCGGTCCGTCCTTCTCTATTTGTAGTGCCATTATGAAAAGCCCCAGCACCTGTCCTGCGTGAGTACGCAAAGAGATTACCTCAGCACACATAGGAGACAAAAACACACACACACCCAGAAACAACACACACACACACCACTCTATCATTAAAGGGTGTGAGTGTGTGGATAGGACAGGGCCTCTCCTTAAAACACACATTAAACACTGTGTGACATTAGGCAAATCGGCCCAACCGACCAATTCAGGGACAGATAGGCGGCCGCTAACCGCTCTACTGGGCGTGTGCGTCAGAACAGCTACAAGTAACAGAACCGGATCGGTCTGCTTGGCTCTAACAGTTACAGTCGTGTACATGAGGTTGCAGGTTCAACACCCACACACACACACACGTATGAATGGCAGCCTGGTGGTTAGATCGTCTCTTTGCAAGAAGCAGAAGTCACATTTTGTTTCATCTTCTCATCAATATTTTAATAATTCAAAGGGAATCTTTTTCTAGTGAGAGAGAAACCTGCTCTTCACCTGGATGTTTGACTGCTACATCACACCTGTTGACACGTCCCTGTCTGTGTTTGGAGTCGCCTGCACTCGACTGTGACGTCAGAGCTAAATAATCACGCACACAGTCCACATCCTGTTTGACCTTGCGTTTCCTCTCCCCTCCTCCCCCTCCCCTCCTCCCTTCATCAAACAGCTCCATGTGAACACCTGTTTGCTGGCTATTTGGCCACGGACCCGGATGCATATGTACACGCTGGCACCTCAAACGCACACAACACCTGACCGAGGACCTGTTCCACTACTTCTAGTATATACACCACATTATTTAGTGCTTTTTAAGGACAGCTCTTGCTTTTCACTTGATATTTAGAAACAATGTTGGGGTCAATTTATCAGCAGATATCTGTATCCAGCTGAAACATCTTTATAAATCATAAAATGATTACCTGGGACTATAAAGGTGAAGTCAAAAGAGATGGCCTTATGTTATAGTCACATTTATAATTGACATGATAAATGCAGTGGCACTCGTCTGTTCTGCTTTTATCGCCTCTGCGGCCATCATACTCGGGTCTAAATCCTAACCCCATCTGAACCCTAAGCCCATCTGCATAACCCTAACAGACCCCAGCATGTCCACACGGGTCTCTCACCTTAAGCTTGTGGAGGGACTTCTCCTCGTCTCCTCCTCCTATTGTCTGGGTCAGCACGGTTAGGCCCGGCTTGTTGTAGGTCAGACTCCAGCCCTCGTCGCTCCCGCACTCCTCCTTGAAGCTGCTGAATGAGCGGTCGTCCGGGATCAACACCGACTCCCCCGACATGATCTGGTACCGGGGAACGCACGCCTCTGCTCCGTTCCCAGAGGAACGATACCGGGACTCAGGAGCCGAGGTTATGGAGGGGATCTCTCCGTGCAAGGGGGGACCTGATCCCGGTGATAGACTGGGACGAAACGATCACAACCCCTCGGTCCTCTTGAGAGAATTATCCCTGTAATTGAATGTCTTCTATCACAAATAAGCCCGTAACACCGGTAGAAAAATGCAAAACTCTACCGGGTTCTCCTGGAAACTGTACAGTCACACGCGTGGACGCGCGTCGGTGTTTATTCTAGGAACACCTAGAGCCATAATAAACCCCACTAGATCAATACGGTCTGCGGGCGCTGTCTCCGTGCGCCATATGTTTCCGCTGTCTCACCGTGCTGCTGCTGCTGCTGCTGATGATGAAAGGATGACGGTAATTACGGATTTCTGGACGGGTACAACCTAGACTACATCCCGGTTCGTCTGCGTCGCTGCATGGGTACTCCTCGACCGTGGTAGGACCGTGTGATGGTGAGGAGAAAGAGAGAGAGAGAGGCGCACTCAGGAGTGATAAAACACAATCGAAGTGAAACCGCCCACTCCGCTACGTGCGTGCACACCCTGAGACTCACGCACACCCTGATACACACGCACACGCACACCCTGATACACCTTCCTCTATCAGGAACCAGATAGCAGCAGGAGCGCGCCTGGTCCAAGCTGACGTGTTGCTCCCCTCTGACCAGCTTTATATCTTGTTTGCGTTTATTATGGAAAATAAATTCGAGCTATTTCAACAAATAAACTATGGTTTGCAGCAGATGGCATATGGGGGTAGAATAGCCTAACATTACAAACGCCAGTTTTGGTCAGTAACATTGTGATTTTATAGTATGTAGATATACAAATTGATGACATGTCTTTTTGATTTCCCTCTGTTCACCTGGACCCAATTCTTACCCAACGCAGCTGTGCATGGACAAACAAACCCCTCCGCACACAGGCCATTTTTCCCCGGAAAAATAAACTAGCAGGTGTTAAAGATCAATAATTGCAGTATAGGCCGATCCTTGAACTGACCTTTCGAGTTTATTCATGCTTAAGTAACAAAGGGAGAACAGTCTTGTCGTTTTGGCTGTCAGGCAAGTTAAGCTTGCTCTCAGAATGTTTTTACTGATAGCTAAAATACAAATAAGCCCATTATTGATCTTTCAAATTGTGCCCATATATCTTATAACAATATTTGGCACATGTTTAGGCACATTATTATAATCTTTAGGCAAACTTCAGGCACCCACTTGACATACTAGGTCACACAAACTGACGCATGCACATAAAGCCGCAGTCACACAGACTGACGCATGCACATAAAGCAACTGTCAGACTGACACATGCACATAAAGCAGCAGTCACACAGACTGACGCGTACACATAAAGCAACAGTCACACAGACTGACGCATGCACATAAAGCAGCAGTCACACAAACTGACACATGCACATAAAGCAGCAGTCACACAGACTGACGTATGCACATAAAGCAGCAGTCACACAGACTGACGTATGCACATAAAGCAGCAGTCACACAGACTGACTTATGCACATTGCACAGTGTGCCCAAGCTGATGTGTAGCCTTGTCATTCCTCCTTCCAGTGTTATATTCTGTTGTCATTTGCAATGTCAGTATTTTGTGACAGTGACAGTTCCCTCCATCATTATTGGCATATTTTAGCTATAAGGCTAAATGTCTCTGATGTGTATTTGCTTTATCTTGCACTTAAAATCATCACTTAAAATCATTAATATAGAAAGAAAACATTTGCCAAAAATTTTGCACTTTGTGCACTTTGCTTTGACAAGATAACAGCACTGCTATTCTATTGACATTTTAAAGAGGCAAAAGCATTAATCCATGCAGAATCTCTCCTAATACTTAAGTTCTTGGTCCTCGCTTGTGAATGCTGCGTTCCAGCTCACCTCACAGGTTCTTAAAGCAATTGAGTTCAGGGACTGTGTTCAGTGAGCTTGTCCTGCCAACTTTTTTCTGGTAAGACATCCAAATAGCTTGTTGGCAATTCTCCAAATGTGTTCCATGGATCATACACTTTCCCACACACACACACACCGAGACACATTGTGTCCATGCTTATGCAAAGAGTGGTAGTGACAAAGGGCAACCCTGTATTGTACCTCTACAGTGAAGGTCGGTTATTTATATTTTATTGAAGGTAAGCAAGAGTACAATGTTGCCTTTTTTGTAGAAATGGAGTCATGCAAGTCGAGCCTGATTGAGTAGTAAAGGTTTCCAGTTTCCAGAGCCTAAAGCACATTTTTATCTATCTCGTTCATTAGGTGAACAAGAGATCCTCAATTGCTACCATGGTTGAGCTTCCTCTGAGAATGTCCACAAACCTGTGTTTCAGCAGCTAATTAAAAAGTATCATAGCCGATGGTTATCTTCAGGCAACCTTTACGAAATTCTGTCCCAACATGGAGGCACAGACGTGCGTACGAGCGCCCAAATGAAAAAAGGCGCTCTGTAATGTGTCTGGAAGGCACTGCTGCCCCACAGGCTGATGTTTGAGCAACTCTGATTTGTTTGAGGCATTATCAAGCGTAAAAAAGAACCCCAATCGAAATAGAACTTATTACTGCATGGCAAGTTTAGCTTGCTGATTCATGACGACAACACCAAAAATACATTGAATTCCAGAACCAATTTTTAAGATTTTTCCTGTATGTGTGGGGTGAACATTTTAAGTTCAAAGTCATTTTCTATAAACTTTGGCCAGAACTAATACAGAGAGGCTTGTCACAACCATGGCACTGCTGTGAAATTCAATGCTCTCTCTCTCCCTCATTGGACACACGGGCATGAGTTATTGCCTTCACTTTAGTTCCTCATCACTGTTTCAGTCTTTGTGTATAGGTTCTGTTTTTGTTACTTAGTTTTGTACTAAAGGTCCTCCGTTGTCCCTGCACATGAGACCGGTCAAAAAGCCCACAGCATTACCGAGACATATTAAGTGGAGAGTGAATAATGAACGGGTGACACATTCTGGCTGTGAGGTATGGTTGTGTGTATCCACATTAGTTGGATACACACAATGTGTGTGCGTGTGTGTGTGTGTGTGTGTGCGTGTGCGTGTGTGTGCGTGTGCGTGCAATATATCTCCACAGGATAAGAAAGTGTCTCAGCCTTTTAATGTCAAATAAAGAAAAGCTTTTTCTTTCTCTTCAGTGACTCTTAGAAAAAAGCTTTACTTGGATAAAATCTTCTAAAGAACTATATAACAGTTGAAAGTGTTTTGTCGTATTTCTTCATACTTCAAACTTTGCCAGAGTTGTCAGTTGGTCTTTAGCTCAAAGCTCCTGATTATGGTATAAATGAGCACTGCAGCGTGAGCTTTAATCCAACCTACTGCAAAAACACTCTCCTTCACGTTTTCACACATTCCTTTCAAACAAAACAAAAATGCCTGTAAAAAACATAAAAGAATACAAAAGCCCCGAAACATGTGTAAATAGTTTTTATTGGAGAAACATGTGATTTTGTCGCCTAAGGTTTAGTGAAAAGCTTATTCCAGCTTTGTTGGGAATTACTCCAAATAGCAGCTTCTTTGGAATTATTTCCACAGAATATTCACTATAATAAAATATAACACTACCCTGCCACATGGCGAATGGTCAGAGATAAAACAATATTGTGCAGAATAAGGTTGTGTGGATTCAATTGTGATGGGGCCACTGACTCTAATGCATTAAAGAAATGTATTTTGTGTTGTCCAATGTGCTCTAAACCACTAACCCTGGGGCCCGTGTCATGGTTTCGAATTCGGCCTTGTGACCTTTCACACTCCCTTCTCGTTTCTTTGCTCTCTTTCCAACACGATTCTGCCTACAATAAAAAGAAACATTACAAAGCAAGTGGGACTTGATAAACTATAACATTTAAACTGCTCACAGCCTGGTGGTATGCAGGTATTATGAAAAGACAGTCTGTAAAACTAGACAGTCTGTAAAACTAGATGGCCTGTAAAACTAGACAGCCTGTAAAACTAGACGGCCTGTATAACTAGACAGCCTGTATAACTAGACAGCCTGTAAAAGTAGATAGCCTGTAAAACTAAACGGCCTGTATAACTAGACAGCCTGTAAAACTAGACAGCCTGAAAAACTAGACAGCCTGTAATACTAGACAGCCTGTAAAACTAGACAGCCTGTAATACTAGACAGTCTGTAAAACTAGACAGCCTGTAAAACTAAACGGCCTGTATAACTAAACGGCCTGTATAACTAGACAGCCTGTAAAACTAGACAGCCTGAAAAACTAGACAGCCTGTAATACTAGACAGTCTGTAAAACTAGACAGCCTGTAATACTAGACAGCCTGTAAAACTAGACAGCCTGTAAAACTAGACAGCCTGTAATACTAGACAGCCTGTAATACTAGACAGCCTGTAAAACTAGACAGCCTGTAAAACTAGACAGCCTGTAAAACTACTGTATAATCATGCAAGTAGACCAACTGTTCTCTTTTTTTTTTGAAAGAACTGGATGTCAGCTAAATGAGATTTAATGATAAAGGTAAAGCGGTTTAAGAAATCACAAAAAAAGATGTTACCTTTAACAAAACTGCAACGTCATTATTTGTTTGAAGTTATCACACACTTACTTCTACCATCACATAAAAGGAAACAAAAACAAAAGAATCAGGTCTGCTAAAACGGATACAAAGGATCAGAAAATCCGGTGAGTGTAGTTTCTGATGGTCCAGCGTTTCATAATGATTAGAAACTCGTTCTGGATTGATTTAAACTATATGGGTGTGTGGTGACACATTCCAAGATCAAAAGACACAAGTAATATGAAGTATTTATTTCCACTGTCCGACAGATGTTCAACTTGAGAAAAGTCCAGACCCCTGGCAATCGACATGGGGTAGGCTGCTCCACCAAGTTCAGCCTAATAGCTGACCGAATTATTCTCACAGAAGTATCTAAGGACCCCAAGGTGACATCAGGGGATCTACAGGCCCCTCAACACAGAACCAATTCCGAAGAGCATGTGTCAACTGTCATAAAGAGACTGCACAGACTTGGCCAATGCAGGATGTTCAGGAAGGGAAAAGCCTCTGCTTTGAAATCAGAATATCAATACGTAATTGACACTTGCCAGACACCAACTGATTAAACACCAAATCTATTGGAACTATGTGATGTGCTCATGGACAGAAGCCATGCCAGATGCCATGTTTGGTAAAAACAAAACAGTAACTGTAAAGCATGGAGACAATGGCAACTTTTTTTGGGGTTGTGTTGCTGCCTGAAGGCGTGGCCAACTTCCCATCATTGACACAACTATGAATTCTACAATACACCAGACAATTATTTGGCAGAATGTGAGACCATCGGTCAAAAAATTTAAGCTAAACTGAACATGGACCTTGCAACCGGACAATGATCTAAAATACAGGTGTCTTAAGAGGTGTTATTCAAATATATGTATTTCTTAAATATACGTATTTTTTTTAATTAAATAGGACGGAATTAAAGGTCAGCAGAATAGGATTACCATACAGACTTTACAAGCTAACAAAAAGTTGTTTTTAAAAAACGTAGTCGATTAGCTGGCGACTTGTCAAACTCTAGTCGTATGTTGCGTTGTCCCCTGCTGTGCTACGTAACTCGAGCGCCGTCTAGTGGCCAATCGAATGCATTGACAGTTATATTAACGTTTAAAGTCATTTTATTATTTTTTGCTAAAACATATATATTTGCATACTGTCTAAAATGTAATAAGTAATAATAATACATCGTAATGGGCGCTGAACAACCAGTGTGACATCAAGAAAAAGAGATGGTTTGTTATGTAACACAGAACTACTCTTCCCAAGATGCAGTTCGTGTTCCAGTGACATCCATGCTGCGGTTGTTTTATCGGCTGCTTAGCTACTAGCTCCTGTCAACTATTACCGGCTAAATAAATGTATTAGAGGAAAACTGTCTATAAAACTAAATCACTTAATAATTTTCATAATATATTTTGAGGACTGTTATCTAAACGTGTCAAGGCTCGCGTGTTGTCGGGGCATTTTCCACCATGTTGTCCTCGGTTCCTCCGAGGATCTTCATGCGCAGGTCGCGTAGCCTTTCCCCGTGCCGGGTGTTTCAGACGACCGCGAGGGATGCCGCGAGGAACCGCAGCATCCTCGAGACCGCGGAGGCCAACCGGAACCCCGTCGTGTCCACGTCCAGGGTCTCCTCGCGCAGAGGCATTCTTGGCGAGGATGCAAACGCATGCAAAAGCGTGAGTTCGGCGGTGCAGTACCACCATGTGGCCACCAGGTGGCTCTCTAACCTCGAGGGGCGCCGGAGCTCCTGGGCTTCTCTGGCTTCTAAGGGGTGCAACAACAACAACAACAGCCACCGGTACTGGGATCAGAGCGGGGAACGGACCGGGGGAGAGAGAGGGAACCGGACTGGCCCGTACGGAGTGGCTTGTGCCGGTGTACTGTCTGCGGCAGCCGTCGCCTTCTGTCTCAAGAAGGACTCGGATACTAAAGGTGTGTGTGTGCGTGCGTGTGTGCGTGCGTGCTTATGCACGTGTGTGTTCTGCCTGCTAACAGGTTGTGTGCTTCCTGTGCAGGTGATGCGCTCATCGAGGCAGCAAGGACGAACAACTCTCAGGATGTCACAAGGTACATCATTAGAAAACCAACAGGAGCGTAACACACACACACAGACTGGCTGTACTGTAGTTGTACACACTGGAGGAAATGCTTTATTTAGACAAAAGCCTTCCATGTTCCAGTAAGATCTAGAGCGTTTCATTGTCATCCTGATGTCATCTGACATGTATGCTCTAGTTGAGCATTACCCATTTTCTGCAGACATTTCGTGGTTTATTGGACATTAAAGTGCTGATGAATAGAGGATAAAGTAGTTGATAAAAGAGCAATTT
>CM055748.1:4361387-4418887 GCA_029465975.1 Dallia pectoralis | reverse complement strand
ACTTCTTATTGTAGCTGCTCCTAACGGCCTTGGGAGAGTCGAAGTTTGGGTGATGTGTCCTTTGATACAATACTGCTTCTTATCACAATGGTCCGTTTACATGTTAGAGCAATGCACCAATTGTTGTGTAGAAGGTTGCTGTCGAACAGATTTCATGTTAACCAGCAGTGGTTTTTTTGCAAGTCATTTAGGACATCTGCTTTGTGCGTGACACCAATTATTCGTTCCAACAATTGTCTACATGTTATTTCACTCATAATTCACTATCTCATAATTCCAATGGGTCTGAAGTTGGAGTTGATAGTGTGTGTGTTGAGGCTGTGTGTGTTAAGGGTTGAGGGTGTGTGTGTCTTAAGGGTTGGGGTTGAGGTTGTGTGTGTTAAGGGTTAGGATTGAGGGTGTGAGTGTGTGTTAAGGGTTGAGGGTGTGTGTGTTTGAGTAGCTTTGATGTGACTGAATGCAGTGTCCCCTCCCCATTTGCTCTCTTTAACACTCAACCCCCCCATCTCTCCGTCCCATAACCCCTCCGTCCCATAACCCCTCTGTGTCCTCCCTTCATTCACGTGCACAATAAGCGCCCGTCCGAGTGGAACGCCTGTTGACTGTTCCGACCGAGCGCCTCGTCGGGAACAAATTTAATAGAAGCTCACCCCTGTTCCTGAAGAGCACGCTGGACGGAGAGGGAGAGAGAGACGGGGAGAAAGAGAGGGAGAGAGGGAGAGAGAGGGAGTCCTGGAGTGGGATGAGGGTTTTCATGGAAGTACTGGGTGGGACTGGATTACAGGGCGCTGACACTTAAGTCTCCCGGGTGGGCGGGCACCTGGGTCAACCAGCTCTGTCTGAAGGGGGCTTGCCCGCTAAATCCTAAACCCAAGCTGGCGTCCTCCTTAACACCTTGGCTAAGGCTCATTGACCCGGTGAATACGGAACAGACAGGTGGGAATATTTCTGACCTGACCCTCTAACCTACCCCAACGTATGTCCCAGAGGGTTTCAAGGTGGGGGGTGCAGGGGTTGAACCGGACACATCCAAACCACGCTGTGTGTGAGTGTGAGTGAGTGTAGGATGAGTTTTCCGACAGCTGGACTGACCAACTAGCCGACTGACTCACCAGGTGACCCCAGGTGTGTTTTTTTGTGGCGCGGGGGTGACTGTCTAGCCAGGTGGGACGGAAGCGTTTCTTTCCTGCTGCCTCCGGGCTGTTTGGTAAAGTCAAAGCAGGCGGCAGACAGAGAGAAGCAGTTGAATCTGTTGTGAATTTAAACACACACATTGCATTTGTTGTGAACGTAAACACACACACACACACATTGCATTTGTTGTGAACGTAGACACACACACACACATACGGTGAATCTGTTGTGAATTTAAACACAGACATTGCATTTGTTGTGAACGTAAACACACACACACACACACACGTTGAATCTGTTGTGAATGTAAACACACACATTGCATTTGTTGTGAACGTAAACACACACACACACGTTGAATCTGTTGTGAATGTAAACACACACATTGCATTTGTTGTGAACGTAAACACACACACACATTGTAGTCCTACGTTGGCGGTCACCTGATGTTGCATCTCAGCCCGTGTGAAGTTAGTTTGTCAGCACTTGATTATTACAAAACATGAACTGTTTATCTGCTCTTATAAGTCCCACCAGCCTCCCGTGTAATTGAATCCTTGTTCCTTTATGCCCTCGCCTCTTTCATCCTCTACTCCCTCCTCTTCCTCGTCTCCCGCTCGTCCTCTCTTCCTCGTCCGTCGATTGTTCTCGCCTTTCTTTGACCGTGTTTACCTTTTCGATGCCCTTAACCTATTCAGCGGAAAACCCTGTTCTCCGCATTCCCCTGCCCACCCTCGTGTGACTGTGTGTCTGTGTGTCTGTGTGTCTGTGTGTCTGTGTGTCTGTGTGTCTGTGTGTCTGTGTGTCTGTGTGTCTGTGTGTGTGTGTGTGTGTGTGTGGGTGTGTGGGTGTCGTCGGAGCAGGAGGACAGGGACGAAAGGATGAGATGTGTTTGTAGAAGTGCTTGCCAGGGGAGAGAGAGAGCCCTCTTTGGGTCACTGCCTCGCTCACCCCTTCCCTAGACAAACCGATCCATTGACAAAGGAAGATGTTCCTTCCATCAAACAAGACCACGCTGCCTCTGAAGGTATCATTCAGAACCTAGACAGACTAGGAACCTCGTAATGTGACCATATATGCTAATTATATGTGACAATATTGTATATAGAGTAGTACAATGTATGTAAAGAAGACACCCTCAACCAAAGTGCACCTACATTTTACATCTGGGTGGCCCCCTGGGGTTTTGGACCGGAGACGTGACAGAGATGACCAAACAAACAGAATAAAGAAGAAAGAATTTTGTCTCCTTCACAGCAGATGTACAAACTGCTAACGTGCTAGCATTAGGATCCAGGTCCCAGATTAGCTCTATTCAGAGAGAGATTTTGGATACAATTCCTGCTTTGCACCGTCAGGTAGGATTTGTGGATCCACCGTCGTGGATTGGCTGGTCGTGGATTTGCTGGTCGTGGATTTGCTGGTCGTGGATTGGCTGGTCGTGGATTGGCTCGCCGTGGATTGGCTCGCCGTGGATTGGCTCGCCGTGGATTGGCTCGCCGTGGATTGGCTCGCCGTGGCTTGGCTGGTCAGACATCCACTGGTACACCTGGCAGCTGGGAATTAAAACCCGAAGCTACATTACACTATAAAGAAATGATTCCCAAAAACTCCACTGATACTCAGAAAATGGCATTAAAAGCAATGAACCCCAACCAACCCTGCTGATGTGTTCAGCATCAGTGTTCAGCATCTGCGTTCAGCATCAGTGTTCAGCATCTGTGTTCAGCATCTGTGTTCAGCATCTGTGTGATGAGACAGGATGTGGGGGGGGGGGCTGACCAAGTGTCTGTGGACAGACACAGTACCTGGAATGTCGCCGGGGGTCACGGTGAACGCCGTTGCCAGGGGAGATGTGTGCCTTTTGACGCATTGGTGGCTGCGTCGGGTCGGCCCGCTCCAGTGCCCAAAAGGTCTGCCGCTGGGGTGTTTGGGGACACTGGGGTGTTTGGGTTGGAGTTCACCCTGACTCTTTACCATGGTTACCCCAAGCTCTGTTTCCCCTGGATGGAATCAGAATCGTAGCACTTTATCAAAACTTATATGCAAGTCAGATATAATTGAAATATATAAAATTTTGATTAGTATTTAGATTAATATTTTGATGTGTGTTTAGATAAGTAGTGCTATTTGGGTTCAAATATGATTTAAGTAAGATTTTTCTATTTTTTAAGATGTTCAGAGTAGGCTGGGCTTTTCAGCTGGGCCTGATATGACAACCGCCCAATCCCAATTGGTCGATTTCTACCTCTGTCTGCAGTCCATCTTCACATGTAACAAACACACACACATAATCTTCTTCTCTTGTGTGTTTGCCCAGCGTGGTGAAGGTTCTGCTGGAGTCTGGTGCCGACCCGAACGCAGGAGACCACTTCAACAACGTCTACGACACTTCCAGAGAGAAGGGCATTCACTCCCTAGAAGGTGAACCCATAAACCCCCACTGTCTCATACACCCCCCCCCACTGTCTCATACACAATAAGTACAATGATTCATATAGATGAACAGATAATGACAACGAATACATACACACATTTGTCCCTGGTTGTTAGTTTATTACACAGGAAATCTACCCGGAGAACAGATATTAGGATCCCCCTCCTCCTTGCATTTGCATAACTGATGTTTGAGTTGTTTCCTATTATTATTACTCCTTTTCCTTTATTTTCTCAGGGTGGTGTTGGGTTTTATTTGTTTTCTTCGCGAGCGTGCGCGCGCTCACACACACGCGTGCGTGCGCCTGCGCGACAGAGCTTCTGCTGGCTCGGCAGACATATTTATATGTGATATGTATATTGCACACATTTATATAGCTGTCAGTTTTCCAGTCCACGCGGGGCGACGTTGCGCGGGGAAGCATTTCCCAGACGCGCGCTGATGGATGGGCTAGGCGGGCCTGCGCGACGCTTTATTGGGTTTACTGTGATTATCCCTCTTAGACATCCATACACACTCCACCCTGCCTGTCATAGAGAGAGGGGAAGGGAGAGGGGGTGGTGGAGGGAGAGGGGGAGTGGGATAGGGGGAGTGGGAGAGGGGGAGGGAGAGAGGGGGGGGGGAGAGAGAGAGGGGGAGTGGGAGAGAGAGAGGGGGAGTGGGAGAGAGAGAGGGGAGTGGGAGAGGTAGGGGGAGTGGGAGAGAGAGGGGGGAGAGAGAGGGGGGAAGAGAGAGGGTAGAGCGGGGGAGAGAGAGAGGGGAGAGCGAGAGAGGGGGAGTGGGAAATAGAGAGGGGAAGTGGGAGAGAGAGGGGGGGAGGGAGAGGGGGGAGAGAGGTTTTTTTGTACATGGGTGTGTGTGGGGGAGGAGGGGGTTGAAGAAAGAAAGTTTAATGGGGAAGAAATGTGAAGGAGAGAAAGAACAGGAGATGGCAGGGAGGAATAGGAGGGTCTGTTGGAAGAGAGAAACAATGTGTTTTTAAAGCACGGGGAGGCGGTGGGGGGCGTGTGTGTGTCTAATAAAAAAGCCTGGAAGATTATTTATCATTCTGTATACATGATCCAGAGTGGTTGAACACACATAATCAGGGTTTTATGCTTTTGTTTTTCCAGTAGAAACATCACTGGTTCTCAGTAATGTCCCAATTAGTTGGATTCTAATAATGCTGCCCGAACGGGGAAAAATGGAAATACATTAATCTCTCTTTCATTACTTCTCACTGTATGTCTCTGTCTGTCTCTTTCTCTGTCTCACTTTTTCCGTCTCTCTCTCTCTCTGTCTGTCTCACTTTCTCTGTCCGTCTCTCTGTCTCTTTCTCTTATTCCAGTATTGTCATGGGAACATGTAAAATAAATAAAACAATATCTGCAATTCATTCATATTTCTTTAATGAACAGTAACCTTTGGTCTCACAAAATCAGTTATTTTATTTTAAACTCTGTCTGGCCGTGTGTCTGTGTCTGTCTGCCCGTGTGTCTGTCTTCCCGTCTGTCTGTCTGCCCGTGTGTCTGTCTTCCCATCTGTCTTCTTGTCTGTGTACGTTCGTGTCTGTCTCAGTGCTGGTCTCCAGGGAGGATGAGTTCAGTAGCAGACTGAGCAGCAGAGCTGGTTTCCGTGGTTGCACAGCCCTTCACTACGCCACGCTCGCTGATGACCCTGTGACCGTACGGATGTTGCTGGAGAAAGGTGAGTCACGCAAACTTTGGCCAGACGAACGTCCTCTAACACACACACACGCACAGACACACACACCGGGAGGAACCTCCCTCCTCTCCTCAAACTCCCTCTCTCCAGCCCCAACGCTTCTTAAACAAGTAGGCCGCTCCCTCCAGGCCTGTTTGACCTTTGACTCTCACTCTGAACCTGCCCCAGGGCGCCACCACAGGAACTGTGTGTGTGTGTGTGTGTGTGTGTGTGTGTGTGTGTGTGTGTGTGTGTGTGTGTGTGTGTGTGTGTGTGTGTGTGTGTGTGTGTGTGTGTGAGATTTGATTTATATGAGTATTTTATTAGTATTTGGGGGGATGGTCTGTGTTAAGTGTGTATTGAATGCGAGGTCAAAACAAAGATTAGGACAAATCTCAAAGGAAATTGAACCGAAGAACGATTGTTATTAAAGGTGATTGTGGCCGTTCGGAGTCAGGACGTCGCTAAACCTCTCTCAATTTCTGTATCAAACATGACCAAAATGTGTAAATAAGTACACGCTAATATCAAATACCCTATATATAGACCAAACACTTAGGCCTCTTTCACAGAGACTAGGTAAGAAACACACACATTACTCAGACGCAAACACACACACACACACACACAGCCATGATTGAGTTACGGGAATAATGTTATGTTTATGATGGATTACACATCTCACACACTGTTCTGGGTTACACATCTCTCCCTCTCTTTTTTTTCTCTCTCTCTTTCTTTGTCTGCCTTTCTTTCTCTCAGTTCTCCTTCGTATTTTTCCTCTCTTCCAAACTAACCAGGAGCGCTGAGACTGAAAAAGGAGAGCGAGTTAGAGAGGCAGTGGGGGTGAGAGAATAGGTCATCTAAGTGCTTAATCAAATTCTACTCACCTAATGGAGGAGCCTTTTCCCTCTCCCTCTACGACCCTGATGCATTTTTAAATTAAAAAGGGGAGAAATGTCTCAAAACAAAAACATTTATTCTAAACCAATCGCATTAAAGATGTCAGAGTTGTTACCCAGACGACCGGACCACGCCCGACCGGCGCCACTATCGCCGCCAATCAGAATCCATCTGTGACCTCCCTCTCTTTCCCTCACCCACTCACACACACATTCTCTCACACACACACACACAAAATGACATGAGAAGTTGTTTCTGTACTTTTTTCCTCCCAATGTTAGAGATTCCCCTGCTATTGGCCCGTCTTCCAGAAGAGCTGTAAGAAAACATGTTTGATGAATAACACCTGTCAATAATGAGAACGCGCACGTCCCGTGTTTGGGAGGGCATCGCTTTATTTCCCGTGTGTGTTGACTCGCTCTCTTAGCCCGTAGTTGGCCCTCAGTCTGCGGCCCCCCATCCATCACCGTCTGTAGGCCCACGTCAAGGTGACCACTGCCCCAATAGCCCTCACCCTGCCTGGGGAGGCTCTCAACCCGGCCCCCAGGCTCCACGGGCCTGGCAGGGACTAATGGAGCAGAGCAAGGCCCTGGCCATAGGGTTAGAGACACGCACACACACACGCACACACACACACACACACAAAGATCATCGAGGTACAGAAAGAGATACAGGGGGGGAGAACGAATAAACAGTGGGAGGGAATTGTTCTAATTACCATAACTTATGAAGCGCAAATGGGGATTGGTCAATTAATTCAATGATTTCGTTTTGTTGGGTGTCCTTTTTAATATTGTTTTTTGTGTCTGAGTTTTAGTACCTGCTGTGTGTGTGTGTGGGTGCGTGCATGCGTGTGTGCACGTGTGTGGCTTTCTCTCAGAGGGGTTTAGCAGTCGTTAGGGTTGATCCTTTATAAAGTACCCTGGCCCAGCGGGCCGGGCTGATATTAAAGGCCTAAATGATCCTATTTATTATGTTGGAAACAGGAGGGGAGGGGTGTTTGTGTGTGTGTGTGTGTGTGTGTGTGTGTGTGTGTGTGTGTGAGACAGGTGAGGAGACTGCGTGTGTGTGTGTGCGCGCGCGCATGGCAGCTGGTTTATTGCTTTTCTCCTTTATGTTTTGAGGCTTGTATCGTTGCCATTGATTGGTTTGGGAGCCTGGTCGGCGTTTAGGTCTTTATCGATAATCACGGCACAGCGTGTACTAGATCGATAACGCACACAACAGTCGTCCGCTACAAAAGCATTCAACCCCACTTCGCTTCTGTGGCCATTTTTAGGCAACTTTATTCGCAACAGAGAGATGTCACCATGTCACTCATTCGAACACCTGATTGATATGTTAATGTTAAGAGCAGTGGCATTCAGATCCATCCCTTAAAGCCGTTAAAAGTACCGCTGATGTAAAGTGTTTTTGAAACCCTTTCAGGAGAAAATTATGAGTAGTTAACAGTACAATGACCTGAACTTTTAAGGATATGCCGATCAGAACTGGAGTTCGCTACTAAGCATTTCCCTCTAAAACAGAGTTGACAAAATCATATTTGACTCCCAATTGGATTTAGGTAATTTGAATTTCACTCTGAACTGGAGTTAACACATTTTTATGGAGTTAATGAAATGAGCCGTGTAATTCCTGTTGGAAAAAAGCCAGGATAAGAATATCCTACAACTCTATTGCCTTTAATAACAGAGACTAGCTAAACCATTTAATCTCAAAAAACAGTTTCAGTAACCGCAACACATTCGATTACATAAGTGGGTTTGTTGAGACACTTTATTTTCTTCATGGATGTTCATGCAAAATCATGAAATGTTAACTGCAGTAGGGCATGCTGGGAAATATGCTAACAATGAGTGTGGCTCTGATGGACTCTCTCTTCTGTAAAATCTCTGTTATATTAAAGCACAGAGTGCTAAAGTGTTTAGCATCCAGGTCAGGGCATAAGGCACGGCTAACTACTGCACCTGACATCACAACCAGCACCCCTCACTGCGATAACACACACACACACACACACAAACACTCCATCACTGACACATGCGTGCGCTCTAACGCGTGGCATCTCTCAGGACGTCTTTTGTGCGTCTGCTATAATGGTGACGACCAACAGCTAAGGATCCCGGCATGTGTCTCTCCACATGACGGCCGGTTGAACACTGTGTTAATGCCCACCTGCTGTTCTGTCTGTGGAGTTAACTGTCCTCAGGTGTGTGTGTGTGTGTGCGCATGCGTAATAAGAGCGGCAGTCGGCAAGGAAGTGCACGTCGAGGGCTGTGTATTATTGACACGAGTCAATGATACGCCCCCCACCCACCTCCTCAGTGTAAAGGCTTCAGTCTGACCCCTGACCCTTGACCCCTAACCTCTCTGGTTCTGTGCAGGTGCCAACCCCCTGCAGACCAACGCCTTGGGACACACGGCCAGAGCCTACGCCAAAGAGGGAGAGCTGCACACTCTACTGCAGGAGTGGGAGGGGAAGGTAACACACACACTCACACACACACACAGTCACACACACACTCACAGTCACACACTCAATCTCACACACACTCACACACACACACACACAGTCACACAGTCACACACACACTCACAGTCACACACTCAATCTCACACACACTCACACACACACACACACACACAGACACACTCACTCACACACACACACAGACACATACACACACTCTCTCTCACACACACACACACACTCACGTGGCGTGGGGCTAGCTACAGCCAGCCTCCTCGGCACGAGTCAGCACTTCCGTTCCGGATGCATCTGCCCACCCCACTGGGAAGTGACAGGTGCTATTGGTCTGTAGCGGGTTCACACTGGCCCTGGGTTAAACGGGGTTAACCACAACTAGTGGGGTGTTTAAGGACCCGACAGGGGTACGCACCTCCCAAACCACACTGGTGTGTTCACCCCGTTTAGACGTAAACATCTGCATTACTGAGTGGAATTTAAATGGATTTTACGGTGCTTGGTTGGAATATATTCGAATTACACCCAGACTGGTTGTTTTATTTTAAACGGGTGTGCTAGTTTAGGGTTTAAACAGAAAAATAAAAAAACATCTGGGGAGGTTTGGGAAACCCTGATTTATACAGAATATTAGCAGGATGATTGAAGTTATTAGGGCGGTTCTGTGTAGCTCAGTTTGTAGAGGCTGGCTACAACAGATATGTGCGTTCGATTCCCACAGCAGGGGGCGGTATGGTAATGTATCCACTCACTACTGTAATTCACTCTGTCTGCTTAATACAATAAAATAGAAAAGTATTTTACAATCCTGAAATATTTCCCAATCTAAGTTATACAGTTTTTTTTAAACTCTTCGGTGATAAACTCATTGGAACCCATCGCTGTTTTCTAAGAACTAACCCTAAAGTATTTAGTCTCAATATCCTACATTTTTTCTAACAGGCCGACGTGTTAGATGGTCGGTCCTGGATGCTGGACAGTTTCTCACACACGGTTCCTAATGCCAGTGACTTAAGGGGAACCAGAGAGTTGATTTGACATTATTTCTTTCATTTCTCTACATTTCACTCTCGTTGTGTTTCGGTGGCTTCTCTAACCGTGTCACCGGGGCCTTATAGGGAACAGAGGGACCTCGTCTACCACCTCCTCTGCCGTGGCCTATTCTGATGATTTATCAGAGCCGTCCACTGACTTTTCTCTCTCTTCCTTGTGTGTGGGTGTGTAGTTCCAGGAGGTTCGGGAAAAGCGAGAGGCAGAGGAGAGGAGGCGTTTCCCACTAGAAAGAAGATTAAAGGAGCACATTATTGGCCAGGAGGGGGCCATCAACATTGTGGCTTCAGGTAGACCCACAGGATCTCCTTTCCCTACAGTCCACCTCCAATCACCCCCTCCCCCCCTACGGGTCACCTCCTCTCACCCCCTCTTCCTCTACGGGTCACCTTCACTCACCCCCTCTTCCTCTACGGGTCCCCTCCTCTCACCCCCTCTTCCTCTACGGGTCCCCTCCTCTCACCCCCTCTTCCTCTACGGGTCACCTCCACTCACCCCCTCTTCCTCTACGGGTCACCTCCACTCACCCCCTCTTCCTCTACGGGTCACCTCCACTCACCCCCTCTTCCTCTACGGGTCACCTCCACTCACCCCCTCTTCTCCTACGGGTCACCTCCTCTCACCCCCTCTTCTCCTACGGGTCACCTCCTCTCACCCCCTCTTTCTCTACGGGTCACCTTCACTCCCCTTTCTCTTTCTCTCCAACCCCTCTCGCACAGCCCCCCCCCCCCGTCTGGTTGGGGCGGGCGCAGTCGGGTAGGCTGAAGCTGTAATTGGTTAATTGTGATGAATGAGCTGTCCGTCAGGCAGACACAGGTGGTGTGTGTGTGTGTGTGTGTGTATGCGCACTTGGAACAGCTGTAGAGGCCAGGCCTCGAGCCGCCAGCTTAACACAATTACAGTGAGACATATTCCAGACCTCTCTCAATCGCTCCCTCCCCCCTTCCGTCTCTCCATCTCTCCAGTCTCCGCCCGTTCTGTTCTTTTTCACCGCCGTCCCCATCTTTCACTGACTCCCTCTTCATCCTATCGTTTCCTGGTCCGGCATCTTCATGGAGGAAATGAACCAGGAAGCAATGCTATCTGAGAACACAACTTCATTGTTCGAGATACAGAGAGGGTAGGTAAAGAGAGAGCGAGAGAGAAAGAGAGGGAGAGCAAGATGTAAAGATGGCAGAGACATTAAGATGGAGGGATGCGAGGACGAGATGGAGCAAGAGAGGATGACAGTTGGCAGGAGAGACAGAGAGGGAGGAGATACAGGAGGAGGAGGAGAGAGGTGCCTCGGAGTACAATAACACAGAAGGCCAGTAAATAGCTGATATTACATTTTGGATCTGGGGAGGACGGGTATCGATCGGCCGGCGGGCCACTGAGAGACATTGTGCGTTGGTCGAGGTATCCGTGGTGACCAGATACCCGGCAGAACTCCAGAACCACACGGTAAACGGCAACAACGGCCGGCACATGTGAACGCCTGTCAGTGCCAACCTAAACGACGACCAGCGGGAACGCCAGAATTTGTAACAGACCGCATTCCGGGAACCGTAGTCCGGCGCGTTAAGCGAGATCTCTCCGCGGTCGATTTCATAAATGGTGGTTGTTGCCGTGGCAAATTGTCCTGAAAGCAATCTGAGACACATCGCCGCGGCGATAAAGGAAGAGATTATTGATCCCCTTGAAGTAATATAGTGAATATATCAGACACACGATCATATCGCCCCCAACCCCCCCCGTCCCCCATATGCACACACACACACACACCAACACACACACACACAGTGAAAATATCAACTAGCAGAACTGAGGTGGCCATGGTGATGATAAACACAATGACTTCTTACCAGAACCGTTTGGCCTGAGGGGTTGATAGAATGACAGAGAGGTGGAAGGAAGACAGACAGGAAGACAATAGGAGGGTGAAGATAAGAGATTTTGGATGTCTGTGTCCCTGTGGTTTCCAGAAAGACATGAAGACAGACAGACAGACAGGAAGACAGGCAACTTCCTCTTTCGATGACGGATGTCTGGCCCCTAGCAACTCATACTGTCCCTGTTTAGATGGTGGTGAGACCGATTGGGCTCCTGTCAGGTTCAAACACACTCATCTTCTCTTTTTTTTCTGTAACACACACACACACATCTTCTCTTTCTTTTTCTGTAACTCACACGTCTTCTTTTTCTGTAACACACTCATCTTCTCTTTTTTTTCTGTAACACACACACACACACATCATCTCTTTCTTTTTCTGTAACACACACACACATCTTCTCTTTCTTTTTCTGTAACACACACGTCTTCTTTTTCTGTAACACACACATCTTCTCTTTCTTTTTCTTTAACACACACACATCTTCTCTTTCTTTTTTTGTAACACACACATTTTCTTTTTCTGTAACACACACACCTTTCTCTCCAAACCCACACACACCTTTCTCACCAAACACCAAACACACAGAGGGGAAGGAGTAGATTGATCCATGTTTAGCTCTCAGGCTAAAAGTTATTGGAGAGGATGATCGTGCTCTAATCACATTACAGTCGTCTAGTCTACCGGACCTGGTCAATATGTCAGACGTGTGTGTGTGTGTGTGTGTGTGTGTGTGTGTGCGCCCTCTGTTGGTTGAGCAAGGCGTTTGTAACACCAGAGTTTGATTCCCACAGGAGCCGGGGTGAAAATGTAAGTGATCAGTACTGTAGTTCACAGTGGATAGAGACTCTCTGAAATGGTTTTAGTGTAAATGTAGATATTAATCATGTGCGTGTCCATGTGCGTGTCCATGTTCGAGTGTGTTCGTTTTTTAAGGTTGACTTTGGCTAAAGGACAGCGCTGACAATCTCAGTCGAGGCTCACAGTGCAGGAGCTCGTCCGTCTCCCTTGCTGTCTTTTGTCTCGTCCGGTCTCTCTCGTCCGGTCTCTCTCTCGTCCTGTTAAACACAAGATGGAGACCAGGTCTCAGAAGTCCAGCCTGTGGGCGTCGTCATTCATCTTGCCTCCATCTTTAACGGCTCTGTCCTCCTTCGGTTTCTTCTCCTCAGCCCCCACCTTCCCTTCAGATCCTTTTGTTTCCTCGATCTCTCCATTCATCTGCCCGTCTCTCCTTTTCTCCACCTGTTTTTCCATCTGTCCTTCCACTCTCTCTATCTCTACATCACGACAATGCTACACTTGCGCTGCTTGGGCGGGAGACGTTAGCCGTCGAGTCGGGCCGATCAGTTCTCTCGTCCACTGCACTCGTCACAAGTGGACACACACACTCACATGTTGGCAAACACACCGCTGACACACACACACTCACATGCTGGCACAAGCTGGCACTCACACGCGAGCACACTCACACGCGGACACACTCACACGTTGGCACACACACACACGCTCACACCCTGGTACACACTCACACGTTGGCACACACACACACGCTCACACCCTGGTACACACACACACACTCACACCCTGGTACACACTCACACGCTGGCACACACACGCCAGCTATGTGGGCTGATGGCACCGGTTGGCCGTTACCCTGCATGTGTAAGCAGAGTGAGATATGAATATGTTTATTGTAATGTGTGTTTGTTTTTTCTGACAGCTTGCACCAAACCTAAGTGCCCTCTGTCTGCCTGTGTGTTTCATCTCATACTCCTCCCCCTCCGTTGTGCCCGGGGGTGAGTTTGTGTGTGTGTCTGTGTCTGTGTCTGTGTCTGTGTCTGTGTGTGTGTGTGTGTGTGTGTGTGTGTGTGTGTGTGTGTGTGTGTGTGTGTGTGTGTGTGTGTGTGTGTGTGTTGCTGGGGTGATGGTGAGGTAAAGTAGACGCTCCTTTCTGGGCAAGGCCTGTATGAGTGGGAGAGAGAGAGGGAGGCAGAGAGAGGGTTAGATCCATGCTAACCTGATTTAGCATTGGCCGCGCCGGGGAGGCTAACACAATTACCTCTGGCTAATGGCCCGACTGACTGAGCGAGGGGAGGTGGGGGGAGGAGGGGGGAGGAGAGGGGGAGGCAGGATAGCCTGCGATAATTATCCTCCCCGCTCCTCTGCTGGGATGGATACAACTTTAGAGGTCTAGCTTCTCTCACTCCTTCTTCCCCCTGTCTCTCTCTCTTTCCCCCCTCTCTCTTTCTCTGTCTCTCTCTCTCTGTGTCTGTCTCTCTCTCTTCCTCTCTCTCTTCCTCTCTCTCTTTCTCTTCCCCCCCCTGTCTCTCTCTCTCTCTCTGTGTCTGTCTCTCCATCAGGTGCTTCTGGCCTAGCTCAAATCCCTTTTACTGTCTCCTTTATCATTCCTTATCTGTAACCCCTCCCTTATTTCTCTAACCATCTCGCTCTCTCTCTCTCTGTCTCTCTCTTTGTTTACAGCGATCAGGAGAAAAGAGAATGGCTGGTATGATGAAGAGCATCCCCTAGTCTTCCTCTTCCTCGGCTCCTCTGGAATCGGTAACTCCTCCCTCGGTCCCTGGCTCTTTCCGTTCGTATTCCTCGGCTAGGACGTCGGTGCTTCTGTGCTCTGATAAGGATTTATTTACATTTTGATAAGGCAACATTAGATGGTACCGAGAGAAACTAATGGGAAATTATTTTTGTGTATCTTTGTGTATTGGAACAACAAAAGATTGTGTCTGCATGTTGAACTACATGTGCAGGTCACAGGTCAGTCACACACCATACTTCTGAGCAATTTTTTTTACCTTTACTGACAGATCTGACAACTACGCTATAACTGCACAGCTAACCTGGACTGTTGTCTCCAACACACACACAGATCGACACAGACACACACACACACACAGTTTTGAGGGAAGCAGCCGTGGCTCTTTTTGCAATATGACCAGGCTGAGGCAGACCTAGTGTGTGTGAGAGTGTGAGTGTGAGACAGATATGACAGCTGGGAGATGGATTGAGAAGAGGCAGTGTTCATATTCTTGGTGCCTCCAGCGACAGTGGACTGTAGACATGAATATTTAACACACGGGCAGCAACAAGTCTGACATATCTCTTAGTCGGCAGATAATACACACAAACACACACAATCCATATGAATATTATGCATACGCTATCCATATTGAGATTAACATTTATAAGGAGAATATTTTACTGCCAAACAGAAATACAGAGAGCAGGGAGGAAGAGGGAGGGAGGTAGAGGAAGAGAGAGGGAGGTGGAGGAAGAGGGGGGAGTGGAGGAAGGGGGAAGAGGGGGTAGTGGAGGAAGAGGGGGTAGTGGAGGAAGAGGGGGTAGTGGAGGAAGAGGGAGGTAGTGGAGGAAGAGGGGGTGGGGGAAGAGGGGGTGGGGGAAGAGGGGGTAGTGGAGGAAGAGGGAGGGAGGTGGAGGAAGAGAGAGGGAGGGAGGTGGAGGAAGAGAGAGGGAGGTGGAGGAAGGGGGGTGGAGGAAGGGGGGTGGAGGAAGAGGGACGGAGGTGAAGGAAGAGGGAGGGAGGGAGGAAGAGAGAGGTATGTGGATGGGTGGATGGATGGAGGGAGTGATGAGGAGAAAGGAGATGGAGTGAGATACATGGTGGGAGAAAGTGAGAACATTACAATTTTACAAGTTTAACCAATACTATAACAAACCAGTACCAACTCACCTCAGACTCTGAGGACTGCACTTAAATGTTAAAATGAATGCCGCTTTGTTTTTTGTCCGTACTGTCCTTTAAAGAGTTAATTGTCTCTATACAGGCAAGACTGAGCTGGCCAAACAGGTGGCACGCTACATGCATAAGGACGTCAAAAAGGTCTGTGTCACAATCACCCACATCCACACAGTCTCAGATGTGTCGTCTGCTCTCACATCCACACAGTCTCAGATGTGTCGTCTGCACCCACATCCACACAGTCTCAGATGTGTCGTCTGCACCCACATCCACACAGTCTCAGATGTGTCGCCTGCACCCACATCCACACAGTCTCAGATGTGTCGTCTGCACCCACATCCACACAGTCTCAGATGTGTCGCCTGCACCCACATCCACACAGTCTCAGATGTGTCGTCTGCACCCACATCCACACAGTCTCAGATGTGTCGCCTGCACCCACATCCACACAGTCTCAGATGTGTCGTCTGCACCCACATCCACACAGTCTCAGATGTGTCGTCTGCACCCACATCCACACAGTCTCAGATGTGTCGTCTGCACCCACATCCACACAGTCTCAGATGTGTCGTCTGCACCCACATCCACACAGTCTCAGATGTGTCGTCTGCACCCACATCCACACAGTCTCAGATGTGTCGTCTGCACCCACATCCACACAGTCTCAGATGTGTCGCCTGCACCCACATCCACACAGTCTCAGATGTGTCGTCTGCTCCCACATCCACACAGTCTCAGATGTGTCGTCTGCACCCACATCCACACAGTCTCAGATGTGTCGCCTGCACCCACATCCACACAGTCTCAGATGTGTCGTCTGCACCCACATCCACACAGTCTCAGATGTGTCGCCTGCACCCACATCCACACAGTCTCAGATGTGTCGTCTGCTCCCACATCCACACAGTCTCAGTTTGTCATCTGCCCTGCTGGAAGCGCATTATTGCTGCTTTTTAATGTCAATGATCGTTCTGTTCTCAGGGCTTCATCCGTATGGACATGTCGGAGTTTCAGGAGAAGCACGAGGTATGACATCATCGGTGGCTCCTCCCCCAAAGATGTGAATGTCCCAATGCAACGGCTGGAACCCCCGGAACAACGCGCGGACAGTTTATCAGCGTTTATTCTGTTTTCAAACTCTTTGTTGATTTGGGTGATCTGCGGGATATGTGATGGCGCCTTGTCCTGGTCCTCTTCAGGTGGCCAAGTTCATAGGTTCTCCTCCTGGTTACGTCGGTCACGAGGAAGGAGGCCAGCTGACTAAAAAGCTGAAGGCATGTCCCAACGCTGTGGTTTTATTCGACGAAGTGGACAAGGCCCATCCAGATGTGCTGACCATCATGCTACAGCTGTTTGACGAGGTACACACGCGCACAAACACACACACGCGCGAAACTGTTTTGAACCTATCATGATGCCTAATCAAAACCTGTTTCCTTCTGTCATAGGGTCGCCTCACGGATGGGAAGGGTAAGACTATTGAGTGCAAAGACGCGATCTTCATAATGACATCGAATGTGGCTAGTGACGACATTGCCCAGCATGCATTGCAGCTCCGCCAGGAGGCCCAGGAGCTCAGTCGCAGGAAAATTGCAGACAACCTAGGTGAGAGACACACACACACAGGTGCTATTCCATTATAGACTTCCATTTGTGTTGTTCCACAATCAACTTTCACAGGTGCTATTCCATTATAGACTTCCATGGGTGTTGTTCCACTATAGACTTTCACAGGTGCTATTCCACTATAGACTCTTACAGGTGCTATTCCATTACATTCTTTCACAGGTGCTATTCCATTATAGACTTCCATGGGTGTTGTTCCACTATAGACTCTCACAGGTGCTATTCCATTATAGACTTCCATGGGTGTTGTTCCACTATAGACTCTCACAGGTGCTATTCCAGGATTGACTCACGGGTGCGACTATTAATACAGGTCATTCATGTTCCTTTCTTTCCAGATGAGGTTCAGAAGAGTGATGACGTGACCATCTCCAAACAGTTTAAGGATGTTGTGATTCGTCCCATTCTGAAGGTAATGTCCCGCCCCCTCGTCGTTGGCCCAATCGTTGCATCTTGCTGACAGACTCCAACAACTGGCCCGATAAAGCCTGATAAAGATCTGCAAAGCTCTGACTGGGAACCTACTTGTTGGCTTCTCAGGCGCATTTCCGGAGGGACGAGTTTCTGGGGAGGATCAATGAGATCGTCTACTTCCTGCCGTTCTGCCCCTCTGAGCTGCAGCAGCTTGTCAGCAAAGAGCTTAACTTCTGGGCCAAGAAGGTGATCTGTGTGCGTGTGGTTTTGACTGAACTGTAGAATGGGGGACATTTAACTTTCCCCATTTTGAAAAAAGCATATGTGATAAGAAAAAGGTTAAGTTCAGACGTAAGTGTTACGTTTTTCAGGTTAGGATTAGGTTGAGGTTTAAGATAAGTTTAAGGATACGGGTTCGTTGTATTTTTCAAAGGATGTCCACTTCGGTGTCCTCATGTAGAGAAGCTGTACTCTATTAATTGGATACGGCTTGGATTTAGTGTTTAATGTTAGGTGGTGTGGGTTTATGCTAGGTGTTAGGCAAAATAGTCAACCCAAGGTTAAATAATATTTCAATCGTCGGGGTTAGAGTTAGGCTTACCGTTTGGCTTTTAAAACGTTAAAATTAAAATACGGACAATGGTTTCTGAAAGGTGTGGCTGTGCGTCTGCGATAGTGTGTGCTGGCCTAGTTAAGCAGATGTGTGTTGTGGGTATTATGCACTTTACAATATCAAGTGTGTATTTTCTCCTGCCGCTTGTTGACATGTACATGCAATAGAAACTATCTGAGATCAATACTAGGCGCGTCCCTGTCTGATCTGATCTGATTGTAGTGTTTAACATCACGTGAGCCTTCATAAATATTTAATTATCAATATCACTCTGTTTCTGTCAGCCAAGGCTGCCTGGGGGAACTGATAGAGAACTGACTCATGACTGTACGTGCATGACTGTGTCTACCTCTGTCAAGTGATGAATGGCGATAATAGCAATTCTTATTAGAGGAACTCCAGAGGGATTTGGCTCGCTGCTGTGGCATCCCGGGTAAAGGCTGGCCTCAGGCGCAGATCTAGGATCAGACCGGCCTTACGCCTGATGCCAATGCCTGGCAGGGGGGTGTAAATTGAAACTTGGATCAGATCAGTATTCAGGGATCATTCGTGCGGCTCCTTCTCTGGGTGATCAGTTATGTGTGATTAGGCTTTAAGTCAGCAGAAGGCTGCATCGTAATCTTGGCTGATGAATCAAAGTTAAGTGCATTAGCACGGGATTCTGGTTCTTTAACACGGGGAGAGATAGTTGTTGACGCACTGGGTCTCACCCTCACCTCCGTGTCTCACCCTCACCTCCGTGTCTCACCCTCGCCTCCGTGTCTCACTCTCACCTTCGTGTCTCACTCTCACCTCCGTGTCTCACTCTCACCTCCGTGTCTCACCCTCACCTTCGTGTCTCACTCTCACCTCCGTGTCTCACCCTCACCTCCGTGTCTCACACTTGCCCCCGTGTCTCACCCTCACCTCCGTGTCTCACCCTCGCCCCGTGTCTCACCCTCGCCCCCGTGTCTCACCCTCACCTCCGTGTCTCACCCTCACCTCCGTGTCTCACCCTCACCTCCGTGTCTCACCCTCACCTCCGTGTCTCACCCTCACCTCCGTGTCTCACCCTCACCTCCGTGTCTCACCCTCACCTCCGTGTCTCACCCTCACCTCCGTGTCTCACCCTCACCTCCGTGTCTCACCCTCACCTCCGTGTCTCACCCTCACCTCCGTGTCTCACCCTCACCTCCGTGTCTCACCCTCGCCTCCGTGTCTCACCCTCGCCTCCGTGTCTCACCCTCGCCTCCGTGTCTCACCCTCACCTCCGTGTCTCACTCTCACCTCCGTGTCTCACCCTCACCTTCGTGTCTCACTCTCACCTCCGTGTCTCACCCTCGCCCCCATGTCTCACCCTCGCCCCGTGTCTCACCCTCACCTCCGTGTCTCACCCTCACCTCCGTGTCTCACCCTCACCTCCGTGTCTCACCCTCACCTCCGTGTCTCACCCTCACCTCCGTGTCTCACCCTCGCCTCCGTGTCTCACCCTCGCCTCCGTGTCTCACCCTCGCCTCCGTGTCTCAACCTCGCCTCCGTGTCTCACTCTCGCCTCCGTGTCTCACCCTCACCTCTGTGTCTCTACCTCACCACTACCTCCCTATCTCTCTCTTTCCCTCTGTCCTAATTAGGCGAAGCAAAGGCATGACATCACTCTTCTTTGGGACCGCCCAGTTCTGGACCTGCTGGCTGGCGGTTATAACTTGCACTATGGCGCCCGATCCATCAAACATGAGGTACACGCCAAATACATCATATATATCTCTAGTCTCACTCTTCAGTCACTATCAAATCACAATAGTGTTTTCCTTCTACAACTACCAATGAGATAAGTTATGATCTATGCAGAGCTCTCCCAGGTAGCTGTCACAGTACTTTATTACTTTAGCCGTCTCAATAAAGAGAGAAATATATGTGAAGAGAAGGGAAGAAAGGATTAGTGCATAAGCCTCAGAAACACCAAAAAAACCATGCCTGTAATACTTGAGAGACTTCAGTAGCGTTCTCTCTTCATCTGGTTATCATTGAACTCGGCCTGACCCGTACGGTTATTGAATCCCGATTCTTCTGCGTTAGAAGTTTGCACTGAGCCGTACTCATCCGTCAGTCATCCGTCTGCTCCGGTGTTGTTGCCAGGTGGAGCGCAGGGTGGTGAACCAACTGGCGGCGGCATACGAGCAGGAGCTCCTCCCTAAGGGTTGCACCCTCCGCCTGTCTGTCCACTCAGAGGACAGGGGCGGGGCCCAGAGACCGGAAGGGGAGGTGCCGGGCCAGGCCACCGCGAGTTTGCGCCTGGAGGTGGTTGGTAAGGACAGCAAAGCGCGGACGCTGGACATACGGCCTCCGCTCAGCCCCGGACAATAACAGACACGCACACACGTATGTGGATGAACACAGAGTGACATATCACCCCATAGCAATAAGTGGGATGACGTAGGCTGTCATAGGAAATAAACCTGTCACAGAACATCATCGTGGTCTCTCTCAATGTCCTCTCTTTGCCTGGCTGTTTGGTTTATTTTATTCTGTATCTACACCAGACACAAAACACATTCACACACACACAAAATGTACACTTACATTCACAGCACACACATCCACCAGTCAGTGTCACTGTAACTTTAGCCCTGAACCACATTTATTAACCCCTTTTGTACTTAAGCAATATTTATCTGAAGTAGCTGGAAGTAAAACAATAGTTATATCGTGTTTATAGAAAAAAAAGTATATACATACATAGCATATATATCTATATATATCCATCTATTGAGAGAAATATATAATAATACATTATTTGCTTGATTACAAAATTCTAATAAATCAAAGCTAAGACAAAGCAAAATGCTTTAGTGTTGTCTCAGAAATGCACAAATATATATTTGTGAAAACATCACACCAACAGTTCTAATTGACCAAGATGTCTGCCATCTAAGTCATGTAAAGTCATGACGCAGGATCTGTAAAGCGCTTTGGATAAAAGCGCTATATAAAAGCGCAGCATTTACCATTTATGTAAATTGGAATAATTACCAAGGCGTATGTATGTTTATATAAATGACAGCTATCAATAAACTGCCTTGTGAAATGTTTAGTTGTTTAGATGTAAAACGTGAGGCGTGGCATTCGTGTCGTCAATACGTTCAGTCGTGTTTAGTGATACTCAAAGGCCAATCCATCTCGCACTGGAACTGTTATTCAGACATCTCAATGGACGCTGTGTGTTTACTCCCGGGTTCTGGGAGGTAACAGGTTTGTCCATGTGCACGAACGCCCACTACGTTGTAAATAAAGCTGATGTGATCAATGGAGATTCCTGTCTTTGTTCGGTGTCGATTCTCCTTGTCACTGGGGTCTTGTCAGAGGCCTGTGTGTCGCTGTCAGTCTGTGTCTCTGAGCCTGGGTGGGGATACGAGGACAAATGACAGTTGTCATGCTGGTGACATAACATGACTGCGGAATTTATTGAATGTGTGTGTAAGCGATGGTTGGGTACAGTGCATTTGTCTGGGGGGTCCAGAAGGGGCCGGTTCGCGAAGGCGGGGGGTTAATGCGTCTTTTACTCTATTCTAATTCCCTCTGCGGGGGAGTAGAGGTTCAGCCTCTCCATGGGACTGATGTAGAGGGAGGGAGATAGAGGAGAGATCCGCCATGTTGTTACCATAGAGTTTCAAGCTCTTCTTCCCTGCAGGGACGGAATTATAAAGGAGAAAAAGACACATCAACCCCTTCCTCCCGAACTGGGCCCTTTTGGACCCCCCAAACACACAGACAGACACACACACACATACACACACACACACACACTGTACCACAGTCTCCCTGAACAACTTGGGCATCCAGTACCCCTAATGCAGGAGGTGCTACATGGATGATCTATTCACATATTTCCCGTTTGACAGAACAGCTAGCTATTGTAGATGGGTAGATTATATCCACGTACATATTCACTTTATATGTTTAAAGTTCATGGTGGATCTTTGGCCCTATAGTCATCTGCCACGTATTCGGGTGGAGAGATCTGGAAGGCACATCGTTGTACTTCGAAATGTACATACGATCAATCTCAGTGTGTGTTTCCCATCCTAAGGTAGAAGAAGGTGAGGAAGAAGAGAACCTCTTAGTCTGTCCGTCCAGCTATTTCTGCCTGATGCCATTTCTCTGATTAGATTATAGGGAAACGGAAAACCCAACCTCTTATTCCCCTTCCATCCTCCCACGTCCTGAGAGATAGAGCCACCGTGCACGGCCTAACAGATAGGGAGAAACTGAAAAGGGATGCGGAGGAAAATATGCAGAGAAGGCGAAGTGAGATCTAGGGGAACACGGTTAGGGACGAGGGGGGGTGAATGAGAATCTGGGAAAAGACAGAGAGATGGAGAGTTTCTGTGTCAGGGTTGTAGCTTTCAGTCTTATGTGACAGCTTGCAGTATATTCCAGGTATCAGCTTCAAACTAGAACTCTGCTTTCCTCACACTCAGTCACACACACTAACCATGTCATCCCCATACTCCCAAATTCAAGATACGCACATGACACGTGTTGCTTCGCTATATCGAGTATTATTGTTCGCCTATATACGCAATAACTGGTTTGGAGTCACCTCCATTCTTGCAAATATGCGTCAACAGCAGTAGTGCTGGTGGTGATACTGGTTGGTGAGCACTCAGCTCGGCCTACGCATCACTCAGGGCCCCATTATCATATCTGTCCGCGCCCTTAACGGAGGACTTTCATCCGTGTTCCCCTCCCCTTTCTTCCCCTCCTCTTTTGCGCCTTTTCCCCGTGTTACGGACTCGAATCGATCGACCGGCCGGCCATTACCCTGCTCTCAACTCCAGACTTGGGGCAGTAGAAGCCAATATACCAGCATGAGATATCGAGATCTGAATGAGAAGACAACCCCACATAGGCGCCTGAAAGTGATTGCATGTGGAAGACATGTGAATTATATTGACCGATCATATCACAGCGTGTGTGCGTGCGTGCGTGCATGGGCTATAGAAGAAGACGAATGTGGTGGATATTCGGATATTGACACCCTCTCACTGGGTGTGGGCCAAATATATAATGGAGACGCGCAGGGACAGTCTGCTTCCTGACACGGTGACTGTGCACCAGGGCACCTCAAGACCCTATAGCGGACACGCGCACGTCTTACCCGGTCCCACCGGGAGAATTAGCATAAAAGGGGAATAACAGACCCCCACAAAACACGACCAGGCTGCCCCCTTCCCCTGAAGAAAAGAAAAATCCATTCTCCCTAATTCGAACCTTGCTCAGGGACAGCTCGCGTGGCAGATTGCAGCCTAATTGGTTTAGGGGGGATTTAATTCAATTAACTTTCCACAGCTCCGCGCGCCCCGCCGCCGGCCTGCTTTCAGAGCGCAGGGGCCAGAGCTCGAGATCTAATTAGCGTGTTTGGAGAAGCTCTCCTGCGTGCGCGCGCGCGGCCATCCCGGCTCCTCCAGCTGTGGTGTGTGTGTGCGCGTGCGTGTCTACGTGTGTGCGCGCGCATGTGTGTGTTGTCTCTTGGGACGGTTGCTCGGGTTTTTATACTAAAAAGCTTCTTTTTTTTACATAGATCCATTCGTCTAATTTAGAACATTGCAGTATAAACCCGAGATGTGGAGAGCATACTAAACTCCTTTGGTACATCAGAGTGAGAGAGTGTGGTGCTTAATATTCTTACAATATGTTCTATTGTTTTGGTTTAAAGTGTATGCTGCAAAGATTGACAATGCATCAACTTCGTGCATGTGCAGATTAAGCACTTACATTGTGCATACATTTTAATGACAACACTTTCTGTGAGTTTTACTAATGCATATTCCCTGTCCGTTTTCAGTTTTGGGGAAATGTTTAAATGATGGGTGACATTGCTGAACCGAATTGGGATCTGTCTGCACCTGGAAACAATAGTTATAGGGTCTGTGGGTCGTCTGTGTGTGTGTTGGTGCCGTCTGTCGGGTTCAGAGGTGAGATTGCATGGGAAAGTTAAACTGTTTCCAAAGTTACATACGCGTTGCCTGCATATGCGTTTTCAATTGCCGCGAAAAAGAGCAGTGACCTTCATTTAAGAGTTTAAACGTTAAACTTAATCCCTTCAAAGAGCCACGCAGCGTCTTGCGGCGTGTTTGTCTCCCCGAGCGAGGGCCGTTAATCCGGGATAATGCCTTGCATGCGCGGGGGGGTGAGTGCATGGGCACACGGGGGTTTAACTTTGGACTTTTACATTCATATGGGCGATTTAACGGAAACAGTAACCGGGGCCATTCGCATTCATGGCGTCTGAGTCAACAGAAGCGGACACAAAAGCTACAATAAGAAGCTCCTCGAGACCCCGGAGTGGGAGTCAGGCTCATAGGGGCATAGGCCCCTATAAATAGGCCCCTATAAATACCTGGCTAAACCAAATTGGTCTTGTATGGACCATAGGTGCTTGGGGCAATTAATCGTGTTTTTGGTTGTTCCATAATCTGCAATTATTGCCTGGCAATCAAAAATGTTCCTATTTTAAAGAGAACACGTGCATGCACGTGTCATACTTCCTAATTGAATTCCGTGCGTTCATGGTTTTCCCATCGCCCTGACAGTAATCGTTTCCGGTGATGATCCTCCCATTAGAACGGGACAACTCCCCGTATATACGTCGTTACCGTGGACGGGGCGGTATAACCGATATAGCTGCATGCAGATTGGGCTAATGAAGGCGGGGGGGAGATTGATGAGACTAAGGGCCGGACTCACTGGTGCCGCAGTGATGGATATAGTTGGAGAAAAGGGAGATGGATGGGGAAATGGAGAGATGGGAAACAGGGGAGAATGAGGGATCAGCAAAGGATATGGGACGGATAGGCTACCCGGGTATGAGAAAGGCCCCGCGGGGGGCCGAGCTGGTATCTGTCCCCGGGCACGCGGTGGTGGTCTGGAGCGCGCATGGGGTGTCAATCAAAATTACAACCCATCCATCAAGAAATCAGAATCGAGACCCGAGTTCCGATAAGCACAACTAGAACCGCGTGAAAAAGTATTAATGCATTGCTTGCCCAACCAAAACAGCCATCAGTTCTGTCGTTGAAGAAATGTTTATTATAGGCCTATATACAATTCAGAGAAATATTTACATTTTCATAAAAATAAAAAAGGCAATTGAAAATATGACTACATAACTATGATTAAATGATTCCCCACAAAATATTAACATACTCAATATGCAAAATAGGCTGCAGACTGGGTTTTTACTTTAATCTGAAAATAACACCACAACATTCATAAATCAAGATTCAATCATATCAGACGTTTGGCGACTGTTCAAGTAAATGTATTAAAAAGGGGAAAACGAACCTGCAAAAAAACAACGAACGTATATTTTTTTGGTGAAATGAAACACGTTTAAATGTTTTAATTAGGCTATGTGTATAATAAATTGTGCATTAATTGTCCTGTAATATTACTGACTTTACAGATTACTTATTTTATTACTGGGACGTGTGGGTATCTACCCTATCCTGAAGAGTATCTAGCATAAATCACCCTGAGCGTTTGTTAAATCTAAATGAATTAAATTGTTATTAGCCAGCCAATATCTGTCGGTATACAGACGTGTCTGCTTACAGCTTTCTAATGTTTATATTGTAATTTTTGATGTATGGAAATAATGCAACGTGAGTTTTATGTTTTAGCCAATTCATGCAGTTTTTACAATTTAAAACTCAATCCTGAATCTTAAAATGCATATATGTATACATATGGCCGAGGCGACCCAATGTGTTGCAAATATTGAAGCAGTGACTCCTTGAGAGCTCGTGTCAGCATATACATTGAGTGTATATTGGATATAGAGGTTACTCCACCAACCTGATCCTAGAGCACGTCAGGGAGCAAAAACATACACTTTCCAGTTGAGAGGCAGAACTTAGCGACCCACCGGTCTGTCACATTCACCTGCTTCATTTTAACCTTTACGTGTCATTGATGTTGATAGAAAGCGATAGAAAGCTGGTGCATGTGTGGCCGGCCGTATACCATGCATGCACCTGTTGCTGTCAATAGCACAGACGAAAGTGTTGTAATTCACTTCAACACATTTTGTATTTATGTATTTCCAATTTCTTCATGCTCGTTGAGACTATTAAGACTGCATGCATGCATGGGTACACACGTGAGTCTCCATGCATGCGTTTGGGTGTAGAGAGAGAACTATAGCGCGCGTGCATATATGATTTACCCGGTGATGGATGAGGGAGGTGGCGCGATGGGGTCCCGTCGGCACACCAGCCATTCAATCCCGAATTACCTAAATGCACCGTGACGCACCCGCTCGAGGCGGCCGGTGTCTATAACCCGGTTAGAGTCAATGCGCGCGACTGCTCCGTGGACTAGAGGTGCCAGGTCTCTGTGTTGGAAAAGAACAGAGGCAAAAATAGATAAGAAGGGGGTGCAAAACATCTCTGCCTTGAGTATATGATCCAAAGAAAACGTACCAAACGAAGATATGTTGCATAGCCTATCTAAAACACAAACTAAAATATCACACCATTTCGGCTTGTGTGGAAAATATATGTGTTGGACATTTTGTTAGGATAATAGATTTATCTAAATCATTAACTACAGAGAACTGAGTCAGCAAAAACAACAGTGTAAAAATAACCAGTATATTGAATTAATGTGTATAAACGAACGTTTGTAAATATTAAAATGCACTCTTAAAATAATGTCACTTTTTTATATGATGCAAATTCTAGGCAATATATGGACTGGAATGAAAATATAAAAAGCGCAGCAATTAAAACCTACCAATTTGGACAATGCCAATTACAATAGGCACATATATGTAGCTTGTAATGTAAAAGGCATCCAAATCATTACACATTATAAGTGTACGGGCATGAGGAAGTCCATGAATAAGCTATGAATAGCCGATAAATAAATGTAACATAGTGACTCCAAGTTATTTAAATCCTATTGTAGAATAAACATTAAACATTGCTATATAATTGTTGTTTTTGACGGTTAGGTGATTTTCCACTTCCTCCTTATTGTGAAGTAGCCAAAATATTAGATACTTAAAAACAATTTGGGTTGTGGTATAGGGCACATATTCCTTGGTTTGTGCTGTTTTTTGGGAGACACAAACCTTGGTATATTGGCCATATAACCATAAACCCCAGTGGAACCTTAATGAAATTAATTAAAGGTTGTGCAAAAAGGACAGTAAAATTAATTCTCTATTCCTACATCTTTTGCATGTTTTCAACCATACATATTTCCACATATATGTCCTCACCTATACCGGGGCGTTCAGACAATTGTCAATCCACGACCCTATGTGAAGACCATCGCTGTTGCATGCCCGTGCAACACATAGGCCTATATATCTCATTGAAAACGGCATGGGCCTGACCACTGCCTTGGCGACACCACCAATTGCCATATGCGGCCAGACAGTACACCTTTTCTCGATCGCACTGATATGATTGGAGAATTGTATAGGAGAACCATCCAGTACGCAATACTACCAGCCCGAGTGGGTTATTATGGGATGAGCACGGCAGGGCGGCGGGTTGTAATGCCATTAGATGCGGCCACTGGCCAAACAGTGTTAATATGAGAAGAGCCCTCTGCGGCTACAGAGAAGTGCTCTTTTACATATAAAACTCCATTACATACCCCCCCCCAATACACGCACAGACACACACACACACACACACACACACACACACACACATAAAGCCACTGGCCACTCTTTTCTAACAAATTTAGTTAGTTCGTAAAATGGTTAATTTTGAGTTTAGATAATAGTATTTTCTCCATCCTCATCTAAAGAGATTCATTTAATTTCTCCAACGTAGCCTATACTGGAAAATGGACCCTGCTTCTTTTCAACTGATTACACATATTTAATTGGGCCAAATCGATTCGGTGTTCACTTCGATTTAAGCCACGAAATAAGAGTATATGCAACTTTGTTCTAACCACCCTGCATGGTCCTGTCTGTTATATAGGCCAAAAAGCGCGTGTCAGTGTGTTTCACATCGCATCGGGTGAAACTGAGCAATAACTAAACCAATTTATGGTGCGTCAATGCGTTTATGAACGCAGGGATCCATATCCGCAGATTGAAACGCGTTTAGTTTGATTCTGACACTGCCAAGCCCCATGTACGCATGCATGCATCTCATTCTCACACACCACGCATGGTGCACCGCGACGCATACATACACCATGAAGATCAAATAAAACATTTAATTTCGGGAATCCGAATCATATCAGTTCTCCCCTCGAATAGTAAAGACGTCTGCATGGTGGCCGAGAGGGTTAACTTCATTAGTAATGCATGAGCTGCTGTGTGGGAGGGGGCTGGGGCCGCGCGCGATGCCCCCCCTCCCCAATAGACTCTCTCTCTCGAGACATTGTCATGGAAAGAGACCACCGCCTCGCTATTGTCTCGCGCACTGCCAAGTTTATTATAAACAGTGTGCGCGAGCTGCCCGGTGCGCTGTCAGACCGACCGGACACCGGCACGCGGAGGAGCTCACGAGGGAAGGGAGCGAGAGGAGCACACGGATGTGACTGGAAGAGGAAGATATTCACAGAGAGAGAGAAAGAGAAAATAACCACATTGTAGGAATATTGCTGCTCACGAAGAGAGGAGGACTTGACCAAATATAGGCCTGTATGGTAAAACATTATGCTTTGACAGGGAACGAGAAAACATATATAGGCTGTTTGGTGCGAGGAACTGATAACTTGGGGACCCCAAAGCCGGTCCTGGGAGAAATTAAAAACAAATAGGCCTAAGCTTATTCCGTTGTCTCAATAGCGCTAAACGTTTTAATTGCTCTCAAGTCCCGAGACGTTAATTGCATCCAGTTTTGCCCTCGAGTTGGCAGCTCTTGCGCCCCCATGTATAAGATGGATTACTCCTACCTGAACTCCTATGACTCGTGCATGGCGGCCATGGAGGCGTCGGCCTATGCGGACTTCAGCTCGTGCAGCCAGGCCAGCTCGTTTCAGTACAACCCGATCCGGACGGGGTTTGGTGGGAACCCGGGCTGCCCGCCTCTCAGCACCGCCAGCTGCACACTGGGCGCTCTGCGGGAGCACCAGCCCACACCTTACTCCACAGGTAAGAGTATACAGTATGCATGGCAGCGGGTAAAGTGGGACATGCACTGGCAATCAGGTAGATAATTGTTCATCACAGTTTTACATCTCCAGTTTCTAATTATTTCTGGGGATGATACAGTCTGTGGATAAAGTGTGTGATTTTATTGGAAATGTACACGAGAAAACGACATGCAATGCGTTTTTGCAAACTAATCCAGGAAATGCATTCGTTAAATAAACGAAAACACAATAAACAGAAGTCATAAATATTCGTTTTTTATTGACAGATGCCATAAGTGAATGGTGGTTCAAATATATAATTATTGTGTACGTGGCCATGCGAGTAATTCAATCAGGGAGACAGTCGTTACATGACCGAAGATCTCATTTGTAATTTTCCTAATCAATTTTATAACAATTTCCATAACATTAACATTTCCTTTCTTATACTACTCGATTATATGATTATATTGATTACATTTCCATCATGACTAAATAACTTAGCTCATGTTTGAATGTTAAAACTTTTATAAATGTTGAATACAAAAACTGCATGAAGGCACCTTCATTCGATTGCGTGCATGTTTCCTTCGTCAACGCAAATTTACTGATTATATCCTGATCAAACGAATTATCTCACATTTTTTAGTTAACAATTTTTTTCGAATCGAATGAAAACATAGATCATTAAATGAATTCTCTCGTGCTTTGCATGGGGAAAAACATTTATTTATTTATTCCAGGATTGCATTCTGGAATAATCAGGGTATATAAATAAAACATTACATACAAAATAATGTATTTCATTATAACATTTTATTCACATTCTGCTGTAAGATATTTAGGTGGAGTAATATTAAATTGTATAATTATTTAACATTTTGTTCCGCTATAATAAGTGTTGTATAATTATACAATAACTACACATGACATGGTCTATTACTAGGATTATTTTCAAAATGTGGGACTATTATGCCATAGACTGAAACAAAATAGAAACATCAATGTAAATACGTTTATTAAAAAAATGCATAGGCTATATTTGAATTACCTTAGTCAATTAAAAACTAAATTATTCAGGACACCAATAATTCAACATCGACTGTAGTCGGGAGTAAAGCAAGTCCATAAAATATATAGCCTATCAAAATCTGCTGTCAGATTTCTTCGTCGATTCAAATAGATGATGTTGTCTTATTGTGACTGGTTAATTCCACAGTTCCGTATAAGTTCTTCTCGGACCCGTCCGGTTTAAACGAGAAGCGGAAGCAGCGGCGCATACGGACCACCTTCACCAGCTCACAGCTGAAAGAGCTGGAGCGCGTGTTCGCCGAGACCCACTACCCGGACATTTACACGCGCGAGGAGCTTGCCCTGAAGATCGACCTCACCGAGGCGCGTGTGCAGGTGAGTGCATTGGTGCCATTTTAAAATTCACTGTCAATATTGATCGAGGCTATCAACAAAATTGTTATATCTGTAAGGTAAGTACTGGGGGGAAAAATGCATGCAGGTTTTTTGTCCCCTTTTTTCACAATACTGACCAACATACATTAATATGTCCTACGTGTTTATTTTGTTGCTGCTGTTTTTCATGTTGTGTGATAATACGGTTGAATTGGACTAAACGACACACGTATGTCTTTCTGTCCCAGGTGTGGTTTCAGAACCGACGGGCTAAGTTCCGCAAGGTGGAGCGTGCGGCCAACTCTAAATCAGGCAACGGGACTGGGGGCTCAGGAGGGAATAACGGAAGTAACGGTGGGAAAAAGGGCGAACCTAGGTCTTCCTCAGACGATGACGAATCAAAGGAGTCCACCTGCAGTCCAACCCCTGACAGCACTGCCTCGCTGCCTGGCTCAGCCAATGGGAACATGGGTAGCCCAGCCAGTCTCAGCCCCAGCCCCGCCCCTAACGGCGGCTACTCTAACACCTCCAGTTCCCCCGTCCTCCAGGGGCTCAAACCCCCTGGCTGGCCCAGTCTAGGCCCTACAAACCAGGGCATGGCCCAACCCGCAGCCCAGGCTCCTGAGCTGATGAAGGCCTGGCAGCCAGCAGACAGTATGACAGGGCCTTTCGCCGGCGTGCTCTCCTCCTTCCACCGGAAACCCAACGCCCTGAAGACTAACCTGTTCTAGAGAGAGAGACCCACAATGCTCTTCGTTCTAGATGATAAAGACATGGAGCAGACATCTCCAGTATAACTATATCTTTCCTCCCCTTTCCCCTCTGCCTTCTGCTTCAGGAGGGGATGAACCCTTTAATTTATTACCACCTGGACTTTAGCTGCCAGTTGCAACAAGTCAGGGTGCATGAGTGTTTGTTTGAAGTGTGTTACATGCATCTCATACAAGGAGTGTGTGTGTGTGTTAGTTGTTCTGTATGTCCAACTCCAACAAAGATACACATAGTCAGTCCCCCCCCGCCCCCACCCACTCACAAAACAACACAAAAAGCATTAGGAGACATTGTCATGCACTTGGTTACAGTAGCTCCTCCTGGGCCCTGTGTCTGGTATGTGAGCCAGCCAGGGCAAAGGTAAATAGCCAATCTCCCTTGGGAGAATCACGGGGACAAAACCCCAAACTGTTAACAGCAAGCACAACTTCCTTCCTTTAAACCACTGGCAGAGAGCAAGGAACCCCCCGGAATCCAATTATCCTCCTGACAGGCCAGTCCAGGCCCCTCCTCAAAGCCTCACCGCCCGGCAACAGTGATCCCCTGAGAGAGTTCCAACTGTCAACTGTCATTTCCGCCGGACCAGCTCAAACATCTCACATTGGTCATATTCCTCTGCCCGATCCATTAGAGGACTGCTATCCTGACCGACCGAGGAAAGGAGAGAAACGGTTAAATAGTTCAGTGAAGGGAAACAGGAAAAGTTAGCAAGACTTTCTCTAGCCATGACTTGAACAGCACTGGATCCGGTGGTCGGCCATTGTTACTGAATAAGACAACAGACCTCGTACCCAAGCATCATTTGAGGTTTGTGACAGTCCCCAAGACAACTGTACTTGTGGTGGGTTTATTTATTGATGAGAAAATTATGGAGTAACAATAAAGTGTCATTGTGTCACCAGAAGCAGTAGACCCTTTTAAAGACAGATATCAAAATGTTGTAATTGAAAATGATTTGTAAATAGTAATATAAATATTAGTTTAGTGTTTTTCCCTGCCCTCCACGTTGCTTTAAGGCGTCCAAAGAGCGCATCTCTCAGCTCACAGACCATTTTATCCTGAGGTTATTTAAAGGGAAGGTTTTTTAGCAGTCGTGTGAAGGGTTATAGAGCTGCTGTAATATTCTGTCAAATAAATCTACACTATAAAATCACTGCTTGAACCTATAAACAATGTCGTTGTGAGTTTCCCTGTGAACATTATTGGGAGGCCGAGAAACCGGCCAAGGCACCATTCAAGTGAATTCACAGATCACCTGAGCATCAGTCTAATTTACACACAAACACACACTCTGAAAGGGCCTCACAAAGAGCATACGAGTGGCCAGTCTACTCCCAACACCAACGTGGACGGCGTGTAAAAATACACAGCTCTCATGTTTCGTAGTCATTGTAAAAACGTAGCCATAGAGAGCTGGAGCAGACCATAGCACTGAAAACTGGAGCTCGTTTCGGTTTTAATTATGTGTAGCTGTACGATACAGTTTGTGTGTTGCATTAGCCTGAAAAATAAAGGTGATTTTTTATTTATATTCAACTTATATTGGTCTTGCGGTTGGAAACACAAGCATCTTCGCAAGTTACAGAGTCACGATACGCAAACGGCGTTTACAGATTAAATATTAGTTTTTATTAGCGACTGACCCAACAGACAACAGGAGGTCAACGGTTACACAGTTACAGCACAAGTCTGGAGACGGAGACATTCTGTACAACTAATTACTCAGAGAGGATGTCAGCGCTTTATGGTTAAGGCAAGGCTTGGCCAGGCAGGTTGGACGTGGCTGGGGGGAAACGCACTGGGCAACAGTCCCTGGTAGATACTTGGCACCAGGGAATGGGATAAAGCTACTTCATACTATGCAGTAGAACTGCTGACGGCTACAGATAAAAACGTAGTTCACTCACATCTCTCCTGGTTCCACTTATTGTGCGTAAACATATACATTTACATGAAACACATGTCAACGTTACAGTATAATGTTACAAATAAAAGATATGAACTTGGTGTCTTCCGTTTTTTCACCTTTGTGCATACTGAGGTTGATAGGACAACAGCACCATCAAGTGGTGAAATGAGCGACCAGCAGCCTGTGATATGTGGCAGTGTTTTCGCTATGGATCCTGGGGTCCCGCTGTGTTGGCTGAAATGTCCACAATTTCCTCATTCCCTCCGGTCCAGTTATACGCAAATTAGTACAATAACAAAATGGGGGTACTGAAGTTTGTGCAAACGGATGAAGGAGGGTCCTGGGACCCCGGGGGCAGAATACAACAAAAATACAACAACATACTGTTTTAAAGGGGTCGAGAACAGGATCAGTCACACAGAGGAAATTTGCTGGCTCAGTCCGCTGCATTCCCTTTATCTCAAGAAACTTACAAACACGTACACGACAGACAACACGAACGATTCAATACTCCTTTTGAGGAGCAGAATAAAAACAAAGACTAAACTTAGTTTCAGCATGGCACTGTCCAAGGCTGAAGCAATGCGAGTGATGTTACCAAAGAAAAGCTCTCCATCCATGAATAAAGTCTAGTCAATACGACCATAAAACAGTACTCATTTTGTAATAACTACCGGTAGTCGTATATCATTCCTGAGCTCAGACAACTTTCACACGCTAAACTTTGACGTCTGTTATATGCATGTTACTTTGATAACTGCATTTCTGGTAGTTAAACCATCATTGCTTTTTAAAAATCATTCAATTAATATTTTTTCTAAACAGTACCATTTGCCTAGAAGCACAGCAATGGTACTTGGTAAGCGGACTGTGTTCTCATGTTCCCAGTTGAATACCTTGCTCCCAGAATTCCCTTTTGAGTTTCCCTCAGCCTTTCAGTAATTTTCATGTGTCACCACAGGTTTGCCTCCTTCCGAGAGCAGACTCATTTCTCAGGAAAAGGTTTGGGGGTTTCGGACAAGTAGGGGTTTGGCAGGTCCGTGTAGTGATGTTTAACATAAGACTAAAAATCTTTCTACTGTTTAAATAAGTCTGGCTAACGCAGTAGCCACCTTTACACTGACACAATTACCGTCTTTAAAAAAGGACGTTTAACAAATCTGTTTGACAAATTGAGTGCAATATCTGTCTGGCATAGATTGTTCAGCTCAGTTTAGATGGGTTTGGCCCAGTATGGACTAGTTCAGGCCGGATCAGCTCACTTCTGTTGCGCCTGCTCTTTCAGGCTCTCCAGCAGAATCCGCTTGTGGGCGGGATCTAGAACCCCCGCCTCTTCCAGGTCCTCCTCTGTGATGTCACTGCGAAGGAGGAAGCGGAGTGGATAAGACTCAGGAAGGGGTGTGTTTCATGATAACTCTTTTCAGACTGGTGGTCGTGTCTACCTGAGGAACTCCAGGTCGTCCCAGCCATTGTGGAGGAGTCCCTCCTCATAACGTTCCAGGCCAAGTTTCAGTAGCCACTCCCCCACAGACGACTCCCCCACAGAGAGTGACAAACTGCTGCTACTCCACCGCGCCTACAGAAACACAAACACACCTAAATAACAACATATCTCTAACAAGGACACACACGTTCGTACAATAAGCCTTACCAAGAAAGATATTAAAGGTTAAGGCGTCAGGGGCAAGATCGTGTTTAGGCTTAAGTTGAGTTAAGTTGAGGGTCAAGGTAAGGTTTAGGGAACATTGTTTCATCAATGCTACAAAATGTCCAGTATGTGCGTTTACGTATGTTTGACAGATCTTTGGTCCTAAACTATTAGAACAGGAACATTCTAGTACGGACACACCTCCTCTGGCAGATCTTCGGCGATGACCTCGGTGATGGGGGCGCGAGGAGGGAAGGTACGACAGGCGTCTCCGGACCCCAAGCCCTGAACTCTAAAGTGTGGAGGCGCAGAGGGAGCACGCGGGGTTGGAGAGTACTCGCTCTCGCTCAGCGTCTTGGCCATCTGCAGCACTGAACACGACTGGTCGTCAAGACCCCCGGCACCTCCCCCTCCCCTCCTAAAGCCCTCCCCTAGGCAGAAGGCAGGGCCAGGATTGGCTGCGGGGATCTTCACCTCGGCCAGGTCGGGGTAGAGGGGGCGAGGTTTCGGATGGGACGTGTCCGCCGTCTCCAGGGCTCCTTTGGGGAGGGGGGGAGGAGGAAAGTCCGGAGGAGGTCGGTTTAGAGTGGCCCCCGCCTGCGCCGCCGCCCCAACAGCCGCGGCGCTCCCGTCCTCCTCCGACGAACCCTCCTCGCTGATAGCGCGGACAGGCTGACCAGGCGTGTGTCGACGGGGCTGCGAGGGCCCAGGCGGGGGCTTCCCCCGGCCCCCTCCAAAGGACGCGGTCTTGCCGGCTGGTGGGGAGCAAGGGGAGGGGAGGAGCTCCGAGGATAGGGCTGCGGCCGATTGGTTAGGAACCCCCTCCAGGATGTAGTAGGCGGGGTTATTGTAGCTGTTGTTCTTACAGGCGGACGGGTCGACCTCAGCGGCGTCCTGCTTAGCCCTGGAATACACACACGGAGAGAGAGGGAGGAGTGTGTGAACAACCTGTGAGTGAGCGAGTGAGCGTGTGAGTGCGTTTGTATTACCTGATGGTAGTCCCCTCCTCCTTGCCGCTCCTCTCCGCCTCCTCGCTCACCTTCCCAAGCTCCGCCCCCACGTGTTTGCGCGTCAACGGCGGCCTGCGGAACGAGAAGGAACTTGGGTAAAAACACACAGCGGAAACACTGGGAAACAGACTCGGCGAGTTTCAGCTGCTTTGGTGGAGGGCGTGGGGGGAGGGTGATGGTGTGGGGGGTGGCGGAGGGCATTGGGGGTGGGTACTAACTTGACGTAGTCGTGTCCTGTTCTGGGGGGCAGGGTGGACCTGCCTTTAGGACCGCCCGTCTCGTCCTTATCCACACTGATCCATTCTACAGAACAGACAAACACCACGCATCTTTACTCCTGAACACACACCACACACACACACACACACACACACACACAGTAGATTACCATAGAGCCTCTCCCTGGTGCCCATCCTCTCAGCAGGCACGCGCACCCTCATGGACCCCCGGATGTTGCCTGTCTCCTCCCCTCTGTGAGAAAGGTAGGTGTGAAACTGCTGGGCTGTACTGCCAATCATGGACTTCAGAGCCAGCACACACTCTCCTGAGGGGAAAACACGACACCGTATAGAACACACACATTAAGTCGAAGGCACGCTAATGTAGACGAGACACACGAACGCAACCGCACACACACACTCACACACGGACACACACACACACAGCCTCTCGTACCAAAGGACTCGTATCCATCTAGGGACTTGACGGTCAGCAGCAGGTGTTGGTCCTGGAGGTATTCTATCTCTGAGAGGAGGGGCTTAAGCGTCGTCAGCTGCTTATTGGACCAGCCCACACGGAGGAAGTTCACGTTGTCACTGCTCTGGCTGTCGTTCTCATAACTCTTCTTAAACTCTACAGTGAAAAAGAGAACGACAGAGATGGCTTGAGAGAATGAGAAGAATGCGTTATCAAGCCTTACCCAATATCCCCGGGTTCGGGTGTCATAACAGCATGGTACCTTTACAGAAGTCTTCTTTACCCCATTAAAACAGCAACTGGTGTGTGTGTGGATCTCACCTTCTAGGCATGTAGAGTAGAACTCGATGAAGAACTTGGTTCTGCTGGCAGTCTTCACTATAGCTTCGATGCTCTCAAATTCAATATAGGCCTGTTCGGATGTCTTAGGGAGACCTGGAGAACCCGGGTCAGGGAGAAGTACGTCGTTACAAACCCCAGCCTCGGTGGCGTCATAAAAAAACAACGGTAGACAGCGGACGCACCTTTCTTGGAGACAAACTGTGATGTGACCCCGACTTCGAAAGTGGCGAACACGGGGGAGTGGTCACTGGTCACGATATCATCCGTACAGCCTGAGGAAAGACATTTCATTAACCATGACGCCAATACCCTTTTTTGTCCTTTGTGTACCAGGGAAATACAAAAATCTTTAAAAGTGGACAGGCGCAACCGCAGCTCTGCAACCCCGTTGGTGTTGAACATGTGACAACATTCATGAACTTTGACCTGGCCGGGTCTGAGAATACGAGTGAGGATGTTGTGCATTGCAACTTTTTGTTGTGCGGTTGTTTCGGCAACTTCTGACATTTCCATTTATGCACCTATTAATCAAATGTCACACTCGTTATGGCCTCGACTCCTCAAAACAATGCTGCAGCAGATCCGGGAGAGTCAAAGAGCCGGACACGTCTCCGTTTGAGGCGCATTTCACCAAAGCCATTCTGTTTCTCACACCGCCCACTCAACCACGTTCTGTCAACCCACTTAGGAAACGAAGGCATTTCCCAGGTAGACGACCACTATTTACCTTGCAGGTGCCTGACCCACCAAAAGGAGTCGCTAGAGAGTGATGAGACAAGGCAGCCGGGTTCGACATTCACCTGTCCACTCGGTGTGACTCAATTTGTGCTGCCCTCTGCTGGACCCTCTTAGAACTGTAGGTATGTTGCAACTGGGATTCAAATTCCTACGTCTGTACTGTGAAACCAATGACTAATAGCCACTGCACCCCTCAGAGAACCACAAATGAATCCAGTCAATTAAGCCAGTGGGAGGGGCCTAAGACAACTGAAACGTCAATGAGTGGCTTATGATGCGGCTAACAGGGTCTTACCATAGGAGTTACAGACCATATGCGTCTCTGGATATGACTTCCACAGGATCCTGTCACACCAGGAAGGGACATTAGTCCGCATCTTAAATGAGAGAGAGACATTGAGTAAAAAATATAGAGAGAGAGCCAGAGACATAGATAAAGAAACAGAGAAAGAGACACACACTGAAAGAAAGACGGCAGATAATGTGGGAGATGCGAGAGTGAACAGATGTTTTAATCGTTCTGTGTCTGTGTGCGAGTGTGAGTATACATACCCCCGTAGCCTTCTGTTTCTGCCACACGTACGTGTCCCTCGAACCTCGTTCATAACGGTATGTGGGAGGATAGGAGATTTCTTCCTCTGCTAAAACAGGGAACCAACAAAACACATGACCACAAAAAACACCTTTTATGTGGTCCCACTAAAACAGGGAACCAACCAGCCACATGACCACAAACACCTTTTATGTGGTCTTTCACAGAAGTCAGCCGAGCGCATCGCTACAGATGGAAAGAAGTGTGTGTGTGTGTGATACCGACCGAAGCGCAGGAACACCTTGTTCTTCTCTCTCTCCAGGTTAAGCTGGTCCACCTTCAGGAGAGGGTCAAACTCTTTCCTGTTGATGTAGTTCAGGATCTCCTGGATTTGTGAGAGGGTCAGAGTGAGCAAAACGCGCCCTTTTGTGAGCGTGCACGCGCTCGCTCGCTCTGCGTCTGCGCCCGTCTACCTGTATATCCATGTCCAGCCGGTAATTGAGGTCGCCCAGCCAGAAGAGGTGTGTGAAGCGCAGGGAGATGTCAAACGAGCTCAGCTGCTTGTCGCCCAGAGAGAGCTGACGAAGGATATCCAGGTAGTTCTGGTTTCTCCTGCAGGGGTCAGAGGTCAAGTACGGGTTAAAGGTACACGGTCCAGTCAAACCGATGTCAAGTAACGATAGGGTCCCGGCGAACAATAGAATGTGCTTCTGTCTGTATACCGGCTGATCTTTTCATTGCCGGACGTCAGATGACAGTTGACAAATCCAAAGGAGGTCCCGTTGAACATGAAAGACACCCCCACAGCCCCTTTATTACCTAAAAAGAAAACACAAACACACCACATGAATGTTGTGAATCGTTTGTAAATGTGTGTGTGTGTGTGAATAACGTTCTTACCCAACGTGTTGGCGATACCAGTTTTAACACTGGACACTCCCACGTGACTGATTCGGTTCTCATGTTCTGGTTTAACCAACACCGATATCTTGATGTTCCACAGAGTCTGGACCGCAATCTAGAACGCAGGAGATCGGAGAGTCACGCGTATGTCAACCCTTCACGCTAGTTGGAATTATCCTAATTGGATAGGGCTACAAGCAAGTGAGTCTCCTGGAGAATAATAATGTCTGCATCTCCTACTTCCTTTATGAAATATGACCTCAGACCTTGAACATTCCAACAAGAGATTGTAAATGTATTGTAGATGTTTTCTAGTTTTCAAAACGTCTCCCTCTCTCACTCTCCTAGGCTGCCTTATTCTCCTCACCGGTTTGTAATCCAGTTCGGTGTGTTCTTTGAGCGCGGCGCGGAGCGAGTCGACCCACTCGCGGTCGCACACGGAGTTCTCCTGCGTTCCGAACACATAGAGGTCATGTGGAATGGTCACGGTCATCTCGTCTAGGGTTTTTCCCAGTCCCCGACACAGCACCCAAGATCCCACCAGCTTGGGGGAAGGCACAGAGCCTACAACACACACACACGCACACGCAGCAAGAAACATCACGTTTATATGATACCAGAATAGTTAACACGTAAGGTGTGTGTGTGTTGGCACTACTCACCCATGTTCCAGGTTCCTATAAAGATTGAGATCATGTCTGGCTCGTCCTGGTTGGAATGTTTGTTCTTCATCAGCTGCAGCAGCTGACAAAATGCCTCCCGCTTCTGAAACACACAGTGTAATGTTAGAATGATGTATGTGTGTGTGTGTGTGTGTGTGTGTGTGTGTGTGTCTCAAACACACAAACACACAGTGTTATTTTAAAACGTATTGTGTGTTTTATGCTTGTGAAACCGAATACTGTGTAATGTTAGAAGTGTGTGTGTGTGTTTTATGCTTCCCAAAATCCAGAGTGTAATGCTAGAATGCAATGTGTGTGTGTGTATTTTAATTCCTGCCAGCAAAATTGTGCGCAAATCATGTTTATCGAATTTGACATTGAGACAAATATGTCCCATCATGAATAATTGTAAAGAAAGTAAACCTTAGCGCCGGTGAAGATGAAGTCTTTTCTTTGGCTCTTGTCTTTCTCCTTCTCAAACACGATGCCCAGCTTGTTCTGAACACGCTGAGACTTAATCAGCTGACGAACTGATGGGGGGAAATAACACGGCAGAAAAAACAACTGTGTGAGAGAACTTGTGTGTGCCTGTGTGCCTTCTCATCTGACATGCATGCATGCATGTTTCTAATCCAGCCATGTCATCTGGTGTGCGCGCCCTCACTCTTGTCGTGTGTGAACGTGTTCCAGTCCTCCTGGCTGTCCTTCATCTTCTTCATCACCACCAACTTCCCGCCCTCCACATCCACCGACAGACTGTGCTTCTGGCTCTTCCCAATCTTCGTCAGGTCCGCCAGGTACACGTCCAGCTTCACCTGGACAGACAGCGGGGGGTTACACCTGTGCAACCTGACCCACACAGTCAGATTCCACCCCTTGGCCGACTAGAACATGTTCCGTCTGACGTAATGCTGAACACCCCGGTTTCACCACCAGGGGGACTCAGTGAGTCGATGCATGCTAAAAGCCACAAGTCCTCAACGAGATCCACCATGTTGCAACCAGAGCATTCCATGGCAGCGACAATCTAACCCCGGATTCTCCCGTCCCTTTCTGTGACAACATAGCAATAAAATATCTGAGCTCAGTAGATGGTCCAGAATAAGTCCTCGTTCAGTCCGTGTGGAATCTGATGTGGCCATTTTGACAATGAACAGCCCACCACCACAGACCCCTCCCCAAATAAAATCACCCGCGTAACTTCTCCTGTAAACAGGAAGTGGGTAAATGAAAGAAAAAAAATTCGAAGACAGGCGCAAACGTGGTGTTTACTGGACGTGAAACCATCGGATATGTTCCCGGATCTGTGCAAACCACAATATGAACCACAGTAACAAAAAAAGTTGAGGGAAACTCCTGGTGCATAAAGCAATGGCTTAAATCAGTTTCATTTACCCACTAATCATGTCCTTCCCAACACATGTCTTGTACACCATGTGCTACCAAACTCCTGGTGCATAGAAATACAGTTTGAAGCATGATGCCATTGTTGAGATAGTGTTGATAATTTTCCACAACAATTATGAACTTAAAACATACTATAACACATGTGTATTGCAGGGGATTCCAACAGTCTGGGTTTTGAGCTATTTAAAAAAATATCTCAAAAAGTCTTACATTCTAAAATCTCTCTCCTACAGCTTCTCCCTCTGTCATTTTTTTTCTGTAAATATATCCGGGTATCGAAATGCATGTAACTGGCCCATATTCATTCAGTTCTCAGTTCCTGTATTCTTTTTTTGTATTCTTTGCAACTAATCTTGATCCTTAAAAAGGTAAGACAAATCGTCAGTCCATTTCAGTGATTTAATCACACCAGTCCCATTTCTTTTTTGTGAAACTGTTCCTTGAACAGCAAATTTGGCCCTTACAACCACTAATGGTTTTCTAGGTAGAAGTTGGTAATTGCGGACATGACCTCAATGTAAGGCAGACAGGCAGACAGACCATCTGAGAGTCATTTCTAAACGCAGCACGTGTAACACATCATAAACAGGATAAAAATATGCAATACAAAAATACAGCACATTGTTCTTACGTTCATTACAGTAATATTTCAATGTGGAGGAGTGACAGTAAACACAGATATACCCAACTAAGCAGTGAGCGTGGGAATCAGGGCCAAGGGTTTTGCAACTGATGCTTTAGCTGGGTAACTCCAAAATCAAACTAGCTGGGTAAACCAAACCGAACTAATGAAGTAATCGGCGGGTCTTTATTAAGGTCAAGCCAGTGCCTATTGATACGGGATACAATGACCATACAAAAACAAAGTCTCAGTAAACAGGAGTCTCGATAAACAGGCGTCATCCTCTACCATGCTGCCTGTTCCTCACAGAACCTCCTCTACCATGCTGCCTGTTCCTCACAGAACCTCCTCTACCATGCTGCCTGTTCCTCACAGAACCTCCTCTACCATGCTGCCTGTTCCTCACAGAACCTCCTCTACCATGCTGCCTGTTCCTCACAGAACCTCCTCTACCATGCTGCCTGTTCCTCACAGAACCTCCTCTACCATGCTGCCTGTTCCTCACAGAACCTCCTCTACCATGCTGCCCGTCCCTCACAGAACCTCCTCTACCATGGTGCCCACCAATGGAGCGTGCCATCTTTTATATAATCCCTGAGATTAAATTGTTATTTGGCATGGGGGTTTAGGTTGAACCATGCACTGGGTTGTTGACATTCCTACAGAGATGCTCACGAAGTCTCTGAGCTTGAGTCCAAGTCAAGTCTCTCGTGGTTATAATAAGTGTTGTATCAGCAGCAGCGTCCCATTCAGGCTGTTTAGAACACTGCATAGCGATATATGAGGAATTTAAAGCATGTAATATGTTATTATGACTATATTAGCCTGCATTATCAGCTTTGAATAGTCGATTAGTATATAATCAAACCCAGTGTAACGTTAAAACGGTAACGTAGCAAACACCAGCGCATTACTTTCTTCATAATATCTTTCTTCATAATCTCCCCGACGGTCGCAGCTAAAGCAAGACGCAAGTCTTAAATGACCAAGTTAGATGACCAGTGCTGAGCTGAACATGTGTGCTAACCAATCAGAGTGCGTTTTCAGATGCCCGATCAACTTAGATGCGGTTAAATCCTTTATCTTGCGAGGAAATATTTTGCATTCGGCGCTTCTTTTGTGTGGGCCTTGTCGCATGACGTTTCTAAATCTATAGCATATGACTAATGGCACCGGGCGGCAGCTGCCGGGTGTGGTTGACACGTGTGTTATTATCATTTCTCGCGTGGCTGCGCGCGCAGTTGATTCGTTACGTAGGACGTGGAAGGTTATAGGTCACGAAGGGATGGAGGGGAACAATGTTCAGTTCATCAGACGTTTCGTAAACATAAAGATTGTTCACGAGTTCGCATCTGAAGTCCGAGAAGGTCCTAATATTTATTTATATGCCGGTCTTCCCTTCACACACCGAACCAACAGTTATCATCTGCTCGAATGAACACAGTTTTCAGGGCGTGGGTCTTAACACTCCGAGAAGTCATCTAGCCGCATCAGGTCACATAACAAAAAGCTACACACACACAGTTGGGAGACTGTTCCCATGTCTGTCTGGCTTCCACTGGAAACCTGGTCAGTTTGTTTTGCATAGCCCGGTGCAAATGGAAGAAAAAGAACACTTCGAAGTGTGTGTGTGTGTGATTGTGTACCTCAAAGGCTTGCACAGGGATGGTTTTGCTGTGGCGTGTCAGAGGAGGAGGAGAGGAGAGACCAGACAAGCTCATATCCTGAACTGCCTTCAGAGCCTAGAAAGGGAAACGGACAAGGGGGGGAGGGGGGTCGTTTAAAAAAAACACTTATATTATTTATCTTCTTTGCACTTAACTTGACGTTAAAAACATTGCTGCTTACCTCACTTCCTGGTTGTGATGCCACACTGACATTTCCCACCCCTACCCCCTTTCATGTGCGGCCTGACCTCCTGAGACTAGACAGAGCGGTAGGACGGAATAATGACCAGTAAATTCAATTTGTATGAAGGATTTTGGGGGCCCTTCCTCGGTCTTTAACCCAGCTAAGAACACACCCGCTGGGGTCTAATCGCCATTCGCCTCATGGCAGACTATCAATCAAACGGAGGAGGTTAAATAAACACGTTCACTAGCAGCTGTATGTGTGTGTGTGTGCGCTGTGTCTGCTTCTGTGTTACCTTCTTCTCTATAGAAGACAGCAGGTCTTTGAGGATCGCCAGCTTCGTGACCAGATTCTCCAGTTCCTGGTCGCCACCCTGATTTACAGACTACACGAGAAAACAAGACGGTTAACATCGACAAAAGCATTCAAACGTTAAAAACCAACAACGACACCTAGCCAGTCGCCTCGCCCTGGTCTTAGGTGGGTCTGCAATCTGAGGGCAACGTACAGTCAGACTATATATATGAGACAACCATTAGAACCACGATCGGGCCGTACATGTGTACAGGAAATATGTCCTTTTGCACTTGATTAGCTACGGTTTGGGTTTTTTCATCCCCATTCATTTGGCCAAGCAGGTTCTCCCTCAAACACACACACGAACACTGCCATGCATATGAGAACCCATTGTGTGTGTGTGTGTGTATTTACAGTGTGACTCTGAAGCCCAGCTCTCTCCAGGAACTCTTGTTGTTTTGCCTTTTGAGACAATGAGCTCTTGTCCCCCCTTGCAATCAGAAGCAGTGTGTGTGTGTGTGTGTGTGTGCGCGCGTGTGTGTTCAGGAGGAAACCAAGGTGAGTCATGTCTAAGCTTCCTGTGCTTCCCAGTGATTCATATCACCCCACCAGTGGTCTCCTAGTGTCTACACAGACAAACACACATAGATTCAGACACAAGACAAACACACATAGACGCAGGCACAGAGACAGACAGACAGACAAACACACACACACAGATTACTGTATTTTATATGTCATTACAGTTGGTGCAATTCTGTTACACATGTGTTGGATATTATCCAATCACAATTGGGCAGAAGGTATGTGTGATTTACCAAGTTAATTAACGGCTAATTCAATGTAGTTCCACAATTAAACTGATTGCCAACTTATTCAATATTATGTTAAATTAATAGCGTATTTCAATGTCAACTGATTTATTTTAATTTTACCTTTATTTAACCTTTTTTAACAAACTACAAACAAATGTTTGTAGTTGGCAATATCATGTCTTTTAGAGTAATGATAAGGTTTCTGGTTCGAAAGAGCTAACGAAGACGTTGCACTGAGGTTTAGGATTGGACACCTTATCAAGTACAGACAAAGATAAAAATTAGCTACTATAAACGCACACAGTCTAAGGTCTGATTAATGAAGTTGTAATTACCTCGCTGGAATCTGATTCATATTGTCCATATTACCCATTTATGCATAGCTACAATCGCTCATAATTTTTAATTGTACGTATATTTTTTATATTATTCTTGCCTTATAGTTTCTTAAATTATTACTGAACATTGTTCAGAATTATGCTATGTAATTAGGTGCATTTTACAAATGAAATACTTTGGCTTGATTGTTACTGTACCACTAGCATAAATCGCAGGACAAATGACCAAAAGACTACAATTAATGTTCTTTTAAAAAATATTTAAAGTTGTTTTCTTTTCTACAAAATTGTTCAGAGTGCCTGAAACATTCCCAGTTAAAAACGTGTGTCCGTCAATCAGCTGGCATCGACTAATCAGAACACTGCCACCCCAAACCACTCTGGACAAGGTTATGCAATTCCATTCTCAGATGGTCAGGGAAGAAAGAGACAAATTATTGGTAAAAATCATCAGTATACACACCGTTTAGGGAACGATTCTACATAGCGCGCCTGTCAAAATAGTGTTTCCGAATTTCCTTAACATAATTATAAACCTCTTCAATCATATTTAACATGATTACATCCATAGCATTGCCACCAGTTAAGACTTCATAACATTTTCAAATGTTAGAATTCTTTCAAAGCAGGTTCGTCTGACAGCTAGTTGGTGCTCGAGCCAGCTAACGAATAGTGATTGGACGAAATCCAACGACACGTCGAGGATCCACAATAACACACGTCACCTCAATACTCTCTAAAGTATTCAAACCATTTTACGGTCATGCATATTGACTCTTGACGGGCAGAGAAATCACTTCCTTCCTTCTCCGTAGCACTAGACTGCCCATGACCTCTGACCCAGCAGTACATCCCTAGTGTCTAAGGTTTTGGACAGATCTGAAGGCCAGGCACTGAAATACACGTCTGCATCAAGGCTAATTAGGCCACAGGGGCCTGATATTTTAGGAGCATGTCAGCAAATGTCTTTTCCATGAAGCGATCAAATAAGCAGCCCACATCCAAGATGACCACCACCCTTTAATCTGGTTGTCTTGGTACAGTCACACACACACACACTCACACACTAGTACCTGCTGTATCATCTTGGAGACCATGAAGGCACTCTGCTGGTCAAACACCTTGGACAAAATCTCCAACCCCGACAGAACTTTATCCACCTCCCTAAACACAGACAGAGTTAGAGGCATGTATGTGTGTGTTTGTGAGTGTGCGTGTCTGTGCATATATGTGTTACCCGTTGAGGCGTTTGCAGGATGACACCAGTGTCTTATTGAGGTGGGGCAGGGAGCTGGCGCCCTGTTTGACAGCCTCCAGGTCCAGAGCGTAGCTCCCTTTCAGGTATTCATGGGAAATGGTACTCAGGCCGTTAGCCGCAGGGGCGCTAAGGTAGGACGGAACAACATTGGAATTGGTCTAAGGAAACACACGTGGAGCGTCAAAGAAGACTTCAACATGCCACAAACTTCCTCAAATTTCTGCTGACTCAGACACACACACAGAGAAGATTTTGACAAGTTAATGTGAGACAGAGGCTTGTTGACTTTGTCAAACTGTTGGACCTCAGAAGTTACACGCGGCGCAAAATCATAGTTGGCAATCGAGCGCACAGCTAATGAACACACACACACACATGAACACACACACACACACACATGCACACACACACACACAGCATCCTCTCTGAGCAGTGTGCTTTCAAACAGGATGTGGTCTTCTCATCTCAAGGGGAGAAATTTAACAGCTAGTTCAGACCCACTCTTCACAAGAACTTGGAGCTTGTATCGGGTCACTTACAACGATATATACGGCTCACCAAGTAGTTATTGCGGCCGAAAGGATTTTCTTCCTATTTTCTCTCGACCACAGTAGCTACTTGGGATTTAAACTCAAACCATTCGCAACAAGTTACATTACGAATACTTTGTAGTTATTTCAAAAGCCAACCGGTTTAGTCCCCATTACTTCAATGTCCCCAACAGGTAAGTGTTAAGACAAATACATTTATTTTCAGTATTTGTCACTTATCCTTTGCGGTCAATAACGGCCTGATGTTAGTGACCTTAGAACCAACCCGACCCCGGTTATCTTCCCTGGTGATACTCGGCCAAGCCCGTCTCCGCCGACCCCTGTACCATAGCTACCTTCACTTCATGTTTCTTTAGAGGTGTTAAGAGTTAATTGAAAATTAAACTTTCCACCGCTTTGTCCTGAAAAACTCTGATGTTTCTACTGCATCATATTTTAGGTCAATGTCTTGCTGTGTGACAGAGTACCCTCTATCGACTGAAGGAATTTGCATGAGTTTAGCAAACACGCCGTATGTGTAAACTAGCAAACAAGTGTCAGCAATTGCATAACAAATGAAGATAAGTGAGCCCGTTTCAGTGGCTACATGGCCAAAACATAATACCAATAACAACCAATTTTATGGTTATGCCGAGAACCTTTTCTTTTGCCCTTCCTCTGGCCGTCAAACTGATACAAACTCATCTTTGATTCATCGGCGGTCTGTGGCGGTTTGCACATGGCAGGGTGGTCACATGCAGTTTGTGGTCACCACTGATTTGTTAGTCGCTCTTAATAAATAAATACAAAAGCAAAACTAACGTAAAATCGGTTAGCATTCTTCGATCATCCACTGCAGGAATCTGGGCCTACTGGGCCAGTTGAGATTGCTGAGCTCACCAGTTTTTGCCTATTTTTAACGATGTTCTGAACAGTTGAATTTTTAATTGCCAATGATTTCGGCCATGTTTTAGGCCGTCATCTTTATTCATCTCATCTCATCTCATCTTCAACCGCTTATCCGGGGTCGGGTCGCGGGGGTAGCAGCTCTAGCAGGGGACCCCAAACTTCCCTTTCCCGGGCAACATTAGCCAGCTCTGACTGGGGAATCCCAAGGCGTTCCCAGGCCAGTGTGGAGATATAATCTCTCCACCTAGTCCTGGGTCTTCCCCGAGGTCTCCTCCCAGCTGGACGTGCCTGGAACACCTCTCTAGGGAGGCGCCCAGGTGGCATTCGTACAAGATGCCCGAACCACCTTAACTGGCTCCTTTCTATGCAAAGGAGCAGCGGCTCTACTCCGAGTTCCTCTCGGATGACTGAGCTTCTCACCCTATCCCTAAGGGAGAGGCCAGCCACCTTTCTGAGAAAACCCATTTCGGCCGCTTGTACCCGCGATCTCGTTCTTTCGGTCATCTTTATTACGGCTACTATTACATTCCTCTCTAAAGTCCTCATGTTGAGAGATGCTTACAGCAAAACTCCAAATGCAAACACAAACCCTAAACTCAGGACTTTGGCAGCATCGTTATGCCAGCACAAACGCTCTGATGGAACACATGACAGACCAGAAAAATGTGTCAAAAAATAAAAAAGCCTCACGCTGCCAATTCTTGCGAAAGGCACTGTAATTTGTGCGTTCCATGTGCGGTTCTGTGCGTGGGTCGGGGTAGGTACCTGTCGGTGTGTGGTTCCGCCAAAGGCCCTGGAGGCGTGGACGTGGAGCCGAAACGTGGAGGGAGGGGGGGCTTCTCATCTTCTCCATCTGACCAATCACAGCAAGAGAGAGTTTACGACTAGAAAGGAAGAGACGTGCAGGGTTTCCCCTGTACGAATTTACCTGCTACCTAACGGCGGCTGCTGCAACGGCAACTTGATTGCCTTTAGACGTGTTAGATGTTCTTCAAACCAAAAGCTTAAGGTACTCTCTGTGTTATAAAATAAGACCCTCAAAATCCTTGTGGAAGCAGTTTGTTTACTGAAAAACTCTCAAGAGTCTCACAAAGATAATTAACTATAGACAACGTATAGGAAATCGGACATATATGTTGGAACTGAGTTTCACTTAGGGGTTGAGTTTAGGTTTACGGCCAGGGGTTGAGTTTAGGTTTATGGCCAGGGGTTGAGTTTAGGTTTACCGCCAGGGTTGAGTTTAAGATTACGGCCAGGGGTTGAGTTTAGGTTTACGGCCAGGGGTTGAGTTTAGGTTTACGGCCAGGCGTTGAGTTTAGGTTTACGGCCAGGCGTTGAGTTTAGGTTTACGGCCAGGCGTTGAGTTTAGGTTTACGGCCAGGCGTTGAGTTTAGGTTTACGGCCAGGGGTTTATCAAACGTGGGGTTGTGCTTGGGAATAAAATAAGGCCTGATGCACCCTACTGTGCATTGTCTTTTTCTCTACTGTGCATTTGTTTTACATTTTTACTGTACATTGTCACTGTTGGTCAGACGTTTCAGAAGAATCCAATTTTCCCAGGTTTAGTTGACGTTTTCTCCATTCCTTGAAAGTAAAACCAGTGTGTGTGTGTGTGTGTGAATGTGTGTGTGCTACCTGAGTAGTCTCTTTCGTCAGGTACACTCTCCTCTCGGTCGACTGGGTAGAGGAGCGTGCTGACCAGGCCCTGGTTAGGTTGGAGGTACAACAGGACCAGCTCAGGCAGTGTCTTAAATCGCTTGGGCTGCACCCCTTGAGACGTCTGGGGGGAGAGAAAGAGAAACAGGAAGGACGACGGCACATTTACTTCTGTCCATTCAGATATGTGGGCGTGGCCAACTGGCCCTGAGCTGTGTGTGAGCACTGGGAGCCTGGCAACCACGCAGGATTTCTGTGTGTGTGTGTGTGTGTGTGTGGGGCATAGAGGAGTAGTTAGGTATTACAGTGTTTGAGTGTGTGTTGGGGGGTAGGGGACTTGCCCAGCTGCTTGGACACTGAGCACAAAGAGGCCGGTGTGAGTGTGTGTGTGTGTGTGTGTGTGTGTAAGCTCAGATCCAACACAAGCACCATAGCCTGCCAGCTGCTACTAATCAAGACACACATAGATGTATAACACAACACCATACTAAATAAATTGACACAGGATACAGTCCCACTGGTGTGGTGGTACCTGGACTGCCAAGAATCCATCATCATCTGGGAGAATCCTGTAAGTGTGGACGTGCTTCTGGAACCTGGAAAAAAGCACAGAGAATGAGATTAGCCCTCACATGGATACCACAGAAAAAAAGCCTGCAGTGTGTTCATGTATGTGTGTGTGTATGTGTGTGTGCGCGCACATGTGCACGTGTGTCACGGGGGATCTAGTGTCAACCTGTTGCTTTTCGTCAAACTTAGTGAACATAGCATTGGTGCTGCTACAACTCAGACTCACACAATGGCAGACAAAGTGCAGGAAACACATTTGTCAACGTTTACTGCTTTGTATGTACTGTAGGGGTCTCTCTCTCTCTCTCTCTCTCTCTCTCAATCTATTTGCATGTGTGTGTCCTTCCCCAACCCATTTCAATTCAAAACAGGCTTTATTGGCAAACAAGTTTAGCTACGTCCTCTCCTATGTAGCTTTATGCTGTGATCTAAGGCCGGGGTGTCACCCTTTCCCTCTCTCTAGGACTTTAAAACAAAAACTGTAGTCCAAGGAGACGCAGAACACAAGAGAGAGAAAGCTAGAAAGACTTAAAGTAAAGAAAAAGGGCTAGAGATGCTTCTCTATTCTCCAAAATGCTTTGAAAGCACAAACATATATATCCCTTTAAATTGAGAGCAGCTTTTGTACACCTTTTGTATTCCTGCATGCTAGCAACACCTTCTCCCGTGCTTCCACATTCCAGGTTATGGAGAAAAAAAGACTAACACAGCTGGAGCCCCAGCTATTAAAAGACGACACGTTCTGAGAAGCTCGTCCTGATCTGAATCAGACACTTCCTGAGACACTTCTGAGCTTAGAGAGGCCAGCCTACGACGTAAGTGCAAGTAATGACGGATACACACACACGCAGATACAAAAACATATAGACAAAATCACAGTGTGACACACACACACACCGAGTAAAGGGCCCCCCCCAGGGACAGGTCTATTGTTCCGTTTTTAGTGTTTGTATTTAGATATATTTCCAGACGGCTTGGTCTTGCGAAACCAGCTGACATGTGTGATACATGCACGACCCGACCTGGTGTGTGCTTGTGTGTGTGTGTGTGGGGGTCACTGGGTGAGTGATAGGCACGACCCGACCTGTTGTGTGGTTGTGTGTGTGTGTGTGTGGGGGGTCACTGGGTGAGTGATAGGCACGACCCGACCTGTTGTGTGGTTGTGTGTGTGTGTGTGTGGGGGTCACTGGGTGAGTGATAGGCACGACCCGGCCTGTTGTGTGGTTGTGTGTGTGTGTGTGTGTGTGGGGGGGGTCACTGGGTGAGTGATAGGCACGACCCGACCTGTTGTGTGGTTGTGTGTGTGTGTGTGTGTGTGTGTGGGGGGTCACTGGGTGAGTGATAGGCACGACCCGACCTGTTGTGTGGTTGTGTGTGTGTGTGTGTGTGTGGGGGGTCACTGGGTGAGTGATAGGCACGACCCGACCTGTTGTGTGGTTGTGTGTGTGTGTGTGTGTGTGTGTGGGGGGGGTCACTGGGTGAGTGATAGGCACGACCCGACCTGTTGTGTGGTTGTGTGTGTGTGTGTGTGTGTGGGGGGGTCACTGGGTGAGTGATAGGCACGACCCGACCTGTTGTGTGGTTGTGTGTGTGTGTGTGTGTGTGGGGGTCACTGGGTGAGTGATAGGCACGACCCGACCTGTTGTGTGGTTGTGTGTGTGTGTGTGTGTGTGGGGGGGTCACTGGGTGAGTGATAGGCACGACCCGACCTGTTGTGTGGTTGTGTGTGTGTGTGTGTGTGTGTGTGGGGGTCACTGGGTGAGTGATAGGCAGGACCAGGGACAAATCAGAGATCAGTGGGCAGTGATCAGATAGGGGGGAGGGGTTGTGATGGGGTGCATCTTCCTGCTCGTAACCTAGAGAGTTCCAGGCTGCTTGTGCGCAACACGCTGCATAAACACCATTGTTTAAGTAACCAACACTCAACTTTAACAGGATGGAGCGAGAGAAAGAGACAGAGATTGATGTTAAATAGGTCAAAAGCAGGCAGCACTCCATACGTGTGTGTTCATGGTTGAGAACAATGTTCTCCGTCCTTCACATATGACGTATACGTAGCCCATGCGCGGAGTAAACGCATGAAGTGCACAGAGTTCGAAACGCGTAGTCCCCTGGCGACATTTATTGCACGACCCCTAATGGAAAAACCCCACCAGAAGCGAAAGGGGATCGAAAGAAAATACACAATCGGCCTAAATAGTTACTAGATCAAACGGAAAGATAGATCAAAACGCTCGAGGCGTCGGTGGGCTTTTAAGGGTATAGGCTACCCCAACGAGTTACTGTGCGCGCACACACACACACACACACCCGACCCATTAACCCCCACAGTTCCTAACACATGGTGTGATTTGCGGTAGGCCAGTCTGTCTGCGTGTTTAAACGCGCTCCGTAGGCCCCACTTCCCAGAGGAATCTCCTCTTTTCTCTTTAAATGCCACATGGCCGAAGAGAGAGAGAGGACAGAACTGACCTCTCTCAAACGCGCACCACGGAAAAATAGGTCATCTTGACTGGGCTGGGGTCAAACAGACAGGAGTGTCAACGCAGAAAGGTCCATGCCAGGTTTAGGCAACTAACAAAAAACTATGTTTTGATGTCCTCCAACCGGGAACGCGTAAACATGTTACCCACCATTTTGTCTCCATGTACATCTGTTGTTAGTGTGTATTTATCCGTTCCTACTGCATCGAAGTACGTTTCAAAGTGCGTGCCTGTGGCTATAGACTGACAACGGGCGGCCGTCCCAGCAGTAATATGTCAACAACAGTTATTTATTTATTCCTTCTTTGAAACTTCCTGGATGACACCTTGTGATATCTCATCGGTGTGTCTCTCTCCCCCCACGTGTGAATGTGTGAATGTATATGCAGGCCACAAACGCGGTCAGAGGAGGCAGTGAATGTGAGAGGTGATGACATGACAGCCCCAACAGTGTAAATCTCCTAGGTGTGTGTCTGTCACCTCCGGGGCTCCGTCCTACACCAAGGTATTAGATTTTTGTCTTGTACTTTTTGCCACAAGATCTACCACCACGAGCCTAGACTGTAGAGGCTCGTGTTTTGCACAGGATGTACCTGCATTGCCAGTCGAAGAGCAGAGGACAGGACATCATTGGCAACGTTTCAAAACTATGCAGCCCCAATTTCTCCCCTTTTCTTTTTTTGGCCAACTACATGAACGCATCACGATGGAAATGGACGTGGGAATAAGTCATGCTACAGACACACAACAGGAACATGAACGCAGACAGACATAACCTACATGAATGTAGACAGGCATAACCTACATGAACGTAGACAAGCATAACCTACATGAATGTAGACAAGCATAACCTGGGCATAAAATTGGAGCCTCCAGCACCGTAGTGTGCATCACTCAAAATGATTGGCTCAAGGCTACAGTTGAAAAATGGGCTTTCATGTGTCAATAAAAAGTTACCAAAAAACAAAACTCAATTGTGATAAGTTGGCAGCAGAGATTTAAAGAAGCAGTGACACATGTGTATAATTCGACAACATCTTAAATGATATATGCATGCTACAGCACGGTCAAAACGATCAAGTCTTAAACTAATTCAGAGACAACTCAGAAGTGCAGCACATCTAACTTAAGGCCACACGCCCGGGGGGGATCCGGCTACTCACAGCACGCATAGCGCGTACGCCCCGGTGACACTCTCGCTGTCCCGGACCAGAAAACTCCCGTCCCGTCCGGCGCGGGCCAGCAGCTCCTCCGCCGCAGCCCGACTCAGGTCCCGGTGATACCACATCGGAGGCGCCTGGCCCAGCGGCGACACCCCGCCGCCACCACCACCGGCCATCGCCCCAGTCCCAGACGCCCGGTATTAAAACCCAAGTTATACAAGTCAAATGCCGATGAAACCCAATTTCAGTGCATGCGGCGTGGTGAGTCTAATGTCCCGAATCGCGATTGAAACTCAGTCGCAGTTAAAAAAAACTTTCCGTCGGGCAGTTTGTATCGGTTCCTTAGTTCCTGAAAGTCTGCCATGAAGGCTCCGCTTCCCACGGAAATCGACCTCCTATGCGTGTAGATCCTGAGCAGGGAGCGTGAATCCAGAGGGGAAGGGGGGCGAGCCACTGTGCACAACACGGCTGATTCAAGAGATGATGGTGGTTTATTTTAGCCAATGCATCTTTCTCACAAATCAAACTTTCCGGTGTGTGTGTCTTGGGGTAATATACGAATTACCGTTTACTAACATGGTAGTATTTCAAAATAGTTCATGTCTCGGATTGCATTGCATTTTGCTGGATGCAATGTTTGAGTCCACCTACTGGTCAAAGCACAACACTACTCCCGTATGCCAACTACACTATTTCGTTCATGTTTTGTAGTTGTTATACTTACTTTGAAAAATCCTAAACCAACCATTTTTTTTCTTAAACGTGTCCTTGTCGTACATCTTGGTGTTTAATGGCTATTTTGTTCCATGTTTAAACTTTCCATTCAAATGCCATGACCAAACATTATAGGATACTTTAGCCACTGCTATAACTAAATATTTATGTAGGTGTCTAGGAAATGGGAAAGGGCAAAGACACGTAAAATCAACTGCACGTTTGGTCTTAGGTTATTCGGTAATATATTCCCAACATGACTCCATTTTATGTTTGGAAAAAAGTTCTATGTCAGCATTAACACACTGGATATTAACTGGACCATAGTCATCTCTACTATTCCTGGAAGTCATCACGCTTTGTGGTGTGTGTTTCCTTTTAAGGGTGGCTGAAATTGTGTTCCTGTGTTTGTATGTGAAGTGTTAGGGTGTGTGCACAGCAGGGGTGGGGCTATGGCCTGGTAACCACAGGTAACAAAGTGAAGCCACGCCCTTAATATGCTCTGTGACAGCTGGTGATATAACACGCAGTGACGCAGGCCTACACACACGCACGCACGCACGCACGCACACGCGCACGCGCACACGCACACGCACACGCACACACACACACACACACACACACACACACACACACACACACACACACACACACTGGGGAATGGAACCAGTAATTACAGAGAACCGAAGCAGATTGGCCTACATCTGAGACTGGTCTTTGTATTTTTTCTCCCCCTAAACATCCTTACAGCCTAGACATGGCCCAATCCAAAACCGACTCCTATGTAGGCCTACTTGATACCTGAGGTTATATCTGATTACTATAAGTAATAATTAATGGTCAAAAACAGGGCATACGACATAGGACTAAGATATAATTTGAGTCATTTGGCCCCTGAAAGACAGTTACAGTGCAGGCGTAGGGAAATAAAGACGCATACAGCTGTGATGCAAACATCTCCAGGTTTATTCACGGCAAAAACACACTTGATGACATCATGGCCAATAATACGAGGAGTGTCACTGTGGCGGCGGGTTGCGAGGAGGCGTGGTTAATGTAGTATTCCGCCACCTTTCTGTTGGGGTTGGGTCCGGTGAACCACAGCTGCATGCAGCGACCCGAGGTATTGGACAGCGTGGTGTAGCTGTAGGAGTCGGACCAGATCTTCTCACACATGATCTGGGCCGTAGGGAAGAGGTCAGTCCACTTACGACATGGCGCTTCAGCCGGACAACGGTTACGACCTGAGGGGAGATTGAGGTTAAAGGACATTGGTCACAATAGCAAAAATCTGTTTTAATTTGTGCTTATACAGTCCCCTCCAAAAGTATTGGAACGGTAAGGCAAATTCCTTTGTTTTTGTTGTTCACTGAAGACATTTGGGTTTAAGATCAAAAGATGAGTATGAGACAAAAGTTCAGAATTTCAGCTTTTATTTCCTGGTATTTACATCTAGATGTGTTAAACAACTCACGACATACCACCCTTTGTTTGAACCCACCCATTTTTCACGTGAGCAAAAGTATTGGAACATATGACTGACAGGTGTTTCTGGTTGCCCAGGTGTTGCCTTTTAGGTTGATTGTCCAAACAGTAAATAGCTCTGCATGACTAGTCTAAGTTTTCATCCTTGATTCAAACCTATCAAGACTGCATTTCCTGTTATAGAGGATAAACCAACATGAAGACCAGAGAGCTGTCTGTGGGAGAAAAGCAAGCCATTGTCAAGCTGAGAATAGAAGGAAAGTCGATCAGAGTCATTGGACAAACATTGGGCATAGCAAGCACAACAATTTGGAATGTCCTGAAAAAGAAAGAAACTACTGGTGTACTGAGTAACAGATGTCGAACAGGTCGGCCAAGGAAAACAACAGTAGTTGATGACAGAAGTATCGTGAGAGCTGTGAAGAAAACCCCCAAAACATCGGTAAGTGACATCACCAACGACCTCCACAGTGCAGGGGTGAAGGTATCACAATCCACTGTTCGAAGAAGACTCAGAGAGAAGAAATATAGAGGCCACACCACAAGATGCAAACCACTCATCAGCAGTAAGAATCGGAAGGCCAGATTGGAATTTGCAAAGAAGTACAGAGATGAGCCGCAAAAGTTCTGGAACACAATCTTATGGACTGATGAGACCAAGATTAATCTCTACCAAAGTGATGGAAGGGTCAAAGTGTGGAGAAAGAAAGGAACTGCTTATGATCCGAAGTATACAAGCTCATCTGTGAAGCATGGTGGAGGTAATGTCATGGCTTGGGCGTGCATGGCTGCTTCTGGAACAGGCTCATTTATATTTATTGATGATGTAACTGATGATGGTAGCAGCAGAATGAATTCAGAAGTGTACAGAAAAATTTTGTCTGCCAATTTACGGAGAAATGCATTGAAACTAATCGGGAGGAAGTTTATCATGCAGCAGGACAATGACCCAAAGCACACTGCCAACAAAACAAAGGACTTCATCAGGGGGAAAAAGTGGAAGGTTTTAGACTGGCCAAGTCAATCACCTGACATTAACCCAATAGAGCATGCATTTCACCGCCTTAAGAGGAGACTGAAGGGAGAAACACCGCGAAACAAACAAGAACTAAAAGAAGCTGCAGTATAAGCCTGGAATAGCATCACAAATGAAGAATGCAACAGTTTGGTGATGTCGATGGGTCGCAGGCTTGGGGCAGTTATTGCAAGCAAGGGTTATGCATCCAAATATTAAATGTTATTTACTTTAAGATTATTTGTTCCAATACTTTTGCTCACGTGAAAAATGGGTGGGTTCAAACAAAGGGTGGTATGTCGTGAGTTGTTTAACACATCTAGATGTAAATACCAGGAAATAAAAGCTGAAATTCTGAACTTATGTCTCATACTCATCTTTTGATCTTAAACCCAAATGTCTTCAGTGAACAACAAAAACAAAGGAATTTGCCTTACCGTTCCAATACTTTTGGAGGGGACTGTATGTATGTATATGTCTCTGTGTACCTGTGGTCCAGTCCCAGCCAGTGTGCCAGTCCTGTTTGCAGGTGAAGTCTTCTTTACAATCGTTCCACCAGCTGTGGCAGTCCTCCTTACACAGAGGCACGTGGAGAATTCGCTCTTTACGCCACGTCTGATCCACCTACAAACACGCGGACATTGCCTTCAAAAGTCACAAAAGCATCATATACAATCACATGGAAAGACCAAGGAGGAGTGTTGCTCTTAGGATGTCTCGTTTTAACAGAAATATCGGGGTCTGCGAAGG